>JACCHV010002904.1:600000-1057500 GCA_018907245.1 Eupristina koningsbergeri | reverse complement strand
TTTAACGTATTATAAAAAGGCTTGTAAATTATCCAAGCAACTTTTGTTGTTAATAAAAATAGATTAAAATTGACTGTTAATATTCAAAACATATTTCATTAGATGATAATTAAAAATAACAACTCACAAATTTTATTATCGTTTATTGAATAATTTATTTAGTTCCATATTATATAATTTAAGCCAGAAGTATTTTATTATATTAAATGCTATATTTGATTTGTACATTGCAATTTAATAATATAATTTTTAATCAATATTATCATATTTTAATGAAGAATTACTAAATGTGTTTTAATTCAACATTTTGTTGTTTGTTTCCTCTAGAATAGTGAATTAAAAAATTGTAAAATATTCTTCTTTAAGAAAAGATCTTTAAACAATTTTTAAATAATTTTTTAATAATAAAGTTATCGTAATATTTCGAGTGTATTTACTATCATTATAAGACTTCAAAATCTTATAATTATGTGAAAAATATTTCTCGCGACAAGATATTTTTTCTCTTAAATTATGACTAATTTTATTATATTTATTTTATATTAAGAATCACTTTCAAGCATTGTTCTTATATTTTTTAGTAATTCAATATGAATAAAAATCCTTTAATATTATGTTCGTTGAATAAAAATAAATGTAACTAATAGTTGTTGACAGCTTCATTTAAAATTTTATTGATAAATTATAATTCTATCTGGGATTTTTTCACTTTTTACGTTTGTATCACTTTTCCTCCTCCATCAATTATTTATCTTATGCTCCAAGTCCGTGATCAGCTGATCTGAATCCGTATATAGAACACTGACACCAGTATGCACGTGTTGATGATCTCGAGATTATACGCTCCCTCTCCTTTCTTCTCGTTACGTTTCTCTTTATCTCTCTTTTTCTGTGTATGTGTGTGTATGTGTGTGTATGTGTGTCTGTCTTTATCTCTCTCTCTCTCTCTCACTTTCATCTCTTTCTCCTTCACTCTCATACATTTACGGCATTTCGAAGCTTGTTCAATTTGTTCATTCAAATGAGAACTTCTCATTAAGTGAGCAGCTGGAACTTTCTTAATTTTGATTTTGCCGTTTTTCTTTAATAATTACATAATATGATATGTGTAATATGACTATGTATAGATATTGTCTATGTAAAACATGAAACGCAGAAAAATCCATTTCATTTCAATAATGATCGTTATATAATTTAAATACGTCTATGATCGGTAAATATTTATGTATTTATATATATGCTGTTAAAATATTAAAATTTTAAATTAAAACTATCATTTAGTTACATATTTTTTATATATTTATATTCACTTTTAAATCAAATATTTTTCTACTGTTTTGATTAATATACTAAAGTACATAATTTATCCATTCGTTATTATAAATTACTGAATAAATGAATTCATTACCTAATAATTTATTTGAAAAGAAATCTAATTGTAAATATTTAAGTAGAATACGTACGTACCAAGATATATTCGGTTTATAAATTGCTTTTCTCAGAAATAATTTATATAATTGAATAATTATGTACACCACTACCTTTAAATAATCATCTTAAATCTGAATATTATATTATTTTATTTTAAATATTTCATTTTTCATATCCTTTAATTGTAAATAAAAAAACCGAAATAAAAACAATTTAAATTAAAAATGAATATGATATTTTGTAAATATTTTATGATTTGATTAATTTTTAAATCAGTGGTACTAATTATAATAAACGATTATATTTTTTACTATTTCAAAATGTAAGTTCAATCAATTTTTAACGCAAATTAATTCATTCTTTATATATTTGTATGTATATGTATAAGTGTGTGCATTAATTTTAACAATTTAAATATATTTTGTAAACTTAGCTATTCATCTTATACATAATAAAATAATTAAAAATAAAATAATTAGGAAATATTATGTTAAAAAAGAATGCTTTTTTAACATAATATTCATGATTGAAAACTGAATATTGAAGTCGTATCACAATATTTTTCAAGATAATGTAATTTTATCTTTAATTATCAGTGTCAACCTTAGTTAGATTATGATGAGTTTGATGTTAAATTAATTCTTGAATTTACTGTATAATTTATAGGTAAATGTCTTCATAGTGTAAACATAATAGTAAAATAAATTTTTATAACAAAAAATTATACTTCTTCATTTGTTATCAATTGAATCAATCACAGACTAAGAGTAATTAAATATTAAGTTTAAATAGCAAATCAATAAATAATAAAAAAATGGCCATTACCATACTACATCTATTTTTAAATAATGTTATTATATATGATACATTTTTTATAAAATATAATAGATGAACTGTTTCAGAAAAAACTAAATGCAATTATAAAATTCAAAAAAGTTTTAACAAGTAAAAGGAATTAATAAAATGTTGTGTATAAAATTAATTTCCTAGATTCTTATATACATTATATTGTTTGAACTAAATAGGTCTTTAAGCATTACATGAAAAAAGAGAAATAAATTATTTATCATAATACAGTAATTGCATTACATGAAAAAATGTAACTAAAAATGCTAAAATTCTATTAAGATATAAAAAAAACTATAAAAAAAAGTTTGTTTAAGAAGTGTTGCACATGAAACTGAATCCTCCAAAATATATTGTATTATTGTATCTAGTTTAATGATTAATTTTGACTTGGCAATATCACTTATGTAAACTTTTTTATATAATTATTATCAAAAGAAGAATTTACTGCTTTGTGTTTAAATTTATTGGAATTATTTATTATTAAATCTTATACTTTTAATGTTTACAAAAACCAATAAAAGTTTGACTACAATAGAATACCGTTAAAAAGTGTTACAATACAAAAAGTTTGTTTTTATTTCAATAACAAAAATCATTTTTTATACAATTTAACATATTTTTTTTATTATAAATAAATCACTGCATTATTATACATTATTTTTTTTATATATTTTGTATAATTAAATTTAATACAGTAATTTTATAAAAAAAAAAACTTGAAATTTAAAATACAGTTTAAATATACATAAGTAAAAACGAATTTTTTTTACAAATCTTACATATAAAATTAATTTACACTTAATATTTTTTTTTTAATCAATTTAATATCTGTTATCATTTTTTATTATTTTTATCATTAGAATTAAAATATTATTTTAATAAAAAAAGGAATTATAACTATCCTTTAATTTTTTTTTTTAAACAAATAATTAATCAAAAATAACAAATGTCATGATAAAAACTAAGTTTTGAATTGGTATTAATTTCTACACCGAGTAATTATAAAATATATGAATTTAATAATAAATTTAAATAAAATAATACAAGTTTAATTCAAAAATTATTTTTAATAATTATAAATAATATCAACCAGATAAGGATATTAATTTCTATATACTTTATTTTTAAATAATGAAAATCAAAAATAAATTCAATAGTACACTATGTAACTTTTTATTATTTTATATTATTATTTATTTTAAAAAATACTTGTTACTTCATGATTAGAATTTATTTATTTATTAAAATTAATATTTTATTTATAATAAATCTGAAAAAATTATTTTTTATTAACATCGAAAATTCTATAATTTATAATATCAGAATTCTTTTCATTGTTAAATCTTAAGGTACATAAAGACTACTAAAAAATATTTCAAATATAATAAAATATCAACTGTTTTACAACTACGATTAAAAAATGTTCGTCAATAATGAATAGACTTCTAGTGCTATATTAAGATGCAAATTGAAGTTTAATTGAGCAAAAATAAAAAAATACTTGACGTATATATTTCCTTTGATACTCTTTAAATCACAATAAAATTAAATCATAATAAAAAATCACAAATACTTAATAGTATTGGTGATCGAATAATTCGATAACGTATCTTTGAAATATTCGATAAATTATAGATTTTTGAAATATAATTATATTTAAAACTATTTACAAGTAATTTTTAAATTTATAGAAAAACAAAACCACAGATTTATTAAAATAAAAAATAATACAAAATTAATCGATCAAAATTTACAGATTTATCTTGCTATTTCTGAACAACATCAATGCATATGTGATGCGTGAACGCAAATATGTACGCAATCGAAGGGATTGTCTATGTAAAATTTTATTCCGTTTTTCACAATTGAAATTGGTTTATTTTCTTTATTTTACTTTGGTATCTCCATATATATATAAGCATAAAATCCGTACATTAGAAATATTACATTTGTTCTTTTGTACAAAACACTGAGATCTCCGGTCATAGACGCATCACCATTATTTCATTTTTAATGGAGTTTTGTAGTTTTTATTATAATTAATACTTTTTCTTTTACATTTTTTACAAGTTGTATTTCAAAAATAATTGTACAAGTCATCACGGTTTTGGGATTGTACAGAATACGATAATTTGATACATAATTGAAAAAATGCCAAATTTTTAGCATGTAAGCAATTATAAATTTAATATAAAAAAATTAATAGAATAAGAAATTAATTTTTATAGAAATAAATATAATTGTTTCTCTTACTTGTTTTATTTAATTATTATTTGTAAAATATATATTAAGTTTAATATTATTAAAATAAATTATTATTTATAAACGTAAAATTTATTCATCGTTTGTATGAAATAATAATAATAATAATTTTAATACCAAACATATTACAAAAACTTATTCATATAAATTGAAATTGATTGTTTTTTATGTATTTAAATTTATTTTTAAATTTAAAAAATTATCGAAACTATTACATATCAGTATTTTCAATAGATAGATTGATAAATTAGTTTTAATATTTAAAGATTTTTAATATGTTTTTCAAATGTACAATAAATTTTTTAAATTAATATAGGACAACATAATTTATTATTTGCTTATCTTTAAAAATAATACAAAAAAGATGGGTTAGTCAGTAAAAGAATCGGATTTCTTCAATTTATGTAGTTATGTTTAAAAAAATTATTTCTATGAGAAATTGTTCTCGTATATAAGTATATTATTATTAAAAATAGTAAATTTTAGTAAAATCCTTAGGAATGTCTTAAATTTGACTAATATCAGAAATTCGATAAAACGTATAATATAATAAATTATCTTTTTTTGTTATAAAAACTTTTTACATTGATTCATACACTTCTTATTTAAAGAGAACTACACAGGTATACCTGTGTTGGCTTCGTATAATAGAATTTTACAATATATATATATATGTGTGTGTGTATAACATATTCCCCGTTTTACGTCCAATCTTTCTTAGGGGTCTTAACTACTCATCACATTTCGGTTAGTGGGCAATCTTCCGGTTTATCACTAGAGTGTTGATGGAGAGAAATACAAACAGAGAGAAAGAAAGTTGGACAGAGAAAGAATCAAGGGCAGAGAAATACTCGGGCGAAGCGATCAAGGCGCAACGTCAGCATGAATTACAAGATAACGGAAGAAGACAACTTGTGTTCGCTACAACTTACCTATGGATTTTCGAAGCAATACATACCGATTGTTTCCCATCGTAGTTTGCCTTGATGTGGTTGCTTCTATCAGATTTGACTTGTACATCAATCTTTCATTAACAATATTCTCCTGATGTACAGATCTGGTTGGTGATTATAGCGGCGCTTTCAGATAATTTCACTGTCTACGACAATGCATTCAATGGACATTTTTATAATCGAAAATTTTAAATATTTTATAATAAATATTAACCACTTTAACTTATATCATTTTTTTTTGCTTATTGTTTACCTTCTACAATTTAGCTTATCCGTATTCGACTAATCATTTGAAAAAAAATTCTTTTTTTTAAAGCCATTGTAGCTTAAGTTGATGTCAAGAAGCGTTAAAAGAAAAAATAATTATTATTTAATGAAATAACCCAACATTATCTATTAGTAAATAGTCTTCTACACATACAAGATATAATTTCTAAGATTGTATAGAAATTTACATATATGATTTTAAGTAATTTAAAATAACACGTACAAAATACAAACAAAATTTTAATTTTAACATTGATTTTATAAAAAATATCTAAATCTTAAAATAAAAAATAATGTTTAATAATTGCAATTTAAATTAAAATTTAATAATAAAGGTGTTAATAATAAATAATAAATAAATAAATAATAAAAGAGTGTAAATGTTAAAATAAGTAGTCCTAATATAATAAATAAACGTTTTTTCAATTTATTGAATAATACAAATTTGTTAATTTCTATTAAACAATTTTATTGATGTAAAGAATGTATTTCAAAGAATTTATTTATATTTAGATGTAAATACTGAATTATTAATTAACAATTGAAACGTTTATATTAATATTATTAGTTACAAGTACCTAAAAACATATTTTTACCATTACATTCAATATTAAGATAGTAAAAATTAAAATTTATGAATTTAATTATAATATTAAAAATGATAAATTTAAATGTAAACATTTTTCTTTCGGCTCATATAACTAATCGTTGACACGTGATATTTGATAAACGTATATTCTATAATAATGCGGTTAAGTAAAAAATGTTGTGCCCGAGATATACTTTTGCACTGCTTGACGACAGCTTATCTCTTATTTTACATACATGTATGTGAAAGCTATATTAATATTTTAATTTATTTTAATCTTGCATATACATGAAAGTGCATATTATTAATATAAGTAAGTGTGTTAATTTGTCGATAAGAATGAAATGTAAGCTACGTGAACTAGATTAATATAACGTGATTGAATAGAAAAGTTTTTAATTGAGGAATAGAATAGCTATTGCTCAAATGAGGAGGGAGAGAATTCCAGAAATATGATGCCTGCATGTGAAAAAAATTTCTCAGTCTCTATATGTAGTCCGCAGATATATCTAGGAAAATCACATCTCCTCATAGACATAGTAAAGATTTTGAATAGTAAAAAAGTATATAACATTAAATAATTTTTATAAGATATTTTTCTTGAAATAAAATCTTTACCACAATAATAAGAAACTAGCTGAATTCTTCCGTGTAAGAAGTCATATGCTCGCTCCTTCTTATACCATAAATATAGCGTATACCAATATTGATAATTCTTTGTAGTCTTAGATCAAGTGCGAGTAATATATCGCAATAAACAAGGAAGCAGTAGTTGAATATTGTAAAAAAAATCATTTGTACCTATTTTTTTGTCTTTTTTTTCACAAATTTTCACGATTTGAAGTTCATAGATTTTCAATAGACACGAAGTCAGCCTATAAAATATTTGAAAATTTAAAATATATAAAATGTGTTGTTTTCAGGAGAATTAAAAATGTATAATATTTAACTGGGTACTAATGATTTAAAATAGACTCTTAATTCCCTTACTATAATATTTAAGCAACCAAAAACTTTAATTTTGTTACAACAATATAACATATATAAATAGGTTTCGCTATTTAATATTTTGAAGGTAGATATAGTTTTTCCATCATTAACAAATGTCTATTCTCTATTAGTAAAACCAGATATATACGAATGATCAACTTAAATCAAAACTTAGCAATTTATTTAGTAATAGCTCATGTGGTAATAATTTTCAGCAAAAGTGATTATGTGTTATGACAGATCAAAGAGGCAATCTAAAATATATTAAGTATTAGCTCGAGATATTCTATCAATTGTTTATGCATTAACCATTCTAAATATTTAAAGGTAAAATACATTGATTAAAATAGACCTACAATTATTAAGCGAATTTTGGAAATTAATTTTATTCAATGCAAGGAGTAGATTTTTTCCAAGTTCGGTAAAAGCTAAATTCTCTTAGGGATCGGTTCAAAATTCTTCGTGTGAGAGAAAAGATAATCGAAAATGATGTAAATACTATGGATTGTGGAATGCACTCGCACCTCTTAACATATATTTTAAAATGATGTAACCTCTTACATTTATGAATATCTGTAAGATCTTTAAATATATTCCTCATTATTCAGAGTAAGAGAAAGTCATTAACACTTGGAGTAAGTGGATCAATTGAAACAGAAAATGAAGTAATCATTAAGCTCGTCGATTATAAAATGAGATGTTTTAAAAGATTTTTATATTAAGATTTTTGTAGCTAAATTTTGAAGACCCTTACCTATAGAGATATAGTTAGTTAATTAGAAAAGAAAAATAATATAATAATATATTGTTTAAAAAATAATAATCTAGTTTTGCTTGTTTAATTTTTCTGTGCGGATATACTTATGTCAGCCAGTATAACTGACGGTTGCAAGTTAGTCCTATTTTAAGTATTTATCTTTAGAGTTGATATTAGTTTTCGATAGGATTACAATTAGTCGCAATAAGTAACGAATAATACTTACAATGTGGAGAAAAAGTTTTGAGATAAGCAAGGACCTTCAAAGCAAACCATAGGTTCTTTTGTAATAAAAAACACATTTATATACTGTAGTAGAATCAGCAAAGCATCAATTATGTGTACTAATGTATTTTTAAATTATTAGAGTTATTTCAACAGCTATCTAAACTATAAGTTAAAGTAAAATACCATTTTTTTTCGACAGATTTGCACGAATAAATACAGTGTGATTCAAGTGATAAATGGACCTAAACTAAAAAAAGCAGATACTCTGAACATCGAAGTATAAAGATTTTCACGAGAATAGACATTTTAATAATATAATTACCACAGAGAAAATAATAGTTTTCAAAAATATTTTATTTTTAAATAAAAGTGCATTTAAACTATGTTGAATTTTCTGGGGCTCACTGACTAAATCTATCACCGAGAAAAATTACAGACGATTAAACATGAATATTACACCTAAATGAAAAAAAAGGTGTTAAGAAACATATTTTAGTGAATTGATTTTCAACCAAAGCTTATCATAACTAGAAAATAAGTAGAGAACTTCTTGTCTAAAACATTCGACTGCGTGTTGATCATTACTGTCAACGGTTAACATAGAAATACAAGTTTCAGGATGCTCTACTGTAAATTTTAGTAGGTTGTTGGCAAAGTTTAATGAAGAAGCTTTGTTTCACTAAGAGTTTGAGAACTCCAGAGAAATAGAATAACGCATAAGTAGTTATAGGACAAAGTAAATAATTCATTTACAGAAGTTTAATACAAAATTTTTGAAAGTCGGAATATAAGCCATACCTTAAATTAGAATCAAATAAGTAATGAAGAGTCTTGATAAGTCAATTTCTCATAGATTGTAAATTCTTTGATTTGCCCATTTTCAAAGAATACTCAAATGTTAAAAAAAATTTTTAATTTAATTTTATTTACATAAATAATTTATTTAAATTTCCATTGAGTATATACATGATCTGTACTGTTTTTTTTTCGATTATTCGGACCGACAATATTTGCATTTGTGCTAAGGCTGCTTTTTAATCTTGTAACACGGCGCGATAGACCGACTAGTGGAATAGCGTTATTCGATAAGTGTGTGATTTGGAAAAAATCACTATGGAAAATTTAAAAAAAGGTTTTTAAGGGTAACTGTAAGCAAGTTTCGATGAATTCGAGGTGTTATTGATTAACCTAACCCTTAAATGACGGTCTGAACTTAAAATTTTGTACACACTTTGGGCATGAGAATCGATTTTTTTTGGATACTGAAAACGGGGCTCATCGGCAACCTTTTTGAAAGCCTTATACAATTTTTTTAATTACGATTTATATTAATTTTATTCTTTAACATTTAAAAATTTCGACAACATTTTATCAAGCCAAAAACAAGTATTTAATGTATAAATCTTTTCTAAAATTTGCTCCATCACACCGTATTAAAAGATTAAAAAACACGCTTCACCCGAAGTAAAACCCTGTCACTCCTAATGAGTACAAAGAAAAAAAGGAACAAATAGAAAAAACTCCCTCGCACATTTTAAGTTCTCTCCAAAATCGGTACGACGAATGGGAACTTCAGAAATTAATAATTGGATTTATTATCCATACAGAGCACGTATTTCATTGTTTTCTACTTAATATTTATCTCAAACTGCTTTCATCATTAAATCTCATAATTTTTATAATAATTTTGAACAATATTATTAATTTTAGTTCTATTTTTTAGTTATTTAAATTTGAAAAAGATTTTTTTAACTAAAATAATTAGTAAATAAAATAATATAAAAAATAATAAATGAGGAAATGTATTTTTTAATTTTCACTTTTTTTTGAAAAATATTCAAAAACTTTTAAATTTGAGTGTGCAAAAAATATTCGTTAAAAATATCCCATATTTTAGATAAGATCGATCAAATTCCATAAATAATTTTATTAATGAATAATTTAGTAATTTCGTAGATCTAAAAATTCTAAAATTTTCGACTAATCTTCAATTTATAGCGTACATAGCAAAAATTTTAAGAGGTTTGTGGCTTCTGTCTTACCGAGACCAAACTTCTTTTAATTAAGAAACTGTCGCTTCTGAGACAGGAAGTCAGTAAATATAATTTCTGTAACCAACATCACCGCGACTATGCGGTAATTTTTAAACCACAACATATAAGCTGTAATCTCAATTATATACATTGTAATGCACTTGATGAACCACATACATATTCGTTATTAATATGATTGTGAACTTATAATTTTAATCCTAATTTAATTTGAAAATAATAAAATACTTAATTAGGATCATATATTAGGATCAAATATTATACTGTTTCTGTTCTTTTTGACTCAAATTTCAAGGATATATCAATACCTGTTTATGAGAACAATATTGTCTTAAATAAGTAAATAAAAAATTAGCCAATGAACTCTTATTATTTAAATAATAATCTGAAATTCCTTTCAGTAATTTTAGAGCCTATAAAACTGGTAAATAAATAAAAATCGCAATTAAAAATATATATATATATATACATTCTATAAGATTTTTAAATTGTATCATTTCAATATTATAATTATTTGGAATTTTTTTTGTATTCCCAAATAATTTTGTATTTTCTGTTAAAAAAAAAAAATTTACATTTTAGAATTGCCTTAAAAATTTTATTACTATTAATGATTTATTATCTCACATTTATGAGAAAAAAAATGAAAACTTATCGTTTAAACGTTTATTATAAATTATAAACGTAAATTATAAAATAAGTTTAAAAAAGTAAAAATATGAAATTCATAGAAAGAACTTTTAATTTTATTTTTTACAAATTAGTATTTATATTTATTCATAAAATTGTTTAAATAGCTTAAATTTTTATTATTAAATTTTTTTATTAAATAATTAAAAATTAAGACAAATGTATTATTAATTGAAATAATAATATGTACATGATTACATTAAATTTCTATGGTTAATTAATTAAACTTTTTGTTTCAATGAAAAATGAATGAAACAGTTTTTAAAGTTAATTACTTGTACATTTTTGGAAGTGTAAAAGTAAACTTTTTTTCCTGTTGCTTTTGACTTTCAACCGGTTTATATTAAGAAAATAAACAAATTATTTTTGTATTTTATTCCATTTTAATATTAAGAATCCGAGTGTTTACATATTCATTGAGCAAATTTTATTTAAACTACTATAATTATTTAAATATTATGTTGTTATGTAAATGGTGTACATTTAAATTTATGTTTAAGTATCCATTACGAAAAATTTATTTGATAATTGCAGATTTAATAATTTATGCAATGTAAGTATACATATACATATGTTTTTCAATACTTAAAATAAATGTTAATATTTTATAAAGTATTTAGTAAAGATTTTACTTAAAATTAGTGAACATAAATATCTATAAATATTTTAAAAAGTTTGTTTATTGAAATAAACTTGATTAAATTATTATTATATTTAATACTATTATAAATTATTAATAATGTTTTGAATTTCAAAACAATTTGATTGTAACATTATTTTGATTTATGAATTCGATTTTCATTTACTTTTATTTCCTATTATTATAAAATATTGAAATATTGTGAAATTTGATATTGTCATTCAATATTATCAATTATAAATCAATATTAAACATAAACAAACGTAAGCTCTAGTTTGAATAATTGAAGAATAAAAATGTTATTAATATAATAAAATATAAGATAGAAAACAATTATTCTTTCGTAGTAATGAATGAAAGTGTACTATATAAAAGAAAATAAAGTTAAATCATATTATATTAGAAAAACTATAGGTATATCTTTAGAGTGAATAAATGTTTAAATAAATATATAAATAATATATATTTTTGTTTTTTATTTACGATGCACATCTTGATAATCATGATACGTCGATTTTGGCATCATCATTCGTTAATTTATCGTTAAATAATAAATTTTCATTACTTTTTGTTATTGTTTGTACACTCTGTATAAAAGAATAAATTTGATTTTATGTAAAAATATTTTTAAAAATCACTGAATATTATACAAACAGTTTTTATGATTATTTTACAATTGTATGTAAGTGACCGTAAAATGTATATTTAAAAATAGACAACTGTTTATTATTATATTTTTAATAGTAAATTTTTTAAACGGCAACCAATACTAAAATTGATCTTTCTAAATTCACTTCAATTTGAAATTTTGATTCTTCGTTACGAAGCAGCTCGAACGAGATAAAATACCTATCGAGCATAGGTATAAAAAACTTTCATATCATGCCTCACACTTAAAATCTCTTGTATATTATTTTCTTTTGTTTTCTCTCTGTGCATTATCTTGTTTACTTTCTTCACTCACATGACAAGTTCCATATATGCACCTGTGCTTATTCTTACAGTGGCTCTCATAGCGTAAAGGAAATCATTAGCGTGGGATTGTGCATAAATGGAAAACACCGTTATCGAGAGCGTTGGTAATTATGTAAGTGTGTATGTTTAGAGGAGTATATGCGCGCGCGCGCGCGCGCGTGTGTGTGTGTGTGTACAGTTTAGAGAAGTGTGTACAGTAAGTGTACAACCATGTATTTAAAGCATTCCAGCTAGGTATTATATAGGACCACCAATAAGTCGAATTCTTTTTTTCATTTCCTATAGGCTCATATCTTATAACATGCATTTTCTATTTCCCTATCAAACTTTAGTTTCATCTCTCACAATGTATTTATCTTAATAGGACTTAAAAACCACTTTAAAAAGATAAAACGAGTCACACATTCCTTCAAAACCTGAAAAATTTAAATATTATTGTGAATGAAGCTATAAATTATATTGCTTAAAAAAATTATTTACACATTATTTTTGTATGTAATACTTTAGTAATATTGAAGTTACATGTCTTCTCCAAAAGGAATCGACTAAAGTATTTTTTAAAATTAAACTAGGTTATAGGAAATAAAATTTAGAAAAATCAGCATACATATTTTATTATATCATTTTTTCATATGTCATTTAAATTACTCAATTAAAATTATGTTTCAATACATAAAATATAATCTAATATAAATTTTTTTTTGTTTTTTTTTTTAATGAGAATTGAAGATGTACGTGAACAGTTATTTAAAAAAGTTGCATTAAACAATAATAATACTTCTTTAATTTAATTTTTATTTTTTATCGTTAATGGTACTTCACGCTTTTAATTTTAGAATGTAATACCTATAATAATTATTATAATTAAAGCATAAAATTACATTCTTTACCTATATAAAAAGAGTAAAAAAAATTATTCAATATTTTTTTTATTGATAAATAATTTTAGTTCAAGTACATTTGATGAGTATTAAATAAGAAAATATTATTTGTAACAATAATATTATTATAATTTATTTGTAATATTTTTGAACTCGTAACTTAATGTTTCAATATAAAATAAAATAATGTAAACCTTCATTAGACATAAATACATTATCGATAATTGTTGCACTTTCATTTCGATAAATTTAAATCATTAATAAAATGACCAATATAAGACAACTATCATAATTGAATAATATTTATTTCAAATTATTTTAAAAAAATTAAAACTTTTTATTATTTGTTATTGAGTAATTAAATCTAAAAAATTTCAAATTCGTAACATGTAGACAGTTTAAAAAAAACTTTATATTTATATATAAAGACATTGTATTTTAAAATCTTCGAATTTTTAATAAATGTTTAAAGTTTCTAAAAAGAAAAAATAATTGCTAGAAAATTTAATATCACTGATTTTTAAAATAAATAATGAACTAATCTTTACAACGTTGCTAGAATGATCTTTATATTTTAATTTCAGCAATTTAATGTGACACACTTACAATATAGTCTGTATGAACTGAAAATATAGTGTAAATTATTACATAATACTCAAATTACCGTTTTTCTTAATTCTATGTCTACTTTTCTTCAAAATAAGATAAACTACTTATCAGTTTTCAATCAGATTATATGTTGGAATTTATCATTATTTTTTCAAATCATTCACATTTTTAAAATTAATACTATAATTTATATTTTTTTATTTATATTGTATACACTATTATTCACACGTGTCCTATTTCTTTTTATTATTCTCTCACTCTCTTTCAATTTACTTTTATTATTCATTTTCTTTTTAACATGGTATAATTGTATGCATAGCATGAATGCTAATATGCAATGTTTTAAAATACAAAAAATTTGGAAATTCATAAAAAGTACACAATACGATAGAGTTTTAGGGCATAAAACAAAGTATATATAGTACACACAAAAATTACATTTATTTCAAAATAATTAATCGAAAATATATCCTGTAAAATTCTTTTATAAAATATGTCAAATTTTGATGACAACATGTTTCATAATACACGGTTTTCTTATATTATTATTTTATGATTGCAATTATAGAATTTATTTTAAGAAAACTGCATAAAAAGCAAATTTTGCCACAGTAGATAATCATATAATAAAATATTAATTCTTATTTTAAGATCGAAACATAAAACTTTCATATACAATTTGAGAATACATTTTATTCATTCGAAATATAAAAAGAGCTCGACAAAAATAATGTTTAAACATAATTTTTTCTGTTCTATGATGAAAAAATAATTGAAAGTTTTAAAACTTGCTCTCCACAATATTATTATTATTATTATTATTATTATTATTATTATTATTATTATTATTATTATTATTATTATTATTATTATTATTATTATTATTATTATTATTATTATTATTATTATTATTATTATTATTATTATTATTATTATTATTATTATTATTATTATTATTATTATGTAACTACGTAAAATATCTCGTCTTTTGGCATAATTTTTATTTAAATTGAAACCTTGTGTCATAAATGAAGCGATAGTAATTTATGAAAATGATGATTAATTGGAAGATTAAGCGGGTCGTGGACGAGTGCAGTTTTGTTTGTATTGGTGCAAGAGTGATGCCAATTCCTTTTGATAGTCAGAATACAGTGCAACAAAAAAATGTTTGCATTTGAGCTGGGAATTTGACGACAAAGTGCGAGAGCAAGTGGGTTGGTATCGTCGGAGGCAATTATTCGGGGTTCGGCGGTGGGGTTCGCTGCATTTTTCCGTGGTTTCTCGGAATCGTTTTAGAGATCCGGCGACGCTTCGACCAAAAATTATGTAACGGTATATTAAATTATGCAGGTGATCCGCAATGGCGTCCGTTGATACGCGGCACAAGTGGGCTAGATAAAAATCAGCGACGACGGTATTTTTTCGAGATACAGCGCCTCGCGTTTCTCGGAAATTTGTGCCTTTATACGGTAAATACGGAGGCATACGAAAAAAGGTGAACAAGCGAGTTTAACTGTATCTGCGCGTCGACGTCGCGCCGTCTACCTTTCAGAGGATATACTTGTCCGTCGAACGTGCGTACACAAACAAACCCACGACGTCGTTAATAGCGGCTTCTTCTTCTTCTGGTGAATCGGCGGGCCGGGACGGAGGGATAGGGGGGGAGAGGAGAACCGGGGCAGAGGGGGGTCTATGCACGGAAAATTGAAAAAAAATAAGGATGAAGAAGCGGATGAGAAGAAGGCTCGTGTCTCTAATTTAGGCATAAATTAACATCTAATTAGTGCGTTCGCGTTCCTTTCATCGTTCGTGCGCATACTTCCGTGTTTCGTGTCTACAGGCTGGCCCGCCTGCGGATCGTTCAAAGAATTTGGTGCACAAAATGCCAGGAATTTAAAAGAGTGCCCATTTGCACAACGAAATTCCGCGAAATGTCGACCGAGTATAAAATTAGTCACACCGAAAAACCAAAAAAATATCCCCAGCACTACGTACACCTCTTGTGAGCCTTGTAATTTTAGTTGTAAATATTTAGCCGAAATTTTATCTCCGATCGTTTACCGCTACAACCAATAAACCAACATTTTTTAAACTAAATTCCAAAATTGTAACATTTTTTAGTTGCATTTTCAACCTCACCGTCAAAGCACGCTATTTTTCTACCAATTTAACAATTGTATTTTAAAATACCAACAATTAACTTTTATAAAGAACCTACATATTAATCAATTCTTATCTACCAACTTATGTGCCGATTACATGCATTTTTCTTTTTCAAAATACAAAATTACTGAATTTTGTAAAATTGAGTTCCTTACTTAAATTTTAATTAATGAAAGACGATAAAACATAATTAGCATAATTTTTATATAAAAATGAAATAAAAAGTAATGCTGAAGTATTATGCTGTAAATTGTTAAATACAAGAACATTATATATAATACATTTGTGCAAATATTTTATTTTCATTATTATAAATAAGTTTTATATATTAGAGAATAAAATAAATATTAGTGATTGACATTTAATAATTTTTAATTACTAGCGAAATTACTTGAATTAATTAAATGAATCATTATAAATAAAATATAAATAAAATATTTAGTACACAAATTTATTTTTTTAATTAAATTTTTTTTTACAATATATATTCAATGACAAACTAGAATCTTCCATCATCTTTCTGAAAGTGAATAGCTGCTCCATGTAGAAACCTGGTTCCCACGAAGCAAATTATTTGAGGAGACAATTTTTAATTATTCCAAAAAGTTGAACTATTCTCCAAGGAACATTAACGACATCATCAAAAAGAACAAAAATTAACGGAACAATATCTAGTAAATATAACAGAAAGATAGAATTTTTAGTCAAATTTTTTTATGTAATGTTTTAAAAATATAACAACTCTTTATGACATAAATATTGTTTGTGTTTTTCTCGAATTATACGGATACTGTATAATAAAGATTTAACAGACTAATTAAAGATATTAATTAAAAATTTTTAATTTTAATTAATATATTTTAAATGGTTTAAAAGTAAGGTAAGCTTCGAACCTTACTCAATAAATAATACTATTTTAATTTTGCATGTAGTATCTTTAGTTTTTAAAATTAACTTTTAATGATTGAAAATAATTTTAACAATTTAAATCCATCACTTTAGATATATTTTAGTGGATGAGTTGATTTTTGTTTAATAGCATTGCAAATGAGATTTTATAATAATTGATATTTATACTAAAATATCAATGCGTGTTATTCCTAAACTCTAAAGCACAAAAATATTAAAATAAAAATCATTTTGTTTTTTATTTCAGACTATGTATATTATTTATTTATTTAATAAAAATTTATTATTATTAAAAAAAACATTCATTTGAGCTATTCGAATATTGAAATTATTTTATACATCTACTTCATTCTTATTTAACCAATCTCCTGACTTTTCGTTTTATACAAGTGCGACTTTGGGTCCGATGAGAACGACAGACAACACAATCTAAAGTTTAAAACTATTTTAAAAGATTCTTTAAAATACTATTTTTTGTAATAAGATATTCTTTGAATTAGTTTTAATACAGTATTGTAATTTATGAAATGATGCCCAAACAGTATGATCGATTGCCTGTGCGAAATTTACTATTAAATCAACTTAAATATTAAGAGAAAAATAATAAGGAAACTAAAGTAAAATTTTAATGATGTCTAGAAATACTTTTATTATTATTTTTTAATTAAAAAATAGAAAAATGAATATTATTGTCTAAACATTATTTTATTTTATTTTTAAATCAATAAAGTTATTTAAAAATATTCATTCAGCTACCATAATTTATTTTAAAATATACATAAACCTTCAAATAGATATTTAAAAATTAAAAAAAAAAAATTTATACGCTAATCTTTTTATTGTAATAATTACACAGTATTTCATTTATAATTGTATTGGACAGAAACATAGTTTACTATATTTAACATTTTTTAATTCACATATTCATGCAAAACGAGCCAAGAATTGTAAAAATTAATATCTTGATCATCTAATTATTTATAATTCGAATTAAATTAAGTCATATAAACGTTAAATTACCAGATTTCTATTTCAATCTCAAAAAGTTTTGAATTGAATATTTAAAAATTTTTTAATTAAATCCGTGAGAAACGTTGAAGCAGACCGTGTGAAAATACTCGCAAACTCTAGGTCACGCACGTGCACGCATACGTGAACAGCTAGTATTAACTAAATTAAAAATTAAAGTTAAATAAATTTTAATCAACGCAATTTAAACAAGTTTAAATGAAATTTTAGCAATAATTAATTGTACTTTTGATTCGACTCAAACCTTTATGACTTGCAAGAAGACAAATTAAATAAAATAATTTGCGATGCCGAGTTTGCCACAGTCGAACAAAATTAAAAGAAACTAAATAAAATCGATGGAGCATCAGTACGTAACGATCTTTTATAATTTGCAATAGTAATAAAAAATAAATGATGCCTAAAGTGATTACCGTCTATAATAATGCGGTGGTCCACTATCCATCTATAGTTCTTTTTATCTCTCTCATTTTCTTTATCTCTATTCGTTGTTTTATTATTCTTCTTTCTTGTACTTACTATTTTGTTTGTTTTTATAATCCTTCGACTCGTTTGCATTAACATATCACCGTAACTTAAAAACTGTTTTTATTTTGAATTAAAATATAAAAAACCTGAGTTCTCACACTTTTCATTTGGTATTTAAACTCTTTTGAAGAATTCAATATCAATGAGGAAATTCATTATTATTTGAATAGTTATACCTTTGCAAAATTAAATTATATTTAATGCAATGTTTATATTAATAAAAATATTAAGAATTTGTTGGATTATTTTCTGTTTTACAAAATAAAACATATATTAAAATTTTAATTTGAGAATTTGCACGAAGGAGATTTTTTTTTATTTATTAAATTCTAGTAAATTTCTTTGCAAAATTTATATTAATTTATTTTTTCTATTTCTCTAAAAAAAGAATTTGAGTAAATCAATGTTGTCGAGTTTTAAATCAAATATTAATAATTGTAAAATTAATATCTATGTAAATGTTCAATACATATTGTCAATCAAATAAAATTTATTAAATTACTTCTATTTATAATTGTGAAACAAAAAAATTTATTAACAAATATGTTGTAAGGTTATTTATGTCGTATCATCTATTATAATTTAATATACTTTATATGTTAAATCCTAAAATAGGTATTTGTACAAATTATTTCCTTATAAATTTAACTATTTATAATTGTAACTGTATGACAATTGGCTTTTTCATTGTACAAAAAATTAAAAAACATTTCATACGCACAAATATGTTTCCTTTCATTATAGGCCTCTGTGGATTGTCCTATAACAATAATCTTGTCAACATATAGTATTTTGTATCACATAAAAAAGATTTTTTTACTTATACAAAACCATAATATATGAATAGTTGATAAAATACAGTCATAAAATAAAGTGATTCTAATTGTACTACAAGATGTACTATTCAATATACCAATAGTATCCATCGCTAACAATTTATTCTCTGTAATTTAATCCAAAGAAACGTTTAAAATATCATTGAATAGCAATTATTCCACAAATACAACTGAAAACTAAAAAATCTTGGAGAGTACGTTACATTAAAAGTTAAATAGTCAGTCCATGTGAGTCTGCGCTTCAATCAAAATTGACTAAATTCCAAATTAAGATAAAGAGGAAAAAAGTCAGAGGAGGTTTCACAGGTTAGATCCATGTTCTTTTTCCGCAAATGAATGAGGCGTAGTGACTTAATGACCGTGTGATTAGACCGAAGCTAGACACTCGATGATCTCGCGCAACTGCGATAATTACTTCCCCACACTCCTCATTAATACGATGCTCTAATAAGTACGCACGCCTCTCTACCTCCCGTATGAGCAACCCATTCAAAATCAAACCAACTCACATTAATCTTTTAACAGCACAATTATCCAAAGTCTTAATTATTAATAATGAAAAAAGTATCCTTGTTTATCTTAAATACAAAATTAAGGACTTATTTTATCATTTAAAATGCATAAAATTGTTATATTTCTAATGCACAGTGAAAGTTTATATAGTAAAAAAATAAGACCATTGTGGCAGAATTTTTCGACAGTGTATTTCTGCCTTCATCGAGCCCTATGTTCTAAAATGTAAAAATAGTTAACCTGACCCGATGGCTAAATTTTTAAATACATTATTTATAAAATTTTACGTCAATTTTATAATTCTTTTATTTTGCGTTTAATGACAAAGGTAATTTCCTTAAAAAAAAAAAAAAAAATAATTGGTTCTTCATTGCACTGTAACTATAATCATGACGATAATCATGTTAAGAACTCTGAATAACCATCAAAATCAAAAAGTGTTAGTACTCATTCTTAAATATCAGATTGAAACATATGCGAAAGAAATACATTACTTAATTAATTACACTTTTATATGTATACATAGCGCAAAAAATGCACACTATAAATATAAGTATAAATCTTTTTTCTACACAATAAGAAAATATTATTTTCGTGAATTATTATTTAATTATATTCTTAAAGAAATCCATTGCAATCAAATTTTAATCAATAAAATTTTTCTGTTACAATGATAATAATTTTATTGAAATGTGATGATAAATTTGTACGTTTTGTAAAAAATATACTTTTTTATTGAAAAATAAATATTTGACACTATAGAAATGAAACTAATATTTTTAAATTAAAATTTATTTTACATAAATCATTTAATCATATTTAATTATATTGGTGTACAATAAATTAAATATATTAGAATACCATTTTTTTTATCAGTATATTTATATAAAATGTTTGTCAATTTTTTAATTAAATTTAAGAAATTTTTTCACACATTTATGTTTTTTTTTTTTGGTCAATTTAAAAATATATTTTACACATAGAATAACTTGTTTTTTAACTGTAATTTTTCTAAAAAAAAATGTTTATTGTAAAAACATACATTAATAGTTATGGATATTCAAGTATTGTGCTGAATAATACTATTTTAATTTTACTATAGATATGAAGTGCTATCTGTAATATTCAATACTATAAATAAAATATTTATTATTCAAAGTAAAACTATTTTATATTTTGAATAATTAATCTTGTGTAGTCGATATAACATTTATAATTTCGTAGAGTAATATTACCTTTTGTTCGAAATTGAGATATAATAAATACGCTTATATAATGTAGATATGAATTTTTTTTAGATACAAAAGAAAATATATAATAATGTTAATAGAATCAATTGAATAAATATATATTCAAATAATAATCAAATACTGATGATATTCTTTTATCGATAAAGCCAAAAAGAACAAAAGAAAAAAAAGAAAAAAAACACTTTTGCCACCAGTTAGTTGATTGTAAGAAATAAATAAATTAGACACATTACTAGTGGAGCTTGCTCAAATAAAATATAGGAAATAAGATAAAGAAGGAGAGCCATAGAAATAGCCTCATTACTCGAATAGGTATTTATTTTTTCGTTAATAGTTTAAGGACCCAAACGATGAGACTGCGATTTGCGAGACTTTGTGGAAATTAGGAGGACTGTGTTGCTGCTGGTGTAGGGAAGTACCACTGTGAATTTGAATGCACCTCCTTCAAATTGTCGCACGATAGTTAAACATCCGGGTTCGAGTCTCTGGGAGTCAATCACATACCTGGAATACTTGGTACACGTTAGACACAACATTCTCGTGCTCCGGAGACCTTGTTGGCACTCGAAGCGCGACCTCGGCAATCGTGCGCCACGACTCGGTTAATTTGCTCACCAGACCATGGATCTCCAACGGAGCACGCATCTCCAGGAAAATCTGCGGAACAGTGTCATTGGGTGAGGTATTCGCGAATATCGAAACCCGCGGGCACGACCGAGAAAAACAAAAGGGAAAAATGAGGTGCCCGCGAGGAAAAAGGAAAACAGTCCCGATATCGCACCTGTGCACACAAGTGTGCACTTCCTCATAATGAAGCGTTTAAAAGGTGAGTAGCGCAACTCGTAGCCTCCTCGAGCCGAGCCACTTCATACATTACCGCACCGCACTCCCCAGTTGAGAGCATAACTGTGCTTTAACCAATTGCGAATTCATGCGGCCTATTCTCGCTCGCTCGCTCGCTCGCTCGCACGTAACACTCGGTGCACGCCGATAATGCCCACTCTTTTTTCAATTTTCCGACGACTTTCCCTCCCTTCGATCCTACCCGCCCCGACCCGACAAAGTTTGTTTGTTGTCTCTTTCTTCGGAGGCCTCCGTCCGCTAAACTCATTTTCGGAGGCACGCACATTTTTATTTCGAGTGCACCTGCTGGCATCCGTCGATCGTTCGTGTTATTCAAAGTGGAGAAAGTAGGTAGCGACGTGTACGCGAGCAATGATTTATGCGCAAATCTCAAGACAAGAGTCTACACACGCGCGCAAATATGAATGGTTTTCAAAAAATACGCGCACTTGTCAGAGCTGATGATCCATTAGAGCCAAGTCCCAATTTAGCTCTGATTCAATTTCACGAGCACAATAGAGGCTTGCCGCCCCAATTCGCACTTACTCGAGTAGCTCCGAATAAGATTAAATTTAACAGGGCTGTTAAATACTTTTTATAATTATACACCCAGCTGTTGGTTTTTAATGACTCCGATGTATGTGTGCTATCGAAACTGGTTGCCGTACTTACCCGAGCTCACACTCACTACCTGTCTACTGTGTCTAGTAACCGCTATCTTATACTTGAATTTTCTTTACACATATTTAATCTGTTGCAGAAGATTTTAAGATTACGTTTGTTGGGAAGGTTATTATTATTATCGCGCTCGTTTCAACACTTTATCTGATCGAGAATGAACATTTCGCTTAACTTTGCAGCGATCAGTTTTTTTTAGTTTCTTTAAATTATAAAATACATTAGAATAAACTTAAATTTATTAATTTAAGAAAATTTGCCTGTATTTTATAGTCTTGCATAATTTAAAACTTTCAAACGATGTATTTTTCACGTAAATATACAATACTAACGAATTAATTTTATTTTTAACTTTAATTATGCCGAAAATTAAATAAATTAAATAATATTTTTTAATCCCTTTTTTTATCAACTATTTCGAGCTTTGGCAATTTATTTTTTCATTACATTACCAATGTTTGTTTACTAATATTTTTATTTTATTTCTTAGTTAAATAAAATAGTTATTTCATTATATTTTTTCTCTCTCGTGAAAAAATCCTACCTCGGTTCTATCCCCTTTCAATTTTTAATCGTATCTCCCTTTATTATTATTTCAAAACTATGCCACAAAGCCATTTCATTTCACCTTAGCACATTTCGCTCTTTCCTCATTTTCACTAACTTTCACAATTACTGCATTTCTTTTATTCCATAAACGTATAACACAAGTAAAAAAACGTTTTCTTTTTCTCGTTATCTGTCTATCTTTTATTTTCTAAGCTTTAAAAAAAAATATTTTTCGATATTATAGAATTTTTATAAAAATAATTGAGGTATTTTGTTCTGTCAAATAATGTTTTTACAAATATACGATATTTCTTTACGAATAAGAAAAAAATAAAGTGCCTATTAATTTTTATGTGCGAAGACAATTAACTGATTTTTTAATTCCATATGCTGAATTATAAATCTACAATCCATAATTTTAGAACAATTAATTCCATATTTAATTTATTACTGATTACTACCAAATTTATATTATTATGAATAAATAACGAAATTTAAAATAAGAACATTATCTTTGAATGATCAATCTTATACAATCAGCCTGAATATAAGTTATATCTTAATATTAAAATCTTAATATCGTCTTAAAAAAAACTAATAAAACTAGGTTAATTATTTAATTCAATTTTTTAAACAATGACGTCTAGAATATTTTTAATAATAATTTTTTATATGCGATAATTTTATAAAGTAAGATGGTTATAATTATAAAATTTCAAATGACTGTAGCATTATCGTTATACTATTTATTGTAGAATTAAATATTTTATTTTAGATATTTATGAACATATTTTCACTACTTTGTTCATTGAAATAATAAATATTGAAACTAATTCAATCCAATTCCATTTATTTTTATGAAGATATTTTATTATAAACATGAATAAAAAGCATAAAATGCAATCGTTTAGCTTTATATTCTAACGAATAAATAATTATAATTAATTAAAATATGTTACTGAAAAGGTAATAATTTTACTTATACAACTACATAAATAATATTATTTTAATAATCTGAAAATATTTATAATATTAATAAGATTTAAAAAGTGTACACATGTATATTCATATTTTAAGAAACGGTATTTTCAATAGAGTTATCGTATTAAATGTAAATATCGTTTACAGTAATTAAATACTGAACAATATTGAGTTAAAATATGAAAATTACAATCTTTTTGTATTATAAATCAGTAATAATTTTTAGCTGTGAAGTGTAATTTGACTAGTGTTAATAATTTTACGATTTTGGGGTACTAAATTAGATAATATACATTTAATTTTTATAATATAAATTACGAATGATATTTGATCATTTTTATTACCTAGATATTTAACTTCTTTTTTTTACTCACTAATAAGATTCGACAAATTAATTTAAAAAATGAAATCTGGATTCTATAACAATTAGATTTGTTCAATGACTGAGATTGTTGACATTAAGTTAGCCGATATTGCTTAAATAACTGATTGCAAAAATCCATTTCAATATGCAGTGTACGTATATAAACATGAAAAAGAAATTTAGAACCTAATTAATGATGTCTATCGTTATATCGTATGAGCTTATACTTAAGCAACAGCGGAACTACTTATCAAAAGTTATCACCGCGTCCATCAACTCCTCTGTAATTATATAATTTTCTTGGCGCTCATCTCTGCAACACGAGTAAAACATGCATAAATGTTCATAAGCGAAAAATACAAGGAAGAAGAAAGTCAATAGCTTAACTTACATTTTCAATGAATGCGTTAAAATTACCGTGAAGTGACAACATTAAAAATGATTAAGATAAATTGCTTATTAAAAATTAATATGATAATTGGAAAAATTACTTCGATTATTGTTACGCATGTAGTTTAAACAGATTGTGAAATAATTTGTTATGTCTTTAAATCCTGAATAAACTGTAAAATCTCAAATAAATGCATCTGTCGACGTCATTTCATAAATTTATATCTTCAGTTGCAATTAAATTATTAAATAATTCTCAAGAAACCTAGTATATTTGAGCACGCATACTACTATGTTTTATTAAAACAAATATACCGTATGATAACGTATGCTTACACTTAACGCAATTGGGAATCGCAATTGATCAGAATAACCAGATAACTATAAATATAAACTATAAGAAGCGAATAAAAAAAATTGAATCTGTATTTATATATAAATAAATTTTGATCGAACTTAAAAGTATGAATGAAATTAAAATCGTGAAATCATATTATTAACCTAGCTGATAAGCCTCATTTCTCGTTTCAGGAAAGCGTGATTTAGCGTGAAAGGCTGGAAAATTCAGGATGCCAGGAGCGTGGAGATTGCTCCACACGTTGATCTACATGGTGAGTGTCACAGCAACTAACCTAGATATGTTAAAAAAATATAGAATATTGCCTAATTTAAAATGCTTTGTAACTTTTAATTGAATTATTATGTAGGTAAAAGTATTTAATTGCATTTAGAGCAAAAAAAAATTTATTCTTAATTTATGAATTTAATTTGAATTATTTCATTTTTAATCTTTTGATTTATGGTTACGTTAATATTTTTAAATATTTTTCATTCAAACTTCATTTTTTACACAATTATAATACATTGAACTCATATGCACTACATATTTCCTCTATTATCCAATATTATATTTCTTTAAAAGAAGATCAATAAAAAGCTATATTAAAAATTATTAAATCCCTATTTTATATCGTAATCCTATTATATTTTTTACATTTCATTAACAGAAAACTTAAATTTTGCTACACTTATAATTTTACGCTTTAAAAGCTTATCTATTTAATTTTATGAATCTCTTTACCTTGTGATTAAATTTTACTTCACAGCTTTAATTAAAAGATAAAGAGTTCTTTCATATTTTTCTATGTAGAACTACTAAAATGTAGTATTATAATAGTCTTGTGCTACATTATCTGTAAAAATATAAAAATCATCAAGTAGCTTAAATGTGTTTTTAAAAAATTAAAATTTTATTTGATATGAATTATTTATGTAAAATTATATCTGACTCTGTCGATGAAATTAATTATTCTAAACAAAAAATGAATGGCCATTGGTAACAAATTAAATACTTTAAATTTAATTATTTGGTAATCTTAAATAAATTTATTCATATATCTTAACATTATATAAAACTATTTAAAACTACATGCATATTCTTTTTAATTGATAAAATAAGATTTTAAAATATTAGGCTCTTAATATTTATTTAATGATAAAATTTTTTAATTTAATAAATATTCATAAAATTACACACCGTTAAATAATTTTAAACTTGTAACTATTTATTGCAATTGAAATAAAAAATCTCAAAATAATTTTTCTTCCGTTAAAAGAACATTTTTTATAATGAATTATTGAACGTGATAATTTTACTAGAACATGTCGTAGAATTTAACTTAATAATGGATTTTATATACCAGTGAATTAATTGATAAAACAGCTAGTATTGATGAAATTTAATTTCATCTATATTTTAAAGTTTATTTTGTTTTATTTTAAAGTTTAAAAAGAATTTTGATCTGGATGATGACACGTTAAGAAATATTTTTTTCTGACTTCTCAACAATTACTCTAAAGAATTATTTTCCCATTCATTTTCATCTTTAAAAAAAAAAAAAAAAAATTATTAACATATATATTTTAAAAATATAAAAACTTTATTATCGCAGGTAAATTGATCATACAAAATTATTATGAATTTTAATCATTTTTTGGTATATTACTACCTAAATATATTTATTGTCAAATAAGTAGAGTAAATCGGTTTAATAATAGATAAAATTTTCTTGTTATAAGCACTGATTAGTCATTAAAAACATTTCTCTGATTTTCTTTGACTCGTACTGAAATATTTTTTAACATTATATTTTTAAATTCATCAAAAATTATTGATTTATTATTAAGTGGATTAAGATGAAATTATTTCAAATAAGTAATATTAAAATACTAAATTTGATAATATTAATTTCAAAAAATAGTCACGGAAAATTAGAATTATTAAAGCATATTTTTGTTCATATTAATAATACATAATACGAACATAGAAAAAATGCTATTTAAATAAATAAAATATAAGTATAACGGAAAAACCCATATCTATACATATTGAGATGCATTCGTGTGTATCAAAAAAATGAGTTTAAATATATAATCTTAAGAAGGTATATTAATAAATTGAATAAACTTTAAGTGACAAATATATGTATTTGTAAATATATTAAATTAAACAAATAGATACGTAGTAAAATTCAGATACAAAGTTGAATGAAAATGACATATTATTTAATTTATTAAATGAATTTACCTATACAATGTAATGTTTTACACTTTTTTTTTAATAAATTTAATATAAATCTAATACCAATATATTATATATTGAGTACTTCATTACGTATTTCCAACAAATTATAAAATATGATATAGTAACATTAATTGTACAATGAATATAATGCCGGAAACAAAATAATTTACAAGTACAAAATCTCTATACCGTAAAAATCAAGAATTAGTACGTTTACAAATGGGAAAGTTAATACTTCCTTAATTCACTTATACACGTAATAAGGTGAACTTGTTACAATTTGATTTAACAACATGCTTTCTATATTAGACGATGACCTATAGAAATAAACCTTGATATATATGAAAAATTTAATAATCAAGGAATAGTTTATTGAAATTGACATATAAAAATTAAAAGTGGAAGAATTTTGGAACTAAAGAAAATTTTATTTAAATTAGATTAATATTCTATGTCAATAATCACTTAAATCAAAAACTATATAAATATACAAAAATTGACAAATAATTAACTTTGTTGTTCGGTCCAGATTTCATGTGTAGTCAACTTCATCAGTCGGTAATTTTTCATTTGCTCTATTAATTGTTCTCATCCAGATTATCTTATACTTTATCTTATATGAAACTTTAATTTTTAATTAAGCTATAAGACATATTACTTAATTGCGGAAAAGAAGAGTAAATATAATACAAGAATAATTCAAGATAAAATCAGATACTTCAGGTTCTTTCTTTATAATAATGTAGTAACCGAGTTGCAAACAAAATTTTCATTGAAGAATTATAATTTAAACAACATATTCAGCTATAAGCAGATAACCCAACTCGCCCTATAAATATTCCAAAACTTCAATACAATTCATATTTAAGTCTTCAAGAAAATCAAATAATATACAATAATTTATAAATTCGGCAACGTTTAACTAAATTTTTTATTGAAATACATGCAAATAATTTAGACTAAAATGCACTGTTAGCTTTATTCATATAAATTCTTTATTATTAATTTTGCATAATTTATTGAATAAATTTTTATTTTTATGTATAAAATTTATTTATTTATTTAATATATTTTCATATAATAATGTTAGTGTTATAAGTTATTTAATTTAAAAATTGTCTAAATTAAAATAAATCAATCTTGAAATAAAATGTATTTTGAATATTTAATTACATACAAAAAACAGTAGAAATAATAATAAATTTTAAAACAATTAGAAATTCTGAATTATTACTACATTGCATTTCATAATAAATCTTTCATTATACAATAAACTTACAAATAATAAATCTCGGTCCACCAGTAAAATTATTTTATTGTTCATTACATTCGTATTTATATAAAATAAATGTACTAATTGAAATATCTAATATACATCAATACACATATATCTAAATAATATAAATAATTGCATAAATTTAATGAATTTACTCAAATGTAAATAAAGGCATTAAAAAAATTAATTCCTTTTGTACAATTTTTTATAAAAACTAATCAATTATTAATTATAATTCTACATAAGATCATTGGTGCTTCAGTATGTATAGAAAAATAATTTTAAACTTTAAAATTTTGCATTAGTTGCATAAAAAGAAAAAAAAAATTTTAATTACATTTTATTTTTTATTGCTCTAAAATTGAACAAAAATAGATATATCATTGAGAATATTATAAAAAAAAGAACAAATGGAAAAATATTTTAAAGAATAATTAAATATTGTAATTAAAAATTTTAATATAATATTCTATTTTAATATTGTAGAATTTATAAAATACATACAAAATTTATTTTTTTAATTATTATTAAATAATGTAATAATATTATATAACTTATTGAAATAAATATCTTTGTATCTTTTGTTCTGTTTATTTTTTTTTTAATTATTGTTTACGTATTAAAAAAAAACGAAATACCATATCAAGATATTGAAAATATTTCAAATAAAATGATAAATGAAGTATTAATAAAAAAAATGTGGATTATATATTAAATTTTATATTTATATAAGGCATTAATATGGCATAAATTTTTGGCAATTGTTATGATTTGACCATTATTTTACGCGTTGCAGCTAATTTAAATGTATTAATGTGCGTCAGATTATTGAATTAAATTGGTATGTTAATCTATGATTATCATAATGAACATTTATTTCTTCCATTTATTTAATGTTTTTAATCTGATTGTAATTTATCGATTAATGCAGGTAACGAGTACATGCTGCTGAATACTAGATATTAGATTAGCATATTAAATAGTTTTTAAAATGTTTGTACGAAACTTCAACAAAATGGCTGTAACAAATTATTGTTAATTATTTACGTTTCTCTATTATAACAGAGTAAAACAGCTGCGCAGCTGCGATTAGAGAAACCTACATGTATGTATGTGTATGTCAGTATGTGTGATTGATTAGCAATCTGCTTCTTTGGCTATAGAAGCGTGTGCGTGCGGTAGTGATGATCTAGGGATCAAGAAGATCAAGAGTCGTCGGCTGACAATGAACAGCTTGCAAGCGAATGGCTGGGACAAACAAGGTTGAGCGTGTTGAGTGTGTTGAATTTGAGTGCCGAGCCATTTCTCTTTTCTTTTTGTGACTGTCACTGACATTGGCACTGGCACTATCTCATTTCGTCCCGTTAGCTCATCCCGGTACCTCTTGTAATGAGAGGCGGGCATCCCTCGGCCCAGATGTATTTTCATATTCGCCAGCTTCAGGCTTTCAACTCTTTCCTCGAACAATCATACATTATGACGATATTATTATCGAGATACTATCTTTAAGCCATAATGCACCGATAACTTAGTTGGCTCAACTACATTCTTACTCGTTTTATGCAACAAAGTTTACCATGTATACAATAATGCAACATAACTGCATCTGCATTTAAATTGCAGTACAAACAATGTCCACACCTATCACTATTAGTACGAGGGTAATGGAAACTCGAAAAGCTGTTTAAACTTCAATGAGATATTTTATATATTATTTATGATATATTGGTGGGTTACTTTCGTTTCATCTCTATAAATACGTTGAAAATATGAACAACTAAAAAATGAGCTTCAAAAAATTATTTTACATATTATTTAAATATACATAAATTAGCCATTATTTAAGTTTTAAATCATCGTACATTATTTGTTTACAACATTTTTCGTACATACAATCGATTTTATTAATAAAAATTTACATACATAAAATTTTATGTACTCGCACGTGTTATTGGTATCATTAACTATATCTGTTTCTCATTATATAACATGCTAATAAGTAAATACAAAAAAAGCACACCATATTTAAGTGATTTATATGTAGTGTTAATACGATAAACCATGCAAATTATCTATTATGATTTTAAAAACATACCTAATCATTTTAAAATATAATTTTCTTGAAAATAATGTTATATGTCAGTTATTATTATTTTATTATTATTATTGAATTATGTCTACATTCCTTGTTTCACATAACAATATTAATAACGTTTACACATAATATAGAATAATAAAATGCATTATACTGTAATTAAATATGAAGTTATTACATAATATACAGTTAAAACACATACATAATTATTTTTATGACATTTTAATTATGATTATCTTAAATGTGTAGTTATCTATCTTAGAATAATGATTATTATACAAATTAAAACTTACATTTTAATATATTGAGCATAAAATTAGATTCTTTTTTAAATAAACTTAACAAATGAAGGTAAACTTACAACAAATTATATCTATATTATATATTCTATACATTCTGACTAGCTATAAATAGTACTGAACAAATATATCTATATAAAATTAATTATATAATACATTAGTTAATTATTAAAATAAAATATTTTAAATTATTATTCTTTATTTTTTATGCATATTTTACGTTCATATTACAATACATTATATGTACATACATATGATTTACATATGTATATTTATAATTATATAAATTTGTATTTATTTCGGTATTAGATTTAAAAGTAATAAGTATTTATCGAATAGTATATTCAAATATTTACAAATCATTCAGAAAGTCAAATCGGTGTTGTAAGTATTTATTAATTAAGATTAAGGAAAAAATATATGTATCGATTCATAAATTAATTATATTTAACACATTGAATCAATAACATAAAAGATAATTATATTGAAAGGTATTTTATTATAATCAAAAAGTATTTAATTATGATTTCAAAATTTGCAGTTTAAACCTTTTTTACAATACGAATAAAAACTGTAATATAAAATTTAAGCTTCACGATATATTTATAAAAATTTAATTTTCAAAATAAAACATAAATTGGTAGAAGCTATTGTATTTGATTTCAGATGACTTATTTTAATATTTTAATTACTGTATACAATTATTATGATAATGTAATAAACAGAAAACGTTCTGGGAGATATATAAACATCATCTGTAATTATCATTAATGATTGAATTCATGCAAAGCAATTTTAAAAAGAACAAATTTATTATATTTTATCTTTCGTTTGAAGTAGAACTGAAGGGAGACAATTGACTAAAAACAATTGACTACTATCTTACTATATTACGATTTCATTCATATATGTTCAATCTTTCAGCAGTATTGCTTATATTAATAATTCTAATAAAAAATTATTATAATTTTTTTATTACACAAAATTAAAATAATGAACATTATATTATTTTAATTTTTATAAATTTCACAATACATAGTTGATCTAACATTCGTTACAAATAATTGAAGAAATTCAAATAAAACTTTTTCAGATGAAAAGTATAATATAAATTTATGTTTCAAATACTTAAAAAAAAAATTAGGTATTTAAAATATGTAGAAACAAATTATTATAAGACTTTACTGATTTATATTTATTGATTCATTTATTATCTAGATAATTTTTAAAATATTCATAAATCCTAAGGCAAATTAAAGATTTTATTAAAGTATTTCAGGATTATTTATCTATGTTAAATATTTGATGATTATTTTTTTTCAATTTTTCGCTTGATAAATAATATTTAACATGAATGTATTTTACTTGTTTAGAATCAGTTAGATTGTTAACAATAACAATTAATCAATCTTTATTTTCGTACATAATTATTGAATTATTATTTTTACGTTTCTACTAAATAATAAAGAGTTTCGTCAACATTATTCTTTAAAGCTTTGTAGACTACGATATATTTAACAACATTGTGCACGTAGAGTGTTAAATGAATTTCATCTTTTACTGTTAAAAATTTAAAATTATTATCAAAATATTAAATAACTTATCTGCAGTATCCATACGATCTATGTATTTTATCAATATATTTTTTAAATCAGCTTTTTTATATTCTAATTCGAAAAGTAAATTCCGTTAAAGTATCGTAAACATTATTTTTAAGTTTAAATTTAAAGTTCAATATTATTTTTAATTAGATTTTGACTAAATGCATTTATTTCTATATATAAATCAGGATGTGTAGATAGATTATATACATTAAAAAATCAATTAGATTTTTTTTTAGTGCATCATAATATTCATAAAATTTAAGGCTACATGGACTAGTTTTAATGGTAATAGATAATTCAGAGTCTCATAATTCAAATTAAATTTACAAAATATATTTTTCAAACATAATCACTGGTCTGGTATAATTGTAGTTTATCTTTTTTAATATTTATTTACAAGAAAAAGTTATGTTTATATATATCCTTATATTTAAGAAACGTTATATAAGAAAAATCTGAAGTACATTACACTGCATATTTACTTTAATTTATTATGAAAATATCATCAATATAATGAATAATGCAAACACTTTTCTTATTATCATTCAGTATTATTAAAAATATATGTTTTACATTTATTTATATTATTTAAACTAATCTTTTAGAGCTTGTTTTAAGCATGCATTGCTGTATTTACCTTAGTTTATCTAACAAATCATTTACTACTAGATATAATTTTAATATATCTCTCTATTATTATCATATTTCATTGTATATACCCAGTCACAGTCTATAATATTTAAGCATTTTTTTTTAAAAGTAAATTCCCATGTATTATTTAGTATTATTGAATAAATTTTATCTTTCATTTGTCTCATCCTCTTAATTTTATTATTGTATATATAATCGACTATAGATATACTGGATATGCATATTTTTTATTATAAAAATCAATTCTTATACTTTTGACCCATTCATTGCACCGTTTATTGTAATCGTATATGATAACTCAATAATTTTCTTATATATCAGATTTATTCATGTCTATTATAAACTTATTAATATTATTTATTCTTTATTATTATTAATTTATATTTTATCAATTTAAGAGACTTTATATGATTTACTATCAACTTTTTACTTTGAAAAATATCTTTTTTCTCTTTTTTGAATTAAACATTTTAATATTGATGTTGTAGACCAATTGTGCTTAAAAGCCCAGTAATATTATAATTTATTTTATTAAATTAATATCACAGGCAATTATAAATTGATTATATTTATATTTAAAATTTTATTCAAATAGGCATTACTTATGTAGGGATTAAAAATACTATTAAATAATTTTTTATCGAGAATATATATAGTAGAATAAAAATTTTTTTAAGAATCTAAACTTGATTTTTTGTTAAATCAAAGATCATAGAATGATTAATTTTATAAGGTTACTTTATTCGTTAATTTTTTTTTATCTGATGATAATCCAATATCTAATTTTTTATCTAATAATAATAATCCTTTTTTAAACTGTCATCATGTAGTTTAACATACATATGTGTTATAAAATTATCGAAGCTGAATTTTTTATGATTTGACTATTTATTACAGGATTTTCAGTAAAGTTATAAAATGTGTGGGGGAATTTTTTTTTTTTATAATGACCATTAGAAATGGTACGATTTGTCTTTGCGCGAAGCATCTTTTTTAATTTTGTAATACGGTTCGATGGAATGATTATTGAAAATATGGTAAGTGATAAAGTTTTGTATGCAGCTTATGAAAAAAAAAAGATAATTAATATTTTTATGAGAAAAGGTGATTTATTGATTGGATTAGTATAAATTCTATAATTAAAATTTAAAACATTTGAAAGTAGTATCCTGTTACATCAATACAATTACAACAGTTAAACACCTCGCACAAACTTTTTGCAATTATAAATCTTCTATTATATATCTTATGCATTATATAAATGGATAAATTGAGAGTGTTATCAATAATTCTGAACTTAATGTTTCGTACAAACGCAGGGCTTTGATATCAGTTCGGGTTGTTATTCGGCGTCAAGAACGGGAGTCATCGGCGACCTTCTCCTAATCTTCCTTGAGAGCTTTGTGCCATTTTTCTAATTACCATTTACATATATACTTATGTTTTTTTAATATTTTAAAAGTATCCACAGTGTTTTTTCACAAACCGCACACAAAATTTTACCACATAGGAATTGTTCGAGCAGTCACTCCATTGCGCCGTATTACAAAATTAAAAAATACGCTCCAGACAAAGGCACTTCCTAGCATTCTTGTTTAACGTAAAAAAAATAAAAAAATAGGAAAAAGCCCCCCATATACATTTTCAGACTTTTTCAAAAACGATACGACTAATAGACAAGTCATAAAAAATTCAGCCTCAATTCTTTTATATTACACCATGTGTGCTTTTTGAAGTAATGATTTAATCATACGTGCTGCTGTAGAATTTTGTTGAGATGCATAATGATTGATAGATGATACTATTAGAGATATTTATATAAAAAGTAATTTAGCCCATTTTCGTAGAATAAATAAGCGATTTTAATAGTGAAGTATGTTTCTAATTCAGTGAAAAATTTTTGAGAAAGTTGCATGCTTCTCATGTATAAGCAATTTAAAAAAATATGTATAATGGATATATCATCTATTAATATTATAATTATATTTTTATCATCTATTATTTGTGATATTTTTAGTCCAAATACATATGAATAGATTGCAAATGAGCTTTTAACACGATATCTTCTTGTATTTTCAAGAAAAAGGTGTTCTTGTTTTCCGTATCTACATGCTTTATAGATTTTTGTTTATCGAATCAATTGAACTTATTAATTGTATATTTAATAACAGTTTTCTTTACACTTGTTAGTTTAAAAAATTAACATTTTTTGCAGGTTAATTTATACATATTTTATTATGTACATATTTTTGCTTTATTTTATTTAGATTAAAAATTATATACGTTAAATTATTGTATTACTTTTCAGTTAAAATTGTTTTATTATATTTTATTATTAATAAATCACATTCCAATGTTTCAAATGAATCTGTCAATTGAATCTCTACTGATTTAAGTTTTCTCTGCTCTGCAATTCTATTTTAATATTAAATAATATTACCTTTATAAATACAAAATGTAATCTATCTTCAATATTTGAATAGCAATCATAACAACGTCATAAATATTGGATAAAGGTATGAATAATCTGGCAAGTTTACTAGTTTCAGGTCAAATTTCTCTTGAAAATTTCAGTTAAACAATCGCTTCATTAAAAAATATAAAATGTATTACAAATCGACTACCTTTTTTAAATTTCAAAATTTAATTATTTTTTCTTTACCATTAATTAAATTAACTTTTAGTTTCATAGATTGCATTTAATTTTTAATATATAATACATAGTGATTTTTTATTGCAAAACAATGTGTTTTATTAATTAAATATTCGATTATGATTTCTTTTGCCACTGATTCTTTTATATGTTATTTTTCAATAATTATTTATAAAAGTTTTTTTATAAAAAACTTGTATTATATGATAATAAGCTGTAACTTTCCAATTGCAGCATTTTTTAACATCGAATAATAATTGCATTTAAACTGTTTTTTATTTTTTTTTTTTTTTTTTTTTTTTTTTTTTATAGCATTCTTTTTATGGCAACATATATACAATCAGTACTGAAAGATATTGAAAATCATTTTTAACTAAATCGCAAGTGCAGTAATTTAGATGATTAAGAAAACTATTAAGATAAGAATGAGACTCATTTCAGGTATGATTTTCATCGAAAAAGTAGCATTCATTTTTAGCCATCCTATAATCATCCAATAAACACTCTCTACTATGTTATTATTATTGGAATAAATTTAACAATATCATTTGTTAAGCTATTTGTTTTGGTTACTAAAACTTTACAGTAAAAATGGCGGAAAATTCAAATCATGCATGAATTATGAAACTCTATTTATAATATAACATACATGTTATATCTTTGTTGTTGCGATTATTGATTATTCGAAAAATTTTGGACGATAATAATAAAATTTTAAAAAATAAAAAATTTGCATTGATAAAATAAATAAATAATTATATAATGATAAAATTAAATGTTATTTTCATATGTCCAAAAAATTAGATTTAAATAATTTAAAAAATTTTATTAAAATAATTAAAGGCTGTTAAGTGTGGCTATGCCTAAATGTTATACGTGTATACATTAATTTGATGTGAAATTATTTAAGTTTTTATATAATATATTTATAAATATTTTATATGGTTTAATTTTTACTCAAATTTATATGTAACTTTAATAAAAATAGTATTAAGGAAAAATGTACAATAGCATTAGAAAAACTAATTATTAATAAAATAGGATTCGATATTTCATTATAGAATATTTTTAACAAGACTTCAATCTCAAATTCATTCTCACTTCATCATAAGTTACAGTTCAAAGATCTCTTTTAATACGTGATTTTTCTGATGAAGATAGGATTGAAGTACCTAAGCTGGTCCGTATAAAACAATAAAGTTTCACAACAAAAGAATCTATTAACTGGAAGGAAAACAAAATTAGCTGTAGCGAAAACAATTGTTATCAATGAGCATGATACCTTTGTAAATTTCCCTTTAGGGGACTATTCTGGGGGAAAGGAGAAAAACGTCGACGAAACTAGTTTTCACCGGGCGCAAGTACGAAAAACAACGACCGTTAAACAGCGGTAAAGACGTTTCTCCCGTTACCACCGGTTACTTACCGACTCGCGTATTACGGATGTGTCTCGACGAGGAACGTCCTGACACTTCATCGAACAAAGTCCCCAAGCTTCCGGTGAAGTTTCAAAGTCAGAATGGAAGTTAGAGAAACAAGGGCAGGGCAACCCACGTCTCTACAATCACAGACACTTTTTTTACGTCATTTTTTAAAGGCTCAGAAAAAGCGGGATTAAGTATCTGCAAACACCACACCATCTTGAGGATTTTAACGTTAAAAATGAGTTAAAAGTTATAAACATATATAAACAGTTTAACATACCTCGTTTTTAATATAATTTATAAGTGTCATCCTCATAATGCACTGAAATTTTACTCTCTTTTACTCTTTGATTATTAAATTATATGTAAAATTATTTTTATTGATAATAAGTAACTAAAACTGAAATAAAACAATGAAATTACAAAAGCTTAACTTTTTCCATATTCACATTAAAATTTTATTTCAATTTAGTAATCTGCACATTTATTGATTGGTAATCCTCATTTAATATTTCAAATTATTGTAAGTTTTGTATAAATTCAATAATTATATAGCAGCACTTACAAAATTAAATTTTTTATGCATCATTAACTGATCCGTCTAATTTTACTAATGTATTTATAATAATAATTGATTAATTGAAACTGAAAATAACATTAAAAGTACTTCAATTTTACTTAAGTAGTGTAATTTAGATATGATGAGACATTAAAATATTTGCATTGAATAAATTATGAAACTTCATCAACTTATATATTAAAATTAGAATTCAAAATATAAATGTAATTATGAAATTTTTATTTAATAACTTTAATACTTAAAAAAAATTAGAATTCTTTTAAAAAATTCAAGTTGGACCTAGATCAGTATTATTGTAACCATATATTGAAATAATTTTAATGTTCATAATTAAAATTCAATTGTCGAAAATTTAATTGCAAATTTTTTTTTCATTTCTCCAAAATACTTTTCTTATCCATAAATTTGCATTTTACAAAAATAAATTATACAGTAAAGCATTAATTATTTATATACACATATAAATCGTAAATCTTCTTTGGAAAAAAGTTGTAATATATATTTTTTTAATTATGTAAATCAAAATGAATCATTTAATAAAATAAATCAGGGTGTACAAATATTTTTAAAATATTTAAATTTTTTATTTTTATATATATTATAAATATTGTTTACTATAAAAAAATGCAGTGAATATATATACCTAATAACTTATTAAAATACTAATAAAAAACTAACTATAAATTATATTTATATTATTCAAAAATTTATTAATATCTTAAAATTATTTATTAATATCTAAAAATATTAAACTAAATTATTAAAAATTAATATTAAAAAGAATAAACTAAACTGGTTAATTTTGTTTCATACTTTTCGGTATTTTTTTTTTTATTATTGTCTACAAATAGCACTATTCGTCATCGTTTGTTATAATTTGTTATGGATGAACATGAATAACCTGTATATATATTTTAAATAATTATTAATTTTTAGTTCAATTTCAATTCAAGAATTATGCATAATATTATATTTTTCAATATTATTTATTATTGTACATTTAATATATAATTTTTTAATGAATTAAATCAAATTTTTACAGCAATTTAGCATTATTTTTTATATTTTTTTATATTAAAATAAAGGTGTATATCGTATACAAATACAGATAGTAATTATTAAAGTCGTACAAAATATTTAAAATTTATATTCATATTATATTAAACATTTTTGAATATTCGATTTACAATTTTTTAAATTCCCTTTTAAAATAACAAAAACCAAACTAATTTGAATTAAATATATATTATTTAATTTTTTAAATAAATATCTTTTCTATTTGAATTGTAACTATTTTTTAGGTAGATACAAAAAAAAAGTAAATACAATTGAATAATTAAAATTTTATATTTTCTAACCCTTTGATATAAACATTTACTCCCGTATATTTATAATAAAACCTTGCTCTAATTTATTTATCAAAATATACTGAAAACTCCATATATATTTTAATCGATAATAAAAATTTTCAGGTGGTTTATTTGCGAAACACCCACTGTAGCAGCGAAATTTGGCCGTTGGAAAGGCCGGAAGGAATGCCAGCCATTCAATCACTAGAGGTGATGTGCGGTAAAGATCATATGGATGTTCATCTATCCTTTTCACAACCTTTTGAAGGTATTGTATCATCCAAAGGTCAACACTCAGATCCAAGATGCGTATATGTTCCACCCTCAACTGGTCAAACTTTCTTCTCTTTTAGAATAGCTTACGCTCGGTAAGTGGTTGTTCATAATTGCAGAAAGCTAATGAGTTTGTCTATTTAATAAAAGAACATTGGATCACAGATAAAAAATAATGAAGAATATTTCTCGAAAACTAGTATAATTAATATTCAAGCTTTTTAAATAAATATTTAAAAGTTTAATTGAATAGTATCTTTAAGAGCATCATAAAAAATAAATAAAAATTAAAATTAACGACTCAAATTATTAAAGAATATAAGTTTATAATCATATATCATTTTTTCTCACTTAAATATCTGTGTTTTCAATTGTCTTAATTAAATGAACATAAGATAGGTTTTATATATTATTGTAAAAACAAATTATTTATGGAATAAATATTTCTTTGTGTGAATATAAATATTATAATATTAAATAATATTTCGAGATAAATTTTTTAAAATTAAAAAAAAAATATAATTAGTTTATAATTTATATTATGATGTAGGTAAATACATATAAGTACATCTATCCATAAATATACTCATAGTAACTTTGCAAATTTTTTTCTTTAATTTTAAATATATTAATTACTTTGATGCATCAATTATTATATTAAATATAAAACATGGTTAATTATATTTTTATTTTTTATCAAGTTAATTTTGTTTTTGTTTTAATTTAACATTCAATCAAGCTCAATAAAATTTTAGAGTCGCCATCTTCCGAATACCTTGTTAGTAGATTAGCATTTTATATAAATAAAAAGAATTTTCTTTTTAAGAATGTTTTCATACTTTTTTCATAATATTTTAAACGAATGCTCTGTTCATTGAAACTCATTTTAATATTATTGATTTTAAATTAAAAAAAAAAAAAAAAAAAAAAAAAAAATCTATAAAATACGGAAAATGATGAATTTCCTTTGAAAATAATTTTTTATATAAACTTTATAAAAATGTTCAGTGTAAACAAATACTTGCAGTGGAGGATATAGTGGAGATTTATTTTCAATACAGGTGTGGCACCAAACCAGACATGCATGGACAGTTTTATGAAAATACTGTTGTTGTGCAGTATGACAAAGATCTATTGGAAGTATGGGATGAAGCCAAGAGGTTGCGATGTGAGTGGTTTAATGATTATGAGAAGACCGCATCTAAGCCTCCTATGGTGATTGCTGACCTCGACGTTATACAGCTTGACTTTAGAGGTATGAATTTTAAATTCATATTGTTAAGGCTAAACGAACAGAAACGTTATGTACAGTATAAATAATCCAATACGAGGTTTTCTATTGCATTATTTAAAGAGTCGTTAAATTAATTCATTAATACTCGATGCTTGCTAAATCGTATTATCCAAATTTTTTTTCTTTTTTTCTCAATGATACAATACGACAAAGTAAGCATCGTACACACTTACTTATAAATTAAATAATAAGCTCAATATTTACATTAAATTGTAGTAAATTATTTTATTTATCATTATATTTTCATGTAATTTTTTTTATTCAATTTTAAACAATTTAATAAGTTATTAAATATAATTTTTATCGAGTAATTAAACTTACTAAGCTGCAAATAACCAAATGTTTTGTTTCTAAATGTTGATAGTATTGAAAGTATTGATAAATATCTTCTTTTTTTTAATTTTAGCAACCGTCTCCGTACGAATGAAACATCTGTAACAAATATTTTACTTTTCGTTTAATTCACCTAATTTTAATTTAATTAAAATAAAAATATTCATTAACTTATTAAATAATGTTACATGCAGAAGCATTTTTAAATGCTAAAAATTGTACATGTTCACATAAATTATTTATAAGATTTTCGTTGTTGTTATTTAATTTAATTAAAAAATATTCAGTAAGGTGAAAAGAATTAATGTTTGAATCGCTTTATATGCAAATAAATTGAATATGCAAATGAGTTTCCATCGAAATTCATCATCGTTACTCTTTTCCGAATAATAAAAGATAAATTTACGATGTATTTTAGGTGACAATGTTGACTGCTGGATGGAGATCCAGCATGGGAAAGGTCCGTGGGCACCACCAGTCTCCGGAATCGTTCCCCTAGGTTCCACCCTGACTCTCGTCGTCGCCATTAACGATTACCGAGGTAACGAGCGCCACATCAAAGTGCAAGGTATTTGGCGCTTTCGGCCAAATCGTCCACGTTTAAAGCACCACTGCGCCATACTTATTTCTCATTCAACTTTCCCCTTTAGGAGAGTTCGACATGCGCGTCAAATCGTGTGTAGCTTCGGACGGAGGCGGACACACAATACAATTGAGCGACGAATTCGGATGCGTTCTGCGACCAAAGATGATCAGTCGGTTTCTCAAAGCAAGAGGTTCGGACGACCGAGCGACCGTCATCACCTATGCTTTCTTCCATGCCTTCAAGTTCCCCGATGCACTTAGTGTACACATCAAGTGCAAGGTATTAACACATATTGACATCGATTTAATGATAACCCGATATCATAATCCTAATCTACGTATACGTACATCCATTTTCAAATATCCATACCTACCAGTCTATATGTATAATATATATTTTTTAACTTGAAGAAAAATAAAGAGAAGCTCGTGGGATAGAGAATTCAATATAATATTCACATAATCTTTAATTAAAAACTTCATCGTAATCAATGAATCGTAACAAAATCAAGGAACAGTTATTTATTAATTTTAAATTAATCTTTCATTAATATTAATCAACATAAATCATAAATAACTTTACTTAAATAGAATCGCACTATATAGAATACACAAACTGAGTATTAAATCAAATCATATTTTCTTTTTTATTTCATATTTTACAAATGTAGATAGCTTATGATAATATATAATTTTTACTTTATTCTAACATAACATCTTAATATTTTGCACTAGTCAGAATAATCCAGTAAAAATTTATCATGTTAATAAAATTCGATAAAATATGTATATAGTTCAAAACTCTTTTAAAGACATATCCAAGTTATATGGACATAATACAAAAAAACTATAGAAATATTTCGCCGCTCTTAATTATCAAATGTATTCAATTAGCATCTAAGGAGGGAATTTATTATGGTATAAATAAGAGGTTATTTACGAAAATACAAGTGATTACTGTATACAATTTAAAAAATCTTTTCTTGGTTAAAAAAATAAACAATCTTCTAATTTTTGAAAAACTAAGTAACTAACTTGTAAAGCATATTTTAACAGTATTTGCCTTAGTTTCAAATAATTAGTATATTTAAAAATTCAGAAACTTTTACTAATATAAAAAAGTAGAAAAAATCATCTAAATCAATATTTTGAATAACATAAAAGATAATATTCTTGAAATGGTTACGTACCTGGTTACACTCGGGCTGATCATGAAAAAGAAAATAATAAGAATGATGCTTGTGTAATTGAGTCGAGTACAAATTTATAAAAGTTAAAAGTTTGCTAAGAAGAAAGTTTATGAGGGTTGATGTTGCTGCTGATCCAATAATGGTTGTAAGCTGATGATTTATTTTCAAATATTTTTTTTTTACCCGTGCTTCTAAAAATTGAATTATTGCATTTATGCATCTGAGAATGCAACATTGAGTTCGACGGTCGATTGGGTCCAACATCCGATACCGGTGTTATCTTGGATAAACTCGAGTTTTATGCAGCTACAATTATCGGATTATAAGAAAATAAATTAAAAACTCTTTTACATTGAAAATACACACAAAATAGTTAATGAAACTTAGCAATTATCCGATATTCTTTAGACTAATTGATACAAAAATAAAAAAATCTCGTAATAAAATTAATATCTTCGTAAGATATTTTAAAATGCAGAATTATTACAAGCAAAGACAAACCTATATAAGATAAATAAACTCCTTTGAAATTTATAAATCTACATTTTTACTTAATGCACCTCATCATATAGATTACCATTATGGAATTATGTAATGATGTATCACTTGGAAATACATTGTTTTAACATAAATAATAAATCATAATATCAACGATATAAATAACAACATTGTATATAAATAAAAAGTTGATCTTGTTTTAAAAATTTTTTATTAATATGGTACTTATCTTCATTTCACACATGAATTAAATCTGAATAAGATGATCAACTCTTTATACAATATCAAATAAAACATTATATTAATTAGGTTTTTAAAATCCTTTTCAGCCGTATGAAAAGGTAAAAATTTATATATTTGAATTGAAAAAATTATTTAATAGAAGTAATAAAAATTTTGAATAATTGTAATCATCAATTTTAATAAATTTTAGTCTTGAGAAGGACAATTAATGTTGTACAAACGTGGGCGTCAAAAATTATAATTCTATTTTCAATTTTTTTCATACACCTAAACTAAAGAAATCATAAAAAATTTAACAACTTTGCAAATAAGAAGGTACATACAACAGTTATATTAACTTAATTAATTACTAATTAGTGTCAGAAATCGTTATTATCCAATGAAAACTTAAATATTAACTTTAACCTCATAATCAGCCAAAAGCGAAATATTGCATTTAATCATACAGACAGGATAATTATACTTTCAGAGAAATAAAAATTATGAACAATTAAGGTTAATAATTCTTCTTTAAATGATAGCATAGATTAAGTATAATAATTTTTTTAACGTTGACTATGAATTTTTATTTTTTTTCAAAATGATGCAATAGATTAAAAACTGAACGATAATATAAAATATATTGATAATATATATATATATAATATACACCAGATACAAAAATTCCATACTTTAAATATTGCATACAAACAGAAAAAATGTATAAAATGATTATACATGTATATCTCAAAATAAACGAAATATATATATATATATATATATATATATATATATATATAACGCATAATTAATTATTACAATATAATGTATATATGATAGTTAAGAAAATTTCTTTGAATATTAGGTAAATTAATAAATAGAGTATGCTTATTTCGTAACTACTTGTATGATTTAATTTATACGCATTCATGATTATAAGATATATTTGTATTATAATTATATCAATATTTATAACTATATAATATATGTACTGATCTGTAATATTTAATCTCCAGCATAATGTTACACAACGACGACTTTTTATTTATTTATGCTACTTTTTCTGAAGTAAATAATGAAAATAATTGTAGGATATTCCGCTGTTGGGAAAGATTCATGAAGAGTAGATGATTTTACTTTTTTATCCAAACTATATTTATTTAGCTCACAAATTTGGATAATGTACTTTTAAAGTAACGGGATGTGCTTAAATTTTATCACTAAGTAAATCTCGAAGGTTGAAATATGTCGACATGGATGTCTGGACCATTGTCAGTCCAATGGTGTCAATGGAGCAGAGTCCTTAGGCCTGGGTCATTACATTCAGGAGCGAAACGATGTGAATACCCATAAACAGCAGCAGCCTCAGGTGTACGTGGAGCCGGAAATGCCGGTGAACAGCGTGAGTCAGGCGCCAAGGCCCTCGGGTGTCGGAGCCGGTGATGGACCTCCAATATACGACGACGTCGTACACAACGGCGATGAGATGGCCTCGATTGGCAGCCACTTTCTGGATGTTGAGCAGGCAGCCGCACCCAAGGCCCAAGCCCAAACGAGCAACCATCACACCAGGACCACCACCGCCAAATCTCTCATTGACTCCTCCGCCGATCCTCTAATCTCTCAATCTTTCTTGGTACAATGACATTATTATTTATCTTTATCGAACTTAACCAACCAAAGATTATCTTATCTATCTCTTTAAGATTATCTCTTAAAAGGAAACAATCGCGTATGGATTCATTTCTTTCTTTGCATTAGTTTCAAAGCTCTTAATTCCACAATTAGATCAATTAAGCGGCGATTGAATTCTCAAATTAATATTAAATTTATAAAAAGCTTCATTTGTACATGGATATTATTAAATAGGTCTCTTTAATCTAACGCTGTCCAAGAACTACAATCGCATACCTTACCTTCGTGGTATGTAATCAAATAAAATAAGCTAATTGGAACAGTAGAGAAATTACAAAAATAATAATTGGTGTAGAAGATTTAAAAAATTCATTCCCGTACAGAATAAAATTAAAATTAAAATAACGAAATATGGCAGAGCTTTTTTGTAAAAGCATAAAAAAATGCATAAACAGTAAAAGCGGTTTTGGAGTAGTCGTTACAGCCTGCACGAGTAACTCGCTACCAACCACAAGAACATTTCCCGCACGGACCACGAAAACTCGAGCACGACGACGACGACGACGACGACGACGACGACGACGACGACGACGACGACAACGACGATGAACAACAACGCCGTGAAGGCAACTCCAGGGAGGCCAGAGCAAACAACTCGGTGCCGAGCAGTAAATCGAGCAACCGGACCAACAACAGCACTAACCACACCAAGCCTCTGCTCGAGCCCTTGAGCACAGTGACGACCCGGCGCAGACGTTCCCTTGAGGTGTCCGACCGAAAGGTTAGAAGCGCTGATGTTGGGGTCTCCGGGATATACGAAGTCATTTCCGAGGCAGACCTTGCCTTCAGCCCCGAGACTCACGCCGAGGCAGTAACCGTATTTCAGGTAAGCAATCGAATTTTCCTCCTTATAAAACTCATTTAGACGCGAAGTTATTGATATCAAGATCGATTATTGATTTTTCTTTTTTAATTACAAATATTGTACCACGTATTTTTTATACTAAATATATTAAAGCTTTGGTTTATTGTTTTTATCGACGTTAATATTAGGGTAAAAGGTCTAATTTTCTTTATAACTCTAAATATTATTAAACTACTAGATTATTAGGACAAGAATAATTTTTAATACTAAGAGACACAGTGACTTTCAATTTCTAAAGTTTTTATATTTTTAAATATGCATGTATATATTAATTTTAGCGTTTCCCTTATATATATCAAAATAAAATGGTTTGATAAGCCACAATTGATGTTGAGTGTAACAATTTAACAACGCTTTATTGAATTGCTACTTAATTTAACAGTGTCGTGCATTTCTTTGACGAAAGAGAGTTTCATTTATGAACAGAAGCAACACTAAAAAGAAAAAAAATCGTTATAATGTTCTACAATGAACCTTCAATTTTCAAAAAAAATTTTTTTACCGCCAGAAGAAATTGAAATGATTGTAGTTCTTTAATCTGAATATTATTATTACAAAATAAAAAAAAAGAAAATATGTGATTGTTTGTCAAGAATATTATCGTGTACTGACCGTTGTACAGCGGGTATAATAAACAACATTTAAATCAAAATCAGTTTCCCATTTGAATACTGCTGATTACCGATTGTAAAATAAAATAAAATATTGTTATCGATTTACAGGGTCGGATACACGAGGAGGTGGTCTATGGGATTTGCCTGCCGGTTAGCGGGTTCAGCGCTCTCTTCGTCATCGTCGTCCTGTCGGCAGTAGTTTCGGCCCTCGTCGCCGGGGCGATGGTTCACCGACTCCAGGCGCAACGCGAACTCGCACGCATGACCCAAAAAAACCTGCCCACCAGCTTGGCCGCGATTACCGCTGCGCATCGATTGCCCAATGTTAGGAACGATCAGCAACCAGGTTGGCTTCAGGCATACGGCCTCTTCCGAGCGAGATGCATCTTTGATAAACAAAGAAGCCACATCGACCGAAATACCGTCGACGCCAATAAATGAGCTCATTCGTAATCGTGGGTGTGTGTATGTGTCTACAAAAATAATATATATAAAGTGAGAGCGAGAGAGAGAGAGAGAGAGAGAGAGAGAGAGAGAGATAAAGAAAAGCCCGAGCAGAATACAAAATCGAATATTTATTTAATTTAAAACTCGTAAATGTACACGGTATTTATCAATGCTTTATAACAAATAAGCAATACTATCACTTTTCTTATTTAAAATATCAACAACAAATAATTAGTTAAATATAATTTGTATTTTAATAAATTTCAATTGTTAATTTTTAAAAACATTTATAGAAATCGTAAAAAATTTTTATATTGGTATTAATAATTAATAGAAGAAATAATAATTTTAATATTTTTTAATTACAATTTATGTTGCAATAAAGCAAATTAACAATATTAAAACTGAAAGAATTAAAAAATAATATTTTTATGCACAAAACTCTTATTGACACTTTTTTAAGTATTAAAAATGAATCTTATTTATTTAAAAAACAAAATTATTTCATAATTAAATTAAAATAACCATACTAATAAATTTTTATTTTATTCATATTAAAACAGGTATATAATTCGAAATCAATTATACATTTCATAAGTTTTACATATTCGATAGTTTAAATAATCTTTAAATCTTTCGATTTTTCAAATTTTAAGTAATATGTTATTTAATATCACAATGAATGAATAATTAATTAAAAAATTTAAAGGAAATTAAATTATTTGTACGATAAAATTAATATTTTCAGACTTATTCTTAAGAACTCTGGAATTAAAACTATTAAAAATATAACAAAATAATATCAGGCTCTCTAATTTTAATACATAAGATGATTTTTAACTATAATTTAAGAATAAAAATTTAATGAATAAAAACTTTAACATGATTAAATGTATTTTTAATCTTATTACATAAAATATCATAATATAGTCATGATACCATAAAATATAAATTGTGTTTAATAAATTAATAGAAAAAAAGCATGGAATTTAATATCTAATAAAATATATAAAATTTCAGAATTAATTCTATCAATATTTTTAATACGAGATATATCGTAAAAAAACATATTTTAAAAATGATTTTTAAATATTTGAAAATTAAGAATCATAAGATATACAACATCTATTCAATCACAAATAATGTGATTCAAAACCGAAAAATTGAAAATAATTGATACTCTTTTTAAATTGAGTATTTACTATTTAATAGTTTTAAATTCTGCTCGGAAAAAATATGAAAAGGCACTATTTTTATGTAAATGATAAATTTTATTGAAAGACTTGCGACAATTGTTGACCAGTAAAGGGGCTTCTCTATATATTTGAATAATCCAGCATTAACAATATACTTATTTCATGTATATTTAGATCAGCCCACGTACTGATGTTAGCAATAAATATATCGTTAATGTAATGATAAAATTATAATAAATTTTAATAGATATTAATATATTTTTTAAGATTATAGTTTGAATATTGATAATATTTCAAAGTTTATGGGAGTTATTCAATCGAATCCTCTTCAAAACATTTTGTTGTTGTTGTTTAAAAAGAAAAACTATTTAGATTATTTTTAGTTAAAACAGTCTTGAGAAACGTTTATTAAAATACACTTATTTTTATTTACTTCATGTTGAAGCAATTTATTACGTTATAATCGGTAATAATGTAGTTCTTTATTTGATTTTATATAATAAGAGTATTTTGAGCATTATATATTTATATATAATGAAATTAATTATAAATTTTGTTATTGTAAAGTTATGATAAATAGAACTACTATTAATTTCATTTTATGACATGTGCAATTTAAAGTAAAGAATTGTGCATTATTTATTTAAATATTTATTTATGTATTAAGCAGTTATAAATTGTTGACAATTTTAAGCATTATTTTGAAGCAAAACTATGAGAACAGAAAATTTAATAGATTCAAATAAAAAAAAATTTTTTTAATTATAAAGAAATATGATTTAAAATAATATTTTTAAACATAGACGTGTGCTTCCGTTTATTGTTATTATTATGTAATATCTGAGATGAGTTATTCATTAAAATATGAATAAAATATAGAAGTGGCTTAAGGTCAACTAAACATGTTTTTTGTTAGTATAGTTAATATCATTATAAAATTTTACTAAAAATTAAATTGACCTAATTCTTAAAAATATTTTAATATTATGATTTATATATTATTTACACGAAGTATTAGCATAAATGTAACATATGGTTTAATTTATAATAGAAGCATTTCTCAATGTGTGTAATAGAATGTAAAAAAAGTATTCTTTTTTTATATCATAAGTTCTTTACTAATTCATATAATGTTGTTATATCGTACAATTGATAATTATTAATATGTTCATGATTTATAAAATACAAATGTATTTGAAACAAAAACCAGTGAGAAAAAAAAAGCATCACTCGTAGATCGATATTAATAGTTCTCCGAGATCATGTGCAATATACTATGCAAGGTACTGTAACTGCGTATAAACTTTCTTTTTATTCGTATATTGAATTTTATTCTTAATAAAAAGACAAAATATTCTTTTTCTTTTCTTCAAAAATTATTTATTCAATGCTTGAACAATTAAAGCATTAACTAAACATTATTTTATTTGAAAATAATATTTTATATTAATTTTAGTAATAAGAGAAACGAGACTTGCGTATATGATTTAGATCAAATGAATAATATATCGTTAATCTAAACTCTATTACAGAGTTTTTTTGTCTGATATCGTGCTTCTACTACACTGATTTAAGTATAATTTATACATGCCTTTAAACTTTTATTTTTTTTTTATTTTCATTCCAATGTATAAAATATATTTTGTTTATAACGCATTACATTAACACATAAAATTATTACATTCTAAAACAATCATTACACATTTCATTAAATGCCAGTAGTCTTTAATTAATAGTCAAATAATATAATAAAAAATATATTTAAATAAAAAATTTAACTTAATAAACTTTACAATTATAATTTGAATTTTCTTTCAAAATTCTATAATTAAAGAAAAAGTTTGCATCGAAATCTAAATATAGAAGTCGTAAACTTATATTTAAACATCAATCTCCTGTCGTGTAAAAAATCAATGTAAAAAATTATTAAGAATTTTTATTCAGAAAAATAATATGATAACAAATTTTTTTCTTAAAATTAAATTACCTCGATGATAGTTTTCAGCTTTTTACCAGTTTAAAATTTGAACTCATAATAATTAAATGAATAATTTAAAGCATAATTTAATTTTATTTTTTACCAAAAATTTAATGAATGTTGAAACATATAGATAACAATTTTAAATATATATTTATAGAAATGTTATTAGTTAGGAATGTTTTCAATAATTTGTAAAATTGATAGAAGAATATTTTATATAGATAAAAAATATTTACGTTTTTATGTTTACTTACCTATGTTTCATTTACATTCGATAAAATACTATTAATGTATATGTTTATTTAAAGTTATATCCACCGTTTATCTTAACTTAATGGCGCAAAGAATTTTAGTTCTTATTATTTATGTATTTGTAACTTTGGGTACTTTAATTTGATCTTAGTTATAAGTTTGTTTGTACACTTCCAAACGGTCTTAATTTATCTCAGTATAAATAATTAAAAAATATTATAGTTATTAAAATAAGCATTGAAATAAAAAAAAACTTGGATAAAATTTAATTTTTCTTTTTATTTATATTACAATAAATAATATTATCAATGATAATTTTCTTCTTTTTTTATTATTATTATCATTAAATCAACTCTCTAAAATATATTAAATCGATAGGATGAAATGAAGCTATTAGTGAAATATTCTTGAAAGATTCGTGCTAAAATTCAGAATGCAACGATGAATAGATTTAATACTTTTCAAAATGAAAAGCAAAATAATTTTACCAGTGCTTCTGAAGCAAACATTATTTTGAATGTTCTCTAGAAATATTTCGCAATATTTCAAAGATATGTGAAAGAAAAAAAGAAGAAAAAAAGTGCGAAGAGGTGTTGCTTCGTGGTGTGGCTGGCCGTTGACGCCATGCCCGACTAGAGTGCCACTCTAGTTCTCCCGTACCCGTTGGGGAGAATCAAAAGTCACCAACGATCACGCTTTGACTCCATAGCGCGATCATTTGGCTAATCCACGAATCATTTACACGCGCGGATTAGATTCCGACCCCGAACCCATCCCGAATTCCATTCCCAGCTTGAAATCCGACGCGCGCGCCATGACCTGCAAGGAAAGGGTCAGGAAAAGGGTCAAGTTGATAAAAGCCCGTGTAGCAGTTTGCTTATGACCTCCGACCTGTCCGCTCCATTCTAACCTAACAATCCGCTGAAGGTTCTTCGTTCATCGTCAGCACTAAAGCTTAATCCCAGTGAGCGCTGTTTATCTTCGGCACCTTCCGCATTGAACGTACTTCAACCCGTCAACCCATTCCCACAAAACAATTGAACATTCTAACCAGCTGTAGCTCCGTCGAAGCTAGAGCTATCAGTCGCCCATTGAGTCAAGTCAAGAGTCTCCCGTTGCACGAGAAGCTCTTCTTTAATAGCTTCTCGTGCACAAATTCCCCACCCCTTCCATTTATCTTCGCGAAAATCTCTTCTATTTCTCTTGCACAAGTAAAAATAAATTGTTCCGCTTTGGTCGAATCCGTGTATTATTGTTCCTGTCCATTTCCACGTCAAACAGCCAATCGCGTTTTAGTTTAAATTTGTGCCGCAATCATAAATCTACTGAACGCTTCCAAGTATTCTAGCAGATAAAATCTCCCTCGAAATATTATATAATTATTAACTTCATATTTTACTTTGAAATTGCCGAGCTATCTTTCTTATAATTTTTATTAACTGCACTCGTCGTACTAACTTAAATTACCATTAACATATAAAATTTATATACAAATCTACAAGCTTTCATACTTCTTATTACTTATTTATTAAAGTCTACTTTTTCATTTCTTTATATGTTATTTAAGATTATATGGATTTTCTTTTATAAATTTTCTTATTATTATTTCCGAAACCTTCCGAAAAAAAACTTACGAAAAATCCTTGGAAACCACTTACCGCTCATTCGCGTAAAATCTAAATTATATACAACAAAAGTTATTCAATAAATTTTTAGTTTATTGAAATTATGAATACGTCTGTACGCCCTCGTATTCGTTGTACTGCATAACTCACTTTTTGTTTTTTTATTTTCTATTTAATATTTCAAGTCTTAATTTTATATTATTTATTCTTAAAAATATAATTATATATTACACTTAAAGCATGTATATGACTATAGTTTCCAATAAAAAATAAGCATTAATTATATTCAATTATAAACGACTAAACTTGAAAGTCCTCTCCGCTTAAAAAGCGTTTCAATTTTTTATTCAAAATGTTCTTTAACAAACAGAAAAATCTAAATCAATTTATTAATATCTAGTTTATTCAGGAAGCAACTATTCAGAAACTCATTTATTAATCATTTTAAACAAACATTAAAAAAAAAAGTATAAATAAAATGCAAATATTCTTATCCCCTTGAATGAGCTTGCAATTATCATAAACAAAATATTATAGACTTCGCTTTTAATTCTGAGGTTCCTTTTTCAGACGAATATTTTATATAATTTTTCTTAATATCTATTTAAGGTTGTTTTTTTAGTTTGAGTTATTTGATTCCACACTGACCCTCAATCTCATTACAAAATTTATAACTTTTTGTAAACGTGAATATTGCATCATCGATATAATATAAATCGCCTACAATATAAATATTGAGATTTTCCATTTCAACACTGACTTAGTCCCATACTAAGTAATATTTGATTAGTTAGTAAGAGATTAATGTTCATGAATAAACATTAAAAGTAAAACAAACAAATAAGCTTATATAAAATATTTCCATGACATATAACGTTTCTTCATCATTAGTAAAAAATAATTTAAGAAAATTCAGATTTAATTAAAATGTTCCATGTATCGTAACATGAAATTTTTCTTGAAACATCCGCAATTGTGTATAGATATCTCTTTTTCAAGAAATAATTCACAATAAATGCGTTCTAAGTTCTCTTGTATTTTAACAAAAAAGTATGGGAATTTTTGCCGTTTCATGTATAAAAAACTATGATTACACGAGACTCATTCACAAAAGTTTTCATGGTATATAAAACTTTTTAATGACATTATCCTATTAATTAAATCATTCATCTTATTTTTCAAGTAAATAAGTCAATAAAAAATGGATATTTATTTCATTTTACTAGAAGTTATAAAATAATTAATTTAAATCATTTAATCAACAAATTACTAAAATTTTAATTTAAAAATATATGTGTGGTTCTTAAACACTAAATTAAGTATATGTAAATAGAATTTAATTCACTTTGATCCAATAAATTTTAATATAAATCTAATTTTTTAACAATTAAGAGTTATAAAACTTAAATTATATTATTTTGAGACATACTAAAGAAAAACTAAAAACAATTCGATTCTAATTTTTTTTTTTCTACATAATTTTATAATACTTACTAAGAGTATTATCTGTATTATTTTAATTTATAAGAAAAATGTAGGCTTAAATATGTGTTTCATGAGATAATATCAATAAAATTTCATTTTTGAAAAATATGGAAAAATAATAAAAATATAATAATATCTAATGAATTTTTATTAAATTGAATTTCATATTTCATAGCTGAATTTTCTCGAGTACATATGCAAAGAATTATTTCATTATGGAAAAATAAAACGATATAAATAAAATGATATACTTAAAAAAATATTACATGAATTTCAACTTGCATCTAAATAGAAAGGTATTTTATGAAATTACAAGAGATAAAATTATTTTAAAACAATTATAATCATTTAATGATTTATTAATATAATAAAACATTTGAGAATTTGAAAAATATTTTGGTGTTTTTTAATTTACTAAATCAACATGTCAATTAATAACAATAAATAGTTCTATAAAAATTTATGTTATTATATTCAATATCATCAAAATTTAATAACGTGTAGGTATTACAATTCTTTCTCATTTTAATTAAAAATAATATTTATAAATACAATATATTTTATTATTATTAAAACCGTACATAATTATAAATCTATGTCCATATTCAACACCGTAAATGTATTTATGTATGATAAATAAAATATTTTTTTTGATTTCAAATAACAAATATATATTTTTATTATATAAGTATATTGGTATTAATTAATCAGCAAATATGTCACCTTATAAAGTTGAAATTTATATTGAATAAAACTTTTATAAAACTGTTAATTCTGCAATACTTATGTATATAATTTTAAACTCATAATCATTATGGATAACAACATATTAAACTACGATTAAAAACTTGCATACAAGTAATATGTATGTATATATATAACTAATAAATATTGAATACATTTTTTACAATATCTTAGTATAAAATTACATAATAATTTTATATAATTATTACTAAATAAATAACTAAAATATATAAGATTAAAGAAATCTTATCATTATACATTTACATTAAGCATCATCAGTCTATTTCATTGTAACATTAAGCCAGAACATACTTACAATCTATTTTATTCTGACTTAAAAATAAATTATATTAATCCACACTGATTGCTAATTATTTATTCAAAGTAATTTGTATTTAAAAGTACATAAAGTATTAATATGAACTTGGCATTTTTACCCTTTGTATTATTATGGTTGAATTATAAAGTATTAATTTCTGTAAAATTCTAAAAATTTTATTTATTCTATTATAAATATTATTATATACAATTTTTAAAACTTGTAAATATTTTTAGGAAAGTGAAAAATTTTCATGAATAATTCCAAACACAAAACTAAAACTTACAAATAAACAAGCAAATAATTTACTTCATGTACAAAACACTTACAGAATAAATATTTGAAAACGACTTAAGGTAGTCCCAATACAACGCCAAATAGAAAAATTTTCATCTATTATTTATAAAAGCTTCCACCATATATGGGCATTATCTATCAATATACACGATTTTTTATTTTACATTGAATCATAAATATGCCGATGTCTTAATAAATATAAAATTTAATTTAATATTAAAATAATTAAAGAAATAATAATTGACATATTAATATTACTATATATAACTGAAATATATTGTAATTTAATAGAATATAACATAATTAATTAAAACGATTCTACTAAAATAAGTGTAAAAAAAACAATTTAAAATACTGTTTAAAACAAAATATTATAACTTTATTTTAACTTTCATGTGCACTCGACCCGTTTTGTACATACAAGTAACAGTTTTTTTTAATAATTTTTTTTTTTTTTGACTAGTATGACATTAGGACTACCTTAATAAAAAAAATCCACATGGTAAATAATTCGAATATAAAAATAGCTATATAATAGACTAAAACGCCATCGGTTAAACTTGTACCTCGTACAATGTTATATAAGTACATAATTACTTAATTTATACACATGAATAAGTAGTTAAAAATCTAAAAAAAATTTAGATAATATTATTTAATATGCTTGTTAAATTATTACTCTAGGAATCCATCTTTAAATTATTATAAAAATCAATAATACATTTATAAGTAGGTACAATATTTGCAAAGATGTAAGTGCGTTTTCCTTTTTACACGAAAAAATTTAATAATGAAAAAAATGTTTCTCTTATTACCTATTAAAAACATAAACAACAGTATAGATTTTATTCTTATTTCGAGTAGCGATGGATAAAATTTCTTCTTTTGAACACTAGGTTAGGAATAATAAGAAGCAGGTTTATTTGCAGGCTTGACCCCAAAGGAATCATTAGTATTAATGGAAAAACCCCTGACAGTCATGACTTCGGCATCAAATTTCTTGGTAAATGGTCTCAGACGTATGCAAAGATATGCAGAGAGACCACAGGAAGAAAGGAGTACAACGAGTAGCAGGAGAAGAGTGAATGCGAAACCCGAAGTTGTCAAGCAAATGACATTCATCCCATTCGTCTGCGGTTCGCGGACGGGGAAAATCATTGTCGGAGAAGAGTCACTCGAATTTCCCTCGTCGATGGAGAAAGTAAGATCACCGGTGGAAACAACGCGGATCACGCGGTTTACACCAATAGCTTTTGCAGGAACAGTCGCCGGCAGTTCGCGAGTCTTTCTCCGACGCTCGTCCCTTGGTCGACCTGCTCCCACGGACTGAAACAGACAGCAAAATTCATTTTCCCTTTGTTTTTTTTTTTTTTTTGGCAGCCTTTACCCTAAAATTTCATGGTCCTTTTTAGCGAACTTACGAAAAAAAACAACAAAGCTTTAATCATAATCCACATTTCTTTGGTATTCTTTCACAAACTAATAAATCGATATTCAAATTCAAAATTTACTTTAAATAATAATTTTCCAATTTATCAATATAGTAATTATACATATTACCACAGCAAATAGCAATACATTTGTCTCAATAAATTTATTATATTTATGACGCTCTGAATCAATTTAATTAAATTGTACCAGAATTATACATAAGCCAAGTAATAATAGAGCACTTTTTAAATCGCTAGCGAAGTACAAAAATCTGTATGAATAAAAAATCGTAAAAAAAAAAATATTATTTTTTATTCTTTGATAAAATGCCACTAAAAATATTTACCGTCTACTTTTTTATAAACAATTTTAATAAAAAAAAATGCTTTTTTTACTATTTGTAAATATTTTCATCTTAGTCATTGCTCAGTAAAAATTTATTATTTTTTATTAATTATTATTATTATCTGCCTTTTTTACAAAAATATAAATTTACTTATAAAACTGCTCTTCTTTTAAAAAAAAAAAAAAATCTTTTTATGTTCTTTATAAATTAATTGGTTTTGTATGATTAGAGGTTAGTGCATTTTAGATAAATAAAAATTATTGTTAAGATATTCATTAAGATATCTGGGCCTAGTGTTGAAATCGAGGCATATTATTGATAAAAGAAAAGTTCTATCAATAATAGCATAAAAATAAAATAATAAACATAAACAAAAAAAAATATAAAATAAATGGTTTAATTTTGCAAATATAACAGTGATTTAATTCGTTCTATTAATTGTTAATTGAATCTTAAATGTTGATAACAATTTATGAGTATCTGAAAATTGTAAAACAATCTAGAAGGCATTTTCAACTTGGAGCATTCAGAGTATAAAGAAAAAAAGAAAATGAATAGAATCGTAAGAATATGCACCTGAAGATATGCATCGAGGGGTAACAAAACAGGGGGTGGCGGTATTCCGTATGTTCCTATTTCAGCGTGCCCTATTGCAGCTCGATGGTTCTCAAGTAAGAGGCCATCCTGAAGGAGGGATGGCGCCGAGTCTGAGCATTGATCTGGACACTGGTACCGACATATTTGTATGGTACATTGAAAGTGTACCTCCATTGAATCTGGAAACTTAAAAGCCTGGAAATGTGCGTACGAGAGCACCGAGGCACTGGCTCCAAAGTTCTTAATTTTCGTAAAGCGCGACATGAGCTTGGGTCTCGTGATGCATCCTCGTTGATCAACTGTACACACGATACAAATAAAAAATGTACTTTAAAATTTCAGTTATATATATCAAATATAGCTAAATCAAATGCTAAGGTTCACTTTTTAATAAGGTATGCGACCAAACATTATAAAATGACAAATTTTATACATTTCGATGCAAAGAATTCGTGCACAATTCCTCGTAGTCTAAAGTATCTCGAAAATGTCGTAAAATATTATTTCGTTATGAAACATTGTTTTTTTTGTACAAAAAATTAAAAAATTTGATAGAAGGCTAATCATTTTTACAATAACGGCCTCTTTAAATTTATTAATACTGATGGAATTGCAACAAAGCAACAAATACATGTATGATATTTTAGAATAATGCTTTATAACTTTTCCGATTTTTAACTAAATTTTAGAAAATATTGAAAATATTATCAATTTAAAAATATGAATTTAAATTAATTTTTTCTTTTTTTAAAAATAAATGCCATTTCAATTGCGAAGAGAAACTGATTAAACGGGCTTTTTAATATTAAAAAATACAAACACTTATAGAAAAAAAAGTCTTTAAATAGAGAAATAAGCATAATACACGAAGAACTTTTAAATGCGCGACACCATAAATTATTTCTCAATAAATTATTACGAATAATTAGATAGCGAAACATAAGAAGGAAAAACCTAATTGTATCGGTGCTCTCTTGCCGTCATGAGCCATGCAGTTCCGTACGAGCATGTCGAATTTGGATTCATCGTCCTTGATGGCCAACACCATGGTCATGGTCTGACCGATCTTAACGAGACCAGAAACTTCGGAAGCCCATGGACCTCTGCCTACTTGGATTTGCATCCAGCATCCAACGTTATCACCAGCAAAGTCGGCGCGCACCACGTCCAGCATGTCTACGGGGAAGGGTCGAAAAGTCACAGATTTTTCGTAGAGGTCATGCCACGTACAACGAAGTTTACGAGCCTGATCCCAAACCTCTTGCACCTAAACAATTGAATTTAAAATTATACTTTTATCACAAATACACTTACAAATAAAACAAGATTTTTTTTCTTTATAATAGTAATTAAATGTATTGTCGACAAAAAGTTATTTTAAAGATAATAAGATTAATAAGAGCTTTTAATGTATTTAGAAAAAAGAAAATTTAATGCAAAAATTAAAAATGTATAAATATTGAATTAATTTTTATGTAAATTAATAAGAACTTTTATGTGCACTGTATTATTTATCATTCGCCAATGGTATCCCTTTAACGCTTCTTCAATAATTGAGAAGCATAAGATATTACATTTATTTTAACATATTAAAAATTATAAAATTATTTTATTCGAAAAACATAAACAATCTTGAAAAAATTTTCTTATTAAATATGCGTCATGGGTCTTTGAACCTAAATAACATACATGTATATATAATTCGACAAACTTATAATATTTTTGAAATACGAATAGAAGTCCATTATATTACTCAGAGAATGTATAAAAATCTAATTAAAATTATGTAACTTGTAATGAAATTTTAATTCTGATTGTAACTGAAATTTTAATATTAATTTTATCTTTATTTTCAGCCTCTGTGACATTAATAATTATGTTAAAATTTTCTTTCATTTTGAACGATAAATTCAGAATTTATAAATATATTAATTTTTAAAATTAAAAATTTTAAATGATATTAATAATTGTTTTAAGATATTTGTTTGGAAATAGCCCAGGATTACAAGATTAATAAAATTAACAAAACAATTATGATTGAATATTTATCGAATGAAGATTAAGCGAAGGTGAGCATCGTAGCTGATTCAACAACGTTTATTGGATTGGGATTGGGGATATTTTAAATATTTTATCAAATCAGCCAATCGACATTCGAATTAGAAGAATTAATTTTAAAGTAATTTTTACGACTTCGTATTATTTTTCCGGTGTTTTGAAGGACAGTATGGAGGAGAATGTGAGGTAGGATGAATGCATAGAGAACCAACCAACCTGTGGATCATATTGTATGACAACGATGTTTTCAAAGTACGTCCCTGAGCCGGACTCGGTACCATAACCGTAAATTCCGTTCTCAGTGTTACCAGCCGTACCACATGCATGTATACCGATCTCAAAGTTGACAGATGTACGGCCCAGGCCCGCTGGCAAATGCACACAGTTCACGTTGCTGTAGTGACCTTTGCTGAAGACAATCCCGTAGAAAGGCTTGTCAAAACCCAGATACACTTTCATTGAGCTCTTTTCACATTTAACGTCCAGTGAAAGTATTTTTGGCATGTCACTTCCTTGCACTGGCCAATTGTCACCAGAACTCAGGGAAGCAGTACCCGCGGTAATGGCCGTATCGAAAATTTTGTCAATACTCTCCTGAGGCCGCTGCTGCTGTTGAGATTTTTGTGAGCCCGACAACTACATAAAAACATTCAATGATTAAATTACATTAAATTAAAATACTATTCGGTGCTCAATTTATTTACTAATGGTAGATCCCAATTTATATTATAAATTTATATTAAAATGACCAAGGCCCCATTTTACGCAACAACATTTCTATACAATTAGTATTTCTCAACATATCCTTTATTTTTTATATAGTTATCAAGTTATTATGTGTTTTTATACATTTGAAATATATTTACTTACAAATTTGTATCTATCTTATGCTCTCCAACGTATTATCAAATTACACATTTATTCTTAATTTCGAGGAATATTGTTTTCTTTAAATGCTTTATTTGTGAATAAAAAACATGCATTGTTGTAAATGAATCATTTTTCAAATTTAATCTCTTTAAAGTTTAATTTTGTAAATAATACTTTCGTATGAAACCATTATAATTTCAATACAATTAATAGAAATATAATAAAATATTATACATGCTTGATTTAAACTCTTAAACTTGATCTTTTGGAGTAAATTTTATATTTTAAAAAGTTGAAAGGTGCAATATAAAACCTAATATGGTGTATACGATATTTACAGAGGGGAGATACTTATAAATAAAAACAAGGGAAAAACAATTTGATTTTTTGAACAATTTGAATATGAAAGAACTGGTTTATTACATTATATAAAATATACTATAATAATTATATTTTTTTAATATACAAATTGTACAAGTTACTCGAAAAATATTATTTTGATCATTTTTTATTATTACTAATTCTTTTGAATTTAACCATTATAAAAAGCCAAATCATATAAACTATAATGTAAATTTTTATAACACTAAAACTTACAATCCTCAAAATGTCAAGGTTTACTCGCAATTTAATTCTTACCGAGTTAGAAGACATGGGCGGTGGAGGTGGTGGTCCATGGTATGCAACATTATGATGAACTCGTTGTGATGCTAATCCAACTGTACCTCGACCTGGTGAATGCGAATGACCACGAAGATTGGGTGAATTGTATTGCACGCTACCACCCCCGTCCTTCTCATTCGCTAGAGCATCAAGAACTGCTGACATTTGATCAACCGTTTGTTGTTGTTGTTGTTGTTGTTGTTGTTGTTGTTGTTGTTGTTGTTGTGGTTGAAGTTGCAGAAGTTGTTGCTGTTGTTCAGTATCTTGATTATGTCCATTCTCTTTGCGACGTTCGTCGGTGGACATCGTCTCCACCACTTCCACATCATCTGCTCGTGTCACCTATTAAACATAATATATTATACATTTAAAACTGAATTTATTGAAAGACTAAAATTTAGGAATAATTTTGAATTTTCAACTCAATAGGAAATACTTTTAATGAAAATTATATTAAATGTAAAAAATTATTTATGATTAATTGCTAAATTACCTTAATTATATGATGTCATTTTAAAAACTTAGAATTTAAGAAGCTCATCAAAATGAAAAGTCATGAGGTTATTGAGAGATTAAAAAAAAAAAAAATAATTATATATATTATAAAAATTATCATTTTTATATGTTATATATAAATTTTAATGTTTATTCAATATCCCCATGATTTTCAGGTGATGAATGTGTCAAAATAATGGACAGTACACAGATATTTACAAAGTATATTAATTGTTTATGGCAATTTTTTCTGTATATGAATTCAAGTATATTTAGATAAATATCTATTTTTATTTTTATAAATTGATTTATCCTCTGCATAAAAATTCAAAATTAAATTAAAAAAACTAACTAGATCAAGCAATAGAGAACTTTTTCGGTCATTAAAAAAAGCAGCTGGTGATACATATGAAAATTTGTAAAATAATTAGTACATTCTTATTTTCTAAAATGCCATTCATGATATTCAAGGGTTTTTTTTATTAACAATTTTAATGAATAAATGCATTTCTTTTTTATACTTTTTTTTTTTTAATGACAAGACATAATTTTAACTATATAGTGTCAATGGACAATCTGCAGCTAATAAAATTGAGAAGAAAATTTATTTTTATTTAAACTGATTGTAAAGTTAAAAGCGGAGAAATTTTCCAAAAACTGAAAAATTTATAAATTAATTAAAAATTTTTTTAATTTGTCATTAATATTTAGTATTTAAAATTTTAAATATTTAGAACTCTAGTTTTGAAAAATTAAAGTGATTAATATGATATTTATTTGTACAAAATTTTATCTTGATTGGATTATTAATTTTCAAGCAATACCAGAGTTAATTAAATTATTCGAAAATTTACGAAGTTATTTTCAGTTCACTTTACTCAACGATTTTAGTTATTTCAACAGTTTTAAGAAATGTAATTGTTGAACAACAAATGCTGTGTAATAGATTTTGTAGGAATCATTGAGATTGTCTAAAAAATGAAGATAAAAATGATGAAACAGAGAAAAAAAAATTAAAGAGATTGACAATGATATATATCTGGTTACAATATGGTTATAATATATTAGCGTATTGAAGACTTATTTATTCTCAACTTTATTATTTTATAACTTCATTATTCAAACATATTAAAAATAAAAAGTCATTTCTATTTAATAAGGAAATTTTTGCCAATTATTTGGTCTTTAAATGCATTAAAATTTATACTATTCTGAATACACATAAAAATACGCATATAATAATGTACAAAACTGAGATAGGTAAACATTATCGATAAAAATTCAAAATTAATGAATAAATAATAAATAATAACTTGTAATTTCATATTAAATGTATGGTATAAGCATACATTGCAATTATTATTACATACTTTCATAATAGTATTGACAAAAATTATTCTAAAATACATAAATTTGGCGAGAAAGTTTTTAAAAATTTTAATAGCCTTCACATAAATAGATGAATGTGCCATTGCAAAAATATTTACAATAATATTAAAAAAAAATTACATTTTCTTAACAATAAATTTTAGTTTCAAAAGAAAATTAATTAATAGAAGAAAAGTTATGTTTAGTCTTACGTGGATAGTAATAAATTTTGTACCAAGATTTTAAATTATTTTATAAATTAAGTGTTATTCAATAAAATTGTATTGCAACTTTGTATTATTTTTACTAAAATTAACTTATGATTAGAATTAATAAAAATTTGTGAAGACGTCAAAACTAATGTTGCTTATGAGTGAAAAGGTAAGCATAGTGAGTAATAGAGGGAGAGGGAGATAGATGTCAGAAAGAGGGAGATGGAAGGAAGAGATCCCTGTCCGATTGACCCTGGCTCGGTTTGGTTGCCCTGATGTCGCAGCCAATCCGTTATACACCTCGCGGGGTGACGCGAGTGACACAATCGGACATACACGGAGTTCCCAAGGGGGGATAAAGACGAAGAGAGAAAGCATAACCGTATGTTTCGCCGTAACTATCGCACGCGTCCGTTCCTATTCGAATAAACGCTTGTTTTCTCGGGTCTCGTTCTCTCACTCCTCCTCCCCCTCCCCCTCCTCCTGTTACCGGCACCGTTTTTGTGCCTCCTCGAAAACCGGGATCCCTGCGTTCCATCTGCAGCCAGACGCGCCTTTTCCAAGAAGGAAACCGTACACACATCTCGTCCGCGAAAAAAGGTGAGCGTGGCGAAATCCGGAATGCAAGTGCGTGTGCGTCTTGCCACCGAGCTTCCGGCGATCCAAAACTCCAAAAGAACGCAGCTGGAGGATTGCCATCCTGATCGACGTCCTCCCGATAAAACCTCAAACGGAAGCGAGATTTTATCGGAGCAAAGCTAAGTCTTACCTCCCTCCGGACACTCGTCAACACTCTTCGACTTATCAATCACAAACTCAAATTGAGTCTGCACAACATTAATTAAATCCCTAAACGTTAAGATTCTCATCAAATCTCAAACTGCTCACTTTATCAGTACACCGTTAATATTCTATTTGAAACTTAATTACAAATGATTTTTTTATAAGCTACCAATATTCATATTCCATCAAAGACTCTGATAATAAGTTATTCTGTAAGCAGATTTTTACTTAGAATTTATTAAAAATATTATTCATCCCCATTATCTTATGGCACTATATTAATAGTTAATGCGATTTCCAAGAATAAAGTGATTTAATTAAACATAATTTTTTTTTATTATTAAATTTACTTACTTTTCAATAACGTACAAGCACATAAATCTTCACTTTCACACACATCTTTGTGCACTCGGACAAATTATGTATATTACTCATGATATAAATCTCAATAATACGTAACTTTTTAATAGAGCTAAACATTTTTTAACTAATTTCTTAAAAACCATATAAAGAAACTTATAAAATATTCTCAACAAAATAAGCAAATAATGATTAAATAGGAATTTTATCACGTATTTTCCCTGTGGTCAGACAAAACCTTAAGATTTATTCTCTGTACAAAATATTTAGCTATTAAGGACTACCACTGCCTTTAGACATACTGATCTATAGTTGATGAGGAGAAAGATAAAAGGGAAAGATCACCACTTCATGCACTTTTCAATCGTCCTCCCCGTGGATTGTTTTCGATAAAAGTATTATTTATTAATTGATTGTTATTATTTGCCCTTTTTTCCACATATACGTATTAATTAGGAATTCAATCTATTAATCTAGCGAAAGATAGATCACAGATGTTATACCCAATGATGTAAAATTATAATTGTAATAAATATTGTCTAAAATAACAAGAAGAATATCATTTGAAAACTGTAATAAGAACATTATATGGCCTTAAAATATAAGAATTATATAATTTAAATCATAAAAAAAAACAAATAAAGCAAATTAAATTTTGAAATTCTGAAAAATTACCTACATTTATGTTTAGAGAAAAAAAGGTTCAGTATTTAGATTTTTAATAGCAAAGCAAAAAATTTTAGTCTTAATAAATTATATTTATACTCATTTAAGAATGAGAAAAAAAAATTAAATAGAAAAAAAGAATTTTCTTAAATTATTTTATCATAAATACGTTTTTCAAATTTAAAAATTATATTATTATATTAAATCATATTTTTTAGTTACTTTAAATAGAACTATTAAATTATTATAATTAAGAATATCTAAAATAAAATTAAGGATTTTTTTTTAATGCAACGGTATATTTATAAAACTAAATTACGGAAATAAATACCGTTGATAGATAATAATTCAAAAACAATATTTAATTTATTGAGCACCCCCATTTTGACCGTCCATGCTCAGGGCTTTGCTTAAAATACTAACACTATTAAAAAATAAAATAAATAGTTTTAGTTATGAAAATAGTGCATATGATAGATAATATAGACAAAATTTGTCAAAGTAAATAAATAAATAAACTTAAGCAAATAGTAGTATCGAAAGTATTATTCTTATTATTCTTATTGATTCGAGTAGTTTTTTTAGATTCTAAAATTTTAATATTATTATTAAAAATTCAATAATTCTATAAAATATAAAGAATAATCTTCTTATAAAAGAATTATTTTAATTAATCTTGAATTATGATAATGAAACCCATTATTTTATCATAATCAAAATCCTTAATTTGAATGATGAAGAACAATTTGTTTTTAAAATATCGTATTTTTATATATAAAATTTAGTTACATATTAACTATACAAATTTTTCAAATTAACATGGCAATTATTTTTTACAGTACAATTTAGAAAAATTATTATTTTTATTCGAAAATGTTAGATGATTTCGAAGTCAAACAGAAATTTTTTATTCAATTAATCAATAAACTTTAAATTAATACAAATATCTTCTAATCAGAAAATATTACGGAAAATTTTTTAATAATAAAATATGAAAACAAATGTTTATATATATAAATTATAAATACTGTTGTCGACTCAAATTAGCAAATGATAAAATATATGTAATATTAAGAGTAAAAAATAACAGCAACTTAACAATAATAAATTATGACAATAAAAATACAAGAATATAAATTTTTGAAATTTTTACATATTAACGTACTAAAATAATAACATTTTTATATTTTTTTTAAAAAAATATTAATTTATATAAATATAAAATAAAAATTAGTAAAACTTTAAATATGGCATGTTCAACTAATATTGATAATGAACCTATATTTTCCTATTTAACACTTTACTTATATTTTATTATTCAATATTATGTTAATTTACGAACAAGAATAAAAAATATAGTACAAATTATATACGTAATTAAAAAACGTAACTAGATTTATATAATATAAAAATTTGATGAAAATAGATTTTGATTGGTAAATGAAGAAAAATAAATATTTACAAATAATGAAAATTAAAAAGATAAAGTTTTGCACAAATTGTATTATATTATACATTTCATAAACATAAATTTGTAAAAATATTCTATTTTTAAAAAAAATATATTTTGTTTATGCAAATATTATTTTAATTAACAAGAATTCTAGATATGGGTAAAAATCTTTTATTTGTTTCATTAAAAACTGTGATTTAATTGTCTTGTACTATGCCATTATAAAAGCAATTATAAAAAAATAAATTTTTTGCTTCAATTATGGATTTATAATCTAAATTTATATTTCTTACTTTAATATTATTAATGAAATTATAATTTTGATATTTCTTTTCTATTACGAAAATATTTATTTATTCATTTATTTTCTGAAATACTTTAATACTTAATAAAAATTCATGTGTAAGTAAATACAATATTTTCGAAATGTTTTTCAATCAATTTTAATTGTGTACAAAATTAAAAAATATATATAATAACAAAATATAATAATTAAGCTTTAACGAATTATTGTGAGGAAATATATATGCTCTTTCACTTCGAGTTAGTAAAAAATAAAGTTATATATTTATTAAATACTATTTATATATTTTTTCATTTTTATTTAAAAATATTTTTATTAAAATCAATTTTATTCATTTTTAAAGTTGTTACTTTTAGCTGAAATACATAATATGGACCTAAATGTAATATTAAAAATACTAAGCATTAATGTATGATAAATTTTTTCAAAAATATTGTATAATTAATCCTTGTTGCATACATGAAATATTATTACAACTAGCTTGATTATTTTTCATATACATGTACTACTATAATAATAATACAGTACTTAATATACTTAAATATGATTTTTAGTTAAATACATATTATTTATATTTACGTGAGACTATATGTACAAATAAAGTTGCAATATAATTCCATTCAATATTAATTATTCAATATTTTTAATATATTTTTACTAGATATTAATTAATAACACTTAATTTTTTTTCGATTACAATAAAACGATATAATATAAATAATAATTGTGAAAAATTAATAAATTACTTTTTTAAATAGAACAAAGAAAAGAACGATCAATAAAAAATAAATATTAAATAGTACATAAATAATAATTATTAGCAATAATTTTTAATGTAAACTTGTTTTTTTTATACTCTAAATCTTATATTAAGGTGGACCAATAAACAAACTTTTAGTTTATTTTATTTATAATTAAATACCATCCATACTAATAAAAAAATTATATTAAAGTGATTAATTATTTAATTTTTTAGATTAATAAAAAAATATTTGTAAAAACTTGAATTTAAATTTTTAAATTATAAGATTAATATAATATTACTTACCTCAAAGAGGAGACACATAAAAATAAGAACACTTAACCGCATCCCGTGTAGTCGTCCACGGTGAACCGATTGAAAATTCCAATATCTAAAATTAATAAAATAAACTTAATTTTTTAAATATTTTTCATTTAGTAAGATATACATAAAAAAAATTAAAATAAAATCTTATAAAAATTTTACAATACACTATATAGCAATATTAATTATTTAAAAATCTCTATCGTACGTTCCAAAACACAATGAGTACAGCATAAAATTATTTATAATGAGTTGAGTTTGTTACTTCACATAATTAGTTGATAACAACAAAAATTGAACATTTTCTCTCATATTGAAAAAAATACCAATCGGATAAATCAAATACAACAAAACAAGAATATCATTATCACCGATGATCATATTTTCAAATATATTATCGAATACAAGTTATTAAACAAATTATTGCGTAAATCATTGCTACTCAGTATTAACAAAAATATCATTTATAATATAAAAAATAATGTTCAAACATGATTAATGACGATAACTCATTCCTTTCATCCTATTTTTTATATTCCAGTTCATTTTTAATTCTACATGTTTCTTTTACATTCAATTCTAACATTGTGTAAATATTAACTATAGTAAATATTAATTTACACTTCATATTTACAAATATATAAACATGACACAGTAGAATATAATAATATTTTAAATATGTAATATTCCATTCGTAATATCTATGAAATAAAACTACAATTATATACAAACACACCAATATGTGTTTATCAATTATGACGAAGACATGATCTATATACAGAGCACATACAGAACATTTTCCGAGTTCCACTGGACATTCTGTTCACATTTTCATTGCAAATCCTCCTTTATTTCCTTTATTTACTATCTCTATAAACGTGATAATAAAAGTTTTACTTGTTTGTTATTTTTTAGTACACTGGTGTATGAAGTAGTACATAAATTCATTATTAGGCAATTACAAAATTAATTTTTATTTATCATTGAAATTTTATTTGAATTTTAAATTGAATAATTGTACAATAATTATAAATATAATTATAGATTATACAATTACACAATTCTAATTTATTATTAATTTGATATGCACCAATATTTCAAATTTCATACACAAGTATGTATATTTTATATACACTCGTATAAATGTATGAAAAACAGAAATTCGAACAAATACAAAATTATTATTCTATAATGTAATTAGTCTCTTAAATTGAAACAGTGAATATTTAACAATAAAAGTACCTCTTTACTATTATTTATATATAATCATTTTTTAATAAATTTTTTATATTAAAATGTAAACATCTTGTAAGAATATAGAGCTAATATTAAAAATTAAGACTGGAAGAAACTATAATATAATTTTTAATAAACTACAATCAATTTTTCAACTTTTATACTACCAAGTACTTAAAAATATTAATAAATAATACAAGTTCAACATCTTCAATACTATAGTTTTATCAAATAACTATATAATTTAAAAAATATCTAAGAAAAATTTTGAAAAATATGATTATCTGAATTTACGGTTTAATATTGAATAAAAACTTTAAATTTAAGTTTAAAATTTACAAAACTATTGTAAACAAAGTATTTTTATAGTATGAAAAATATTGTAAAAATAAAAATTTAAATTAGAAAAATATCAATGTTCAAATCTTTTTATAAAATAAAAATGAAAAAGCAATAAGAATTTATAGATTAAAATCTTTTGAAAAATTTAATATTATTAATATAGGATTTTATAAAGATTTCTATATAAACTTTATTTTAATAATATTTATAAACTCCCTTAAAACAAATAAATTGTTGTTTCTAATATTTATAAAATTATTTGATATTTAATTTTAATGAGTCATTTATTTTGTAATAAAATAAAATATCAATGCAATAGAATATTACCTAAAAATAAATTTTAATTATGCTATTATATATATATATAATTTTTTATCGTTTTAAATAAAATATACAATGATAAAATTATCTTCATTTATAATAATTGTAAAAATTAAATATTCAAATTACAAAATATTACTAGTTTATTTAATTTAAACAAAAGTACTCATTAATGTATTATAATTAAATATATTAAAAGAATTTTTTTAGTTTATTATATACTTAGTAAATACAATTAAAAATTCTTTTAATAATGTAAAATTAATTTTAAGTCAAAAAAATATAATTTCGAAATTACTGAATATAATGATATAATTTTTTTAAAAAATATATAATTTATTTTTCGTATTTAATAAAAAAATTTATAAAAGTATAAATGTTAATTCTTTTAAATAAAATTTAGTATATTATAAGTTTTGCATTGCTAATCGTAAAATGAGTCGAAATGGTTAGTCCATGGACTTGTTTAAAAAAAATAAATCGAACTCCATCAGTATTTTAAAAATAGGCATATGGTCAAAAGAAATATTAAATAAATAAAAATTTTTCTCAAATGCCCATATTCATAAAAAAAATAAAAAAGTAGTGCCTTCTTCTAATGATTGAAAAGTCAAGCGGAGGGCAGCCACATAAAACAAATTGAACTAATAAGAAATATAAGTTTTACTTTTTAGTCTTCAAGGGACTATGGATTATATAAGCCATAATTACATTAACTTATTATATGAAATTATCGGGAGATTACTATATGAAAATTATATACATTGAGACAGATCATCCTATTTTATTTTCTTGAAAATTATAAGCTTCTTATGCATAGTGAAAACTATGATTGATTAGCCTCTGACAGCAAATTTAAAAAGAAAATATTTCTTAATAACTTTCCTCCCGCTATTTATAATTATAACCACAATACATGATGGTTATTTTTGATGAATGAAAATGTTATTTACATCATTATGCATATACAGTTAAATAGAGTAACTTTTAATTCAACAAAATATTAAATCTAATGCTAATTTAATAAAGACTAAAATTATTTCGATAAAATTATTTAAAATATTTACTTATGAATAAACATTTGTTAAATAATAAGGTTTAAAAAATTAATTAAATATTTTTTTTAATAAAGTATAATAATATCTCAAATTTTTCATAAGTTATGTATTCATAAAATCTGTGTATAATTTTTAAAATTATTATCACTGATGCACAAAAAGTTTTAATGCTACTATTTGTTCTAAAACAAAAGCATATTACGAATATTAAAATGCATGTTCACTATAAATATTGATATGATGCCTAATATATTATGTTTGTATTTTCAATTATTTAAAATAAAAGAAGAAAAAAATTATAAATTAATTTATCTAAATATTGAATTAATTTAATACGATATTATTAAATTTCTTCTAGTTAAAATAAGGAATAATATAAAAACAATAATAATTTTGAAAAAATATTTAACTTAAGCAAAAAAATTAACTGACTTTTGAAAACGAATTAATTACTTTTTATTCTATATTATTTATTATTCTATTTATGCTTCATTATGAAATATAAATAAAACAATATAAATATAAACAATTATAAATTAAAATAAATTTAATTTTTAATAAATATATTTTAATGTGCAATTTTTATTTTTCTATACCTTATAATATAAAACCATAAAAATCATAAGTTCTAGTATGTATTAATACCACATATATATAAAAAAATATTTGCCTAATTACTGAAATAATTAAATTTAAAAATTGACATTTATCATCATAAAAATATACTTAACCGTGTGTAACTGAATTGCTCATAATTTTAACGGTATTATAAATGGTTTTTGAAAATTCCGATTAATGATTTAAATATAAAATCAATTTAATAGACATTTCTTGACCTACTTTAATAAATTATATATAATTCTATTTTCTTTTAATTACAAAATTATTCAAAAACTGCATGGAGAAAATTTTAATTTTTCATAAATGAAGGAATTTTTTTATTTTTTAATTTTTTCATTAATTCATTGTTAAGAAACAAGGTAAAATAACATTTTTTAAATCATTATCTTTTAATGTCATAAAACTGATATCATTTTTTCAATTTTTAAATTTTTCTAATTTGTAACATATTATATAATAAACAACATTAAAGTTTATTCAAACAATATTGAATGTGTGGACATATTTGTGTGTGTGTGTGCGCACGCGCGCGCGCAAGTTTAGCTGAAATATAATGTACTTATGGACAATATAAATATAATAGTTTAAGTTAGAAGATCAGATTTTAACATACATAATTCTAATTTATTTAACTTTTTCTATTTTTGAAATTTAAAGGAATATAAATTGCTTTATTATAAATATTGGTTGAATCAAATTGAATATTCATTAACTATAAAAATTATTTGTTTATATAAAATAAAATGTATTCATTTGAAATAAGAATATGCATGTATAATTTACTGTAAAATGTTATTTTATATAATATCAATTATGAAGATATTTATATAAAACTACGAAATTATTATTGTAAATAGTTTTCAATTTTTATATATTTAGTTGATATAAAATAAGTACGTACAAAAATGTCCAAGTTTATTTTTTATGTAATTAATTGTATTTTTATTTCTATTGATGTTTGTTATTTTTTTTTGCGTTCGAAAAATAATTCCTAGCATAGATTTCATAAATAATTTTAAATTTAAAACTCTACTTAATATAATAGTTGCTTTACAAATTTGCTAATTCCTTATATGGTAATCTTCAAAATAAAAGATTGCAGAAAAAAAGTAAAACGTCGAAATTTACAGAAAAAACACATAAATGATGCATAGAGATGAGTTTATATCGCATTTGAATGTAAAATTATTGTATTATTATAATATTATAATTATGATTATTAAAATTATTATCATCAATTGATAGTAAAGTTTAGTACTTGTTTATATCTGATTGAATAACGAATGCTGATAAAGTATCCAAAGCTCTTGATAATCTTCGACTAAAATTTTCAACCAATTTTCCCCAAAGTTAACGTTCGCAAAAATTGCTTTTGATCGTTAAATCGAGTCCCGGCTCCTTGACAATTCTGCGAAAGATAGCAATTTTGGAAATGAATATGAGAAACTACCTGTCTAGGCGATCCTTCGTGTGACCTTGAGGTCCGGGTACCCTGAGCGTCAGCTGGACCCGTTTATCTCTGGGTTAGGGGCTCGCGTACGCCCTCTCATGCGGCACTGAGCACTCTCTTTTTCTCTTTCTTTCTCTCTCTCTCTCTCTCTCTCTCTCTCCCTCTTAGGTTATCGGTCACTCGCGTTCAACCCCATACCCGACTGACCCTCGGCTCCGAGTGCAACACCGGCAAACATAAGTGGCGGATCAAACGAGCAACAAATTGCCAAGCTCATGAGAGCAGCACTGATCAAGTAAAGTGTCATGTACTCCGAGAAAGCAGGTGCGGAGGAATAGTCGGTCCCTGGGTCCCAGACGGTCGCGAATGAATGAAATCGGCGGGCGGCGTCGAGGCTCAGACCCTTACCTCCCTCCCTCCGGGTATCCTCTTTTCCCCGAACCAGAGGAGACAAGAGTCCACTCTCGGAAGTAAAGCGCGAGCCCGTAAAGTCCAAATGGGATTGGGATACACCTGTCGAGGATGTGAGACGAGATGAGACGCGATGAGTCGCAGTGGACCGCCCCTTGACCCAGACACACGCACTAGGCCCGAGGTGTACAGTTACTTAGATCCCTTCCTCCTACCTTATAAACTACCGGCCGACCTAACATCTCCCCCTCCCCGCCTCTCGTGCAAAGTACGCAGTCCTGACCTTCGTCGTTGTCATCTCGAGCCGATAGCTCAACATGCCAACATGCGCTCGAAAAACTCTCTTCGGCCTTTTCGTCTAAGCAACGATCCTTGCCACGCGAGCGATGCCTCCACTGGTTTCCGACCCATGAATTCTAATACGAATTCCAAATCTTCCTATAAGCTATTGTGTCACGAGCTCCGATACGTCAACTGCAATTATGAAAGTGATATAATTCGAGTTTCAGCTGATATCAAGCTACTCAATTTTAAATTCTTAAGTATACTGTAATACGCCTCAATATTTTGCTTGTTCTTCATCAATTTTAATAGCATCGAAAAATGATAACTTTAAACGAATATGACAACAAATTTTAAGCAGAAACTAGAGCTAATCAAAAAAATGAAAACTAAAAGACTTTACTGGTGGAATGTAGTGAAATCAAGGTGAGCGATTAAAGTTACTTTATTATTATTATTATTATTATTATTATTATTATTATTATTATCATTATCATTATCATTATCATTATCATTATCATTATCATTATCATTATACATTATACATTATCATTATACATTATTTATTATTATAATCATTAGAAAAGATTATGATTTCTACAAAATAGTACTGATAAATACATAGTACTATAGAGAGAATAAGAAAATGAGAATAAGGATGTTTAGTAAACTGAGTGATTGATTAAGCTCACGACACCCAAAAAATAATACTAATAATTACAAAATAAGATACGAAGAAAGAGTAGAGATTGTATAAAAAGCGGAACAAAATACAAAAATGTTCCTTTTACCATGAAAATCTTTGACTTGTGTACTTTAAAAAATATATTTTAAACTAAATTATTATATCAAGTTAATCGAAGACTTTCCCAGCCTACACGAGAAAACTGGAGTGGTGAGAGTTTACTGCCAAATAGAAATTATCTGCTCACATCGTCCTTTCGGAAATTAGGGAACCTACCAAATGACAAGCCATACAACAATTCGAATCCACGTAATGCACATTTATACTCAACATTATATAACTGTAAATTTATTTATCGATAATTATATTTTTAATATTTATTCTTACACATTTAATCCCAAAAAAACATCAAATTTTTAATTTGTCAAATGTTAATTATTTATATTTAAATACTAAATGAATAAATCATTTTATATATATATGTAATTTACTAAATATTCATTTACATTCCTACAATATATTGAGATATAACAAGACGAAACAGCTTTATTGAAATTTTAACTGTTGGTATAAAATTCGGCAGTTCGTGGAAAAATCATTTTTAAACATGAAAAACCTCCTTTGTATGATAAAAATTGCATACTTTTTAAATATATAACATCAAATTTCTATAACATTGTTTAATATTCTTAAAAACTTTATAGAATTACAACTTTTTATTAATTAAGGATTAAACTAAAAAAAAATTATTTTTATATACATGTATTTAATTTATCGAACATCATAAATTGTAATTATTTTTTATTTTCAAACTCCATTTTAATATTTAAGAAAGTTGTAGAAATATGTAATAGACTTATTAATTTAATGACTAAATTATTATACTTACGCATTTATTATTCGTAAACTCAAAAACGATGTACATTCCTCTCACTCGAGACATATATTTCTACAATTTGATGTAAATTTTATCGAATGTAAATGAAAAAGAATAATGGTACAATATGTAATTTGAAATATATTTTTAGTAGATTTTCATACTTTATGTATTTCAAAATCAAAACAGTAAGTATAAAAAATATTACTAATATCATGCACCATGAAAAATAAGACAACGTCTGGAGGCAGTGCTTATATCGTATATACATTTATTATTATTAACAAAAGCCTCACACATTCATAGCTACGCACGTATATACATGAAAATACGTCAATCTAAAATTTTAATATATAGTAGTATATATTTTTTAATTATATTCACATACAAATCTTAAAATTAAAAAATAAAAATAAAATCAACATAGCAAAAAGAGAATATAATAAATGTTGAGGTGTATTTTATGTGTAATGAAGAGCTTAAATAATTAATTTCTACTACACTATTAATTGATTATATTCAGATTATTTTTATATTATTAAAAATCAAACTAGTGCAAGGTTTGACTTGAGCATAAATGTAATAAGAGAATTTCATATTGATTCAAATCACTAGAATCAAATAAAAAAATAATCTGAAAAAGTTAAAAAAAGGTTTTCTAGGTCAATACATAAATTTAAATAAATTTCTTTAAAAAAAATTCATTTGGTTCTTTAGTACTTAAGTATACAAAGACTTGTAAACAAGATAGACCGAGCAATTACTTTTTAGGTTACGAAAAAAAGCAGTTAGTGATACATATCAAAATTCGTAAAAAAACCAATAGATTTTTATTTTCTAAAATTTTATGACAAATTTTAACGAAAAAATACATTTTTTAAAACTTTTTTTTGTTATAAAATGAAAAGTCGTAATTTAACTCTATACTGTCAATGGACGATTTGTAAGAACTAAAATTGATTAATATGATTGATTAATTAAGAAAAGTGATTAATGTGTACTTTATTTGTAAAAAATTCTAGCTTATCAGATTATTAGTTTTTAAGTAACACTAATGTTAATAAAATTGTGCGAAAATTTACAAAATTATTTCAAGCTGAATGCATAAGTCGATTTTAATTGTTTCGATGGTTTTAAAAAATGTAATTGTTGAACAACAAATGCTATATGATATATTTTTTATTAGAAATCGTTTAGATTGTCTAAAAAATGCCCATAAAGAGCGACCGAGGAGTGGGGAGAATAACATTTGAAGATTTTAATACATAGTAATAAAAGTGAAGTCCGCGGTAACTAACCCCTCATCTATTACTCTCCCCACTCCTCGTCAAACTGCATGGGCATAGCTGTTTTTGGTTTATTCTCATTTTATCTCATTTCATCTCAGATTTATTCTCATATTATATATAATCCGAATAATTTGAATAAAGTATAAGATATAGGAATTATTGTACAACAATTATATTTTTTAAAACAATTGAAAAAACTAAAATCGTAAGGTAGGTTTAGATAGATATAATTTCATAAATTTTGGCATAATTTAATTAACATTAGCATTACTCGAAAACTAATAATCCAATCAAGTTAAAAATTTCTACAAATAAAGTGTATATTAATTACTTTAATTTTCCAGAACTAGAGTTCTAAATATATAAAAATGACAAAATTATACATTTTTTAATTAATTTAAAAAATTTTCGGTTTTTAAAAAACTTCTCGTGTTTTAATTTTTCGATTGGTTTATATAAAAATGCATTTTCTTCCCAATTTTATTAGCTAATAGTAATGAAATTACGACTTTTAATTTTGTAATAAAAAAAGTAAAAAAAAAAAAATACATATTTAGTTAAAATTTGGTATAAAAAAACCTCTAAATTGGATGAATGGCATTTTATAAAATAAGAATCTATTGATTTTTTTTTACGATTTTTGATATGTATCACTAACTGCGTTTTTTGATAACCTAAAAAGTGCTCTATTGATTGGTCTATACAAGACATAAATAACAAATAAAATAATTCCGTAAACCACCAATATTACGTTAACCAGCAAATATCTTCTCTTTAAAACAAAAAATCTCATGTTTTTATTTCACGTAAATGCCTTAATTGATATTAATATAAATAATACTAATTAATAAATATTGTTTAAATTAATGAAAAAAGAAATTAAATTACTACAGTTAAATATTTTTTAAGGTGAATATTTATTTTGCATAAATAAAAGCTTTTATTATAAATATAAGTATACTTTTTTCAAATTTTATTGATTATTAAGACTTTAAAGATCATTAAATTACTAAACCTAAGTATACTTTAAAAATTAAAAACTAATAAAACATAATAGATGTATTTTCAAATATAATAGTATAGATAATTGATTACAAAATTAATCATATTTTCAACAAAGCATTTACTTGTCGTTATAAGAAAAATAACTTCTCTTTTCCTTTTATTTTGAGTCAAATAATTTAATGTTTTATTTTTATAATGTTATATTTTTTAGTATATAATAAAGCTTTAATATTAAATAAAATTATAAACACCGTATGGTATATAACGTTTTAAAAATATATTATGGCGTCGGAACGACACAATTATATAACATCGTATTCTGAAATATTAAAAATTTCAAGTAAATAATAAAAAACTGACAAAAAAATAGATTCATCAAATAGAATTTTATTTATTTAAATAAATCTACGTATCTACAATGAACTACTGCATTAAATTAAAGTCAAAAAAAAAATCGATGAAACATAGAAGCGGTTCAGTATACGCAACGATATCTAGTTATATATTGCAATTTTTTATTTGTTTAAATTGTTTCTTCTTAACAATCTGTGGTATTTTTTTTTGTTTTCTATCCATAAATTTGGTTATTATCGTCGAAAACTAAAAAAACCAAAAAACACTTCATTTGTAAATCGAACGAAATTGATATAAAACACTAAATATATCTTGTCGAAAATTATTTATTTTACATATTTCTCATTGCCTGAATACTTAAAATGATAATGGTTTAGTTTTATAGTTATGATAACCTTTTAGTTTTATAGTTATGCACTAATTTTTAATTTTCTATAGTATTGTCCTTTTAGACCGTAGTATATTTATTTCCAGTGAATATGTACATTTACCTGATTTATAATATAGGAAAATCAGCACTACATAAAAATATATATACGATTAAGTAACAGCACATTTAATAATATCAATACTTAATTATTTACCCATTGTCTGCGAGAAATACAGTTACAAAATAAATTTTAAAGAAAAAATCTGCGAGTTTGAAATTTGGGCACGGAAGTGAAATGAATTAAATTAATTTTAGAAAAGTGAGATCATGCTCATAAAAGATAGAAGGAAATAGAGAGAAAGAAATAGTACAAACATATACGAGAATTAATTGGACGAATACGTCTACTCGATCTCACATACATGCATCTGATCACATCTACCTTTAAATTATAAGAAGTCATTAGTGTTTTCTATGTCCGCAACACATACTGAAGTAAAAACCAATGTCTTTACTATTGCGTTTAATATTTTACTGTCCATAATCTAAAATCTCTAATAGAGCACAATAAATTTAATAGATACATAAAATTTCTGTAATAAAATTCCTCAAACGTATAAATCAATATATATATATATATATATTTATATATGTGTGTGTGTGTGTGTGTGTGTTTATATATAATCATATTTTTTCCAGATAAATTTCTTTCATTGCAAATTATTTGAATTACTGTAAAAAACATGTTCTGCAGATCAAAGGGAATAAACTGACCAGTTTTTGTAATAATGGATCGACTAGATAAAAAAAATTTAATAATAATATGCGTTTATATTATATATACATACCATATACAATACATATAATAATTTTCAATAATAAATGTATATCAAATATATTAATTCAGAATGCATTATTATATTATTATATTATTATTATATTACGATTATCCATTATTTGGAAAAATAAATTTTAAAAATTAACATCTTTATAAAATGAATTTAAATTCAAATTTTATTTATTAAATTATCAATAATGAATACTGTAAACATATATACATATTTTTATTAATCATATAAAGAATGAATGTTAATAAAATATTTACTTCAATATTTTTTTTCTGTAAGAATTATTTCTTACTTATAAAATAAAAATATTTTTCATTAGTTACTTCATTACATATAAATATTATTTTTCTTTAATCAAAATGAAATAAACTGGAAGAAAAATAATAACTATATTAAGAAATAGTGTATTAAGACCTGAAATTGGATAATTTAAAGAATTGATGTAAAATTCATTATTAATAATCTATTCTTTTTATTTAAATTTCAAAATAATATATTTTGTAATAAATTAATTTCTATTATAAAAAATATTATAATGTAAGTTACAAACCTTATTAATACTACATTAAAATATATTAATATTAATTTCTAGAATAAACAACATATTGATCATAATAAATATAAATTTTGTTCTCAATATTATCTCACTCGCCTCATTCTCTTTCTTAAATGTATAAACTATCTATATCTCTATCTGATTTTCTCAAAATTATTTTTTTAATTAGATATGGATGCCTGAGATCAATGACTCCTAATGTACAATTTACTATAAGAAAGTAAATAACCTGATCTTGTGTGAAATATCTTCTTATAAAAAAATATCCTATTTTTCATTCAAAATTCAATTAATAATCGTTCATATGATTTTTACATTATTAGATACCAAATGTTAATTGCGCACTTTATGGCTAATTTTACTGTTATAAATACCATAAAATATATTTTATCTATTTAAAATTTTTAAAAAAAATTGTCAAAAATACAAAATACTATACACCTCTTGGTTAAAATTTTTTCTTTGACTTTTAGACTGGCCTACTTATGTAGATTACTTAAATTATTCTAAAATAATACATCTTTATTGATTAATTTTCCGTTAATTTTAAGTATAATATTATACTTTTAATAAATGATGAATAAACATCTAAATTCTTCTGTATTAATATACTTGGCATCCTTTTCATATCAATAAAACTATTATTCATTTTGATGTTCACTATAAGATTAGTTGAAAATCTTTTCTCTAGACACTTCTTTAAAATTTTTATATTTGAAATTAAATAGCAAAATTATTGACAATTTAAAGAAAATTTTAAAAAAATTTAAGGAATTATTTTTTTATAATAATTATCTTATATTTTGTATAAACTAAAAAATAAAAGAATATAAATATAAATATAATACATATAAATTATATTAATTTAAATAATAATTATCAACCATAAAAATGCAAAAGACTAAGTATAATAATTTTTCATATTTGTGAAAATAAATTGAGAAATTTATTATTAATAAACATTATTATTAATAAATGTTAATAATAATGTCAACTTAAATGATAGATAATAATAATTGGTTAGAATAATGAAATAGATTACTTTTATTTTTTTAAACATGAAATCGTAATTATATTAAATTTACTCAAAGTATTAAGTAAACGTGATTGTATTTTTAATATTATTGTTTATAAAATTCGTTTACTTCAAAAACATTTAAAATTATAATAAAAATATAATTACATTGAATTAATACAAATATAATTAATTAATTTTATTTTTATGTAGAAGAAAATTCAATTTAATATATTGCTTATAAAAATAGATAAATTGTTATTTTAATACATTGATACACTGTGTGTATGTGTGTATCAATGTATTAAATATGTACTTTTTTTATTTGTATGATTTATAATCATATTAATATTATATAATAAATACATATTTATTAAATGTGCCTTGAAATATTTTTATCGCAGGAGTATACATAAAATGGTTAATAAATAAAAAAAAATCATGACTATTATTTATATGAAATGAAACTTTTATAAATATTATTATTATTTACGGATTAAAAATTTTATGCTAATGTTATATTTAATAGATTTTATATATATTGAATTCAATATAAACCTAGTAATATAATCGAAGATATGCACTAAATTCGTATATTTAAATGCTAATTAAAAATATAAAAGGAATCAGTATTAATTTCATTATAGTCTAATAATTCCATCTAAATGTTTACATCTATTAATAGTACAAATATTATGATATAATAGAACAAAAAGCATTTAAAAGACTTTTTTTTATATAGAATGAAATAAAATTAATGCAACGAGTATACTTGTAAGAGCATTGAAATATTTACATTTTTCTATCATTAACGGAGCATTAAATTTATAATAAGTTATAAAACAGTACTACGAATCAATAATTATAGCCATGTATTTAAAAGCTTATTAGTCCAATTAAAATTGAGAATAATTGATGTAATGCTGGATAAAACAGCATTAAATGTCGAAGAAAAAGGCCGATAATCGAAAAAGTTCATTCCACGATTAAAAAACGCAACCAATTTTACAAGTAATAAAGGTCAAATGTTTGAAGCGTTCTTTCGATTCGCGCACTCATTTCAGTAATTCAGAGTGCGAACCGCGAACTCGAAGGTCTTTCAGTTTCCGAGTATTGTGCTTTAAAATTGGCGTCGGAGCCGCTAATCATCGTTGCGAGAGCGGTACGTGCCCGGATTCACGGGAGGATGATGTCGCGGGTACACCAGACTCGCCGCCCCGGAGAAGCGAAGCTCGCATCCGCACCCGAGAGCCGCGTGCACTTGGAAATGGGGACCGCCGCCGGCTCGACCGACTGACCGAGCGACCGCGAGATTCCCGCGCGAGACCACGACGCCAACCGGGAGCAACTTCTCCCCGGAAGGCGTCGCGACAGCTCCTCGACGCGGAAGAGAGAAAGAGAGAGAATCGGTCTTCTCTCTTCTTTTTCTCTTTTCTCTCTTCTCCATTGTGCCCGACCACATTCATCGTACAACTACGTTGACTGTCGCTTACACGGAAAAAGCCAGTAGTGCTCCCGAACTATCGTCTCTATCCTTTTCAATTCTTTTTCCGACATTTCATTTTCCAAAATTTATTCAAGAAGCCAACCGATGATTTATATGTTATTTACATCTAAACTTGTTTCACTTAGCGCGTTATTTTATCAACCACGATTCCTTTCCAAAAATCAAGTCAATGAACCATCATTTAAATATGTATCTCGAAAATATTATTTTTTTTATGAAAAATAAGAAAATTTATCTCGACACATTTTAAAGATGAAAAAAGAATACAAATATTAAATAAGTATTTCAATCATAATAGTATTATTCTTTTTGTTATCACCATTATCATCGTCATCATCATCGTCGTCGTCATCGTCATCGTGGTCGTCGTCGTGGTCGTCGTCATCATCATCATCATCATCATCATCATCATCATTATAATTATCATTATTATTAATAATTTGATCCCTTGAACACTGACCATGTGACTGGCAAATATTTATTTTTTTTATTTATAAAAAATTTTCAAACAGATTACTTATACATAGTAAAAGTTTTTTTATACATCATATTACACAATTTTATTAATATATCGTTACAACTTTGGTTCTGTTCTAAAGACATTCTTTCAAATCTTATTTTTTTAATTATTAATAATTTATTTTAATATAATTATTATTCTTAAACATTAACGTTAATATTACAGCAATTAGAAATCATATTTTAAATTGTCCAATTCATATAAATTTATTAATGAATCTTCATATAAACTTAATGTTTTAAAAAGATATTGTATAGAATTATACAAAATAATGATACCTTCAGATACAAATTATCATATTAATTTTAACTATAGTTATATAAATTTTTACATTTCAATAATAACATGCATGAAATTAAAATTCTTATATTACAAATGTTTAAAAAATTTATTAAGAATAAATTTTTATACATATTTTATAATTGTATAATAAATTTTATTTTCATTTAAGTCAATTTATCTTCTAATTATATTTATAAAAAATATCAAATATTGATTTTCAAAAAATAATAATTTGTGAATAAATAATTTCTTTCTTTAATAGATATTGATTATTTAAATCAGAAATATATTTGGATTTATGTAATATTATAACCACAAGTTTTCAAATTTTACATTCAAAGTTTATAAATTATTACATTCTTCGCTTAAGATAAAAATAATCAATTCATACATGTACGTATTTATAGTTAATTAAATATATAAAAACGTATACGTGTATTAAAATTATATTATCAGAATAATGTATTTAAAATAAATATTGTTGTAATAAATAAAAGAGCTACATAGAATGATTCGAAAAATGAATGTGAATAGATATTTTTCGATAAAGAGGCCAATGACACTCTTTAAAAATAAATGTCAGCTCAAATAAAGCAGGATAGGGCCATTACATATGACATAATTTTACAGCCGATAGAATTTTAGATTAAATCACGAATAAGAGAAGGTTAATGACAAAGTCTAATATTGACACATTACTCTTTCTTTTACAATTCTAAAGAAAAACAAAATATCTTTGTTACTATCCATAAATTTAATTATTCTTGAAATCTTTGTTTTTCAGATTATTTAATATATTTTCTTTTGAACTAATAATACAATAATTAACATGATTATATATAAATATATAAACATTAATTTTGTAAAAATATATATAAATAAATATATATATGTATGTATTATAGTTGAGCAATTGAATCATCATCGGAAAATCATGAAATCGTTTGCGAAATAGAAAAGAGCACCAGACATTGGACGTCTTATAATATATGCATTGCGGTATATACCCATAACTTTTTATGAAACACTTTTTCGGATCCTGTTCAATGGAGTATCCGAAATAAAATAGGAGTTCTCATCGTCGATAAGCATAGCAAGTACCTATACAACATCCAGGGCTGTAGCTACATCAACAGTTAATTCAGATGCTCTTTCCTACACAGATTTTCAAAAAATGAAGAAGCTTACAATCCTCAAGAAGAAAAATCTATCTTGATTTGGGAAAGTCCAAAATCGTCAGTCAAGACAGTAATAATGAGAGCAATAATGAAGTTGAAACAACTGCAGGAGAAGAAATCGACAACAGAAACCGATAATGACAACGAAGAGAGAGAAAGAGAGAGAGAGAGAGAGAGAGAGAGAGAGAGAGAGAGAGAGAGAATATGGGATCAATGATCGAATAAAAACTCCTATTTTTCGTGTCCAGCAAGACATACACCGAGTTAGTACTCACAATTCGTGATGGTTCAATCGTTATTATACAATAATTTTAGATTGTACCTTTCATCACTCGTTATAGGTTTTTTGTATTTTTTATTAACTGCGTAAAAATATTTGTATAGTTTAATTCAATAAATTTAATAATATTTGTTCTGCATTTCTTTAAGTTAAATTTTCTTAATATTTTTTTTATTAACCAATTAATGCTTTATTTTATTTGTTGCTTGCATAACATCTGTAAATGTATATTTTTTTTATAATTATTTCATAATATTCATTCATTTTTATCGTCTTACTTTAAACTGTATTTTATTTATTTTTTTTTTTTAGCCCTCATCCAAAACTCATGGTAAAAATATGGAATTATTATCAGTTTTATTATCATTATTATTATTATTATTATTATTATTGTTGTTGCTGTTGTTGCTGTTGTTGTTGTTGTTGTTGTTGTTGTTGTTATTGTTGTTGTTGTTATTATTGTTGTTGTTGTTGTTGTTGTTGTTGTTATTTCAATTAATAAACTGATTATTTATTGCATTAATTAATGCCACTATTTATTTTTTACCCTATTGCTTAAGAGTTCAAGCATCGTATAAATAATTTGTATATTTTTTTGATTATTTGTTTATATTAATATTTGAATTACTTATTAATCTTTTACTTCGTAAAATACATTATTTACTTCAATGTGTTATCACGCACTGCGTACGATAGATGTATGAGTGTAAATAAGTGTGCCTTGCTCATATGCGATCATATAGTTTGTATTCTTAGCGGTTACAAATGCTTTGAATTACCTTTCTGCTGGCCTACATTCTTAACGAGAATTACTTTTATTTCATTTCAATTTTATATTATCAATTTTTATTATTAATTTTTTATTATTTTTCTTTAATTTTAATCTTTATGCCATTGTGAATATTCTTTTTGAAAATTATTCATGATTTACATTTAAGGGAACTTTATATAAAATTATTAATTTATTAGTAGTATAAATATTTTTTTATTTATATGAAAATATTTATTAAATATTATCCTATAATTATATTTATATATACTTCCATCTATAACTTTTTTCTTAATTTAATACCTAAAATTTACCATTTTATATTCATTCATTCATTTTTATCGCTAATGTAATGTGTTTTCCTATGTATTTCAATATATGTGCCTTATATTTGTTAGAAGAAAGTTTGCCTGAAATTTCTCCCACCTCGGGTAAATGCGGAAAGCAGATGCCCACGCGAGATTTTCCTCCACGATTTTCCTGAGATGTCGATTTGGAAACCCTTGTAAATCATCCTCGCGGACATTAGCTGCTCAAGAGACGCTTCGAGAGTTGTCGTCAGTCTTGTTTGTTGGCTCAATGAGCTTATATCGAAATACGAGCACCTCAATTTTATCCCTCGAACTTTATTTATTAAACTCATTAAAATTCAACCTAACATATGTTTTTTTTTCTTATTTTAATATTTAATCGTTTTATTGCGATATTGCATTTATGATATTCTTTCATCTATTTCTGATCACCTTCATTTGTTTTGGCGTCTTGATTTTAATTTATCATATTCATATTAATTGTGATCAGAATAAAACTTTTCGTTTTATTGATTTTAAATGATGAATTATTAATACCCATATATATTTATTTATTTTTTTAATTACATATTATTGTTAATTAATTCAATATTTCCAATACATTATTAAATTTCGAATCAATTACTATGATTGTTTTCGCGTCCTAGAGCCATGAGAATAAAAATGAAATTCCTTCATACTAAAATTAAAATTTCTGTTATTATTACTAAATTATAATATTATTTATCAATACATATATCGATGACTGTATGGATAAAACATATTGGGTTGGTATGTTTTGCCAGGCATGTCCATGTACAACGTGGTGTGAACCTCGAAGAGTTTGTGTGCGTAGAAAGTATACTTATTCGTATGTTGACGTTTATCACCTCGTATATTTTGCTCGACATGCCTATCCACCTGTCGAGGAAATCATCGGGGACCTATTTAAGTAGTTTATGTATTCATTTACATTGATTTACATTCATTTATATTCATTTCTAGAATTCTTCAACATGTCGACTGTGTGGGAAGTATGGGAAGAACATCGAAAATTCGTAAACAATCATTTACGTATATTTGCCCCCCTTTTCAATTACCTTTTTTACATGTTTACTTGTGTGGATATATAAAGTGTCACAAAAAATTTATGTACGTTACTGCTTATTTATTATAATTAACATGTGGCTAGAATTAATAATTCATTTTTTTTCTTTTTATTATTAGGTCATCGTTGTTGTGAAAAAAAATAATATTCCTTAGAAAACTAATTATATTGTTTTTATATAAATATTATTAAACTTTTTAATTCATGTCTCAGTATAACGTTTTTAATAATTTTATTATTTTTATTGAGTAATTTTTATCTTAAATTTTGACTTTAAAACAAATCACACATATTTATTTTTTTTTATTTTAATTGCGTGTATTATTTTATTTAAATTTTAAAACTAATAATTAAAGGATTTTATTTTTTATTATGTTGATTATTAAAATATTAATCTTATTTTAAGTTTTCATTTTTATATTCATGCATCCTCCCAGCAAATTAAATAATCAAATTACTTTTTTTCGTTCCTCCTTGTTAATTGTAGATGTTACTGTTGTTTTTATTATTACCATAAAGTTAACTGGTAGACCTGTATAATTATCTTATTTATAATAAAATCTAGTAATAATATTATTATTATTGTTATTATTATGCATTAGTTTCCTCTTTATTCGGCATAAATGTTCGACGCTGCCTTACTATATATTCAAGTTTATCACAATATTTTCATTTAAGTAAATGATATCTATCCAATTTTTCCTTATTTTTGTTCAATTAAGAATTACCTTCCGATAACTTGTCGCTACTGTAGGTTATTATTATTTTATATTTCTATTAGTATAATAGTTTATAATATTTAAAGTTAATAATATTCGGCTAAAAACATTCTGCATAATTCATACTCGTCTGAAGAGAGCGATTGTAACTAATTAAAAAAAAAAAATAAATAAAAAAAACAAGATTATGACATCTTTAATATAGGTTTATTCGTTCTTTAAGTAACTCTATGATTTTTAATCGTACATATTTTGCAAAAAAAAATATTTTAACCCTCGATACAATTTCCGGCCAATGCACAAATTTTGTTACATGTGAATGTTTATACAAGTATCGAGGTTCCATCGAATCATAGTTCAGACACACAGAGTCACTCCGAGCCCTATGCGAAGATAAAATAAGATTAAATATCAAGTGACACATCGCATTTATATTTTATTCTCCGTAGTCAAGAGGGCAAAACTCGTGTCTTAGAATATTAAGATATGCATCAGTAGTTTGGTGGTTTGGTATTAAGTGTCACGTACTCATGATATAATGATAGAATAGTAATTCTGCTGCAGACATGTCCCCGATTGTACCTGTCGACGATGCTCGAGTAATAAATTGTTGGTAAAAGCTGAACTATCCAGTATTAATGTAGTGAAAGACAACTATCTGATATTAATGTGGCTAAAAAAATGCTGATCCTCCTTTTCTATTTATCTTTGATCATTCATCAACGTGGCCCCTTTCTCTTAATTTTATTCCATATCCATATTATCAATCTCTTTTATAATCCCTATGCGTCCCTTATTGTTTTACAAGTGTAGTGTTTTAATTTTTCGGCAGTCATACTAATTCGGAGTTAAATAAGTTCAACAGTAATATCAAATACCTGTAAGTCGACGTGCATTTACTGTCTCATCCTTCAGGAGCTTGTTAAAAATCTAACAGACTGATATACGATGATGGTGTACTATACTATACTACATGTGTATACATATATATTTAAATTCATGTAATTTAAATTTAAAAAATAAATAAACACAAACACTTCGTAATAATATATAATTAATTTATACAAATAATATCAATCAATAAAATAATATTCAATATTTTATAAATTTAATACAAAAAATTTTTTTTTAATATCTTGTTTCAATGTTTTCAATATCTCTTTAAATATTAAACAATAATTTGTATAGATTTCAAATCAAAGAAACTGTAATCTTATGTAATATAATTTTATATAACTTTATATTTTTAATATTTTTATGAACCAATAAAAGCTTTACGAAAGTGTTATTTTATCATTGAAAACAAGAGTATAGTTTTTTTTGTACACGAAAATTATTTTTATGAAATGTTAAACATTTGTTTACCATCAAATGAATTCCATCTTCATTACATAAATGATAAAAATGTTAATGCATCAAGACATTTAACTATTGATAAATTAATATTACCAAATTTTAAGTATAATAACAAATATATGTAAAAATCGTGTCAATAAATATCAATTTTTTTCAATAAATTATTTATAATTAATTATAATATAAATATAATAATAAAAAATATGTTTCATAAGGAATGAATAGAAAAACTTTAAATTAAAAGTATATATTTTTTTATTAATAATACTTAACGAATTAACAAACTTAACTTTTTCCTCTGATATTAACAATTTGATATCTTACTTATAAATATTTAATTTCAGAGCGCAGTCACAGATGTTAAAAAAGAAACAAATTAGTAACAAATTACAATCCAAGTTGTAATCGCAGTTGCATAATATAAATATAAACGAAAAAAAACAGATCGTAAGATAAATAATTATGTACATTAGCACAGTTAAAAACTTGAATAGTACATCATGACAAAATTGCCATTAATATACAGATCAATACATTTATAAGTGACAATATTAATATACAAACAAAATCACAAATAAAATATTTGTGCATGACACAGTCAAAACATGGCAATGCTGCAGTATCAAATAAAGCATATTCTCACTAGTACTTTTAAAAATTATATTTACAATCTTAAACTTTACGAGTTGTTCATTCCATTCTATCATTTCAAAGTATTTACTTACAGTTTTTACTTATTATATATTTACATATAATATATATTTATATATAATTTAATATAATTTTATTATTTATACCTTAAGGAACTCTAAATCACTTAATTTTAACCTCTATATATAAAATAAAAAACAATATTCACGCATTAATTAAGTTTCAAAAGTTAGATTAAATAAACTCTGTAAATCATAAAAATTCCTACCTAGATTATAAAAATACTGTAGTATTTTTAAATTAATTCATTTTGATAGAACTTGAAATTTATTTATAATATATTAAACGATTCATCAAAAAATCTAGCAAAATCAATACATAATACCAATGTCTTTACAATCATACTTTAGCTTGTATAAATTTTTAATTATAAAGAAATATTTCGCTAAAATTAACCACAAAATTAATGTTTTCAATACATTTAGTAATATTTCTTGGTAAAAAAAATGTTAATTTTTCAATATGAATTCTTTAAAAATTTATTCTATAAATATTATTTAAAAATCGTAATTAATTTTTTAGTGCATTTTTATTAATTAATTTCACAATATTCCAATATTTCATTAATTATATATTTAAAATATAAATTATCGTTTTCTTTTATTTGTAAATATATCAAGAAAATATCGTGACTGTTTTTTAGAAATATTAATATACATATAAGTATCTATTGTTAATAATAAAGTAGAAATAACTTTTTCAATAAAATAAAAATATTAATTATAAATTTAAAGATATTTGAATTTAAAACATTTATGATATTTTATTAATTATAAGTTTGGGTTATTTGTAGTGTGTTCATGTATTCCAGAATTAATGAATATTGGAATTTCGAATAAAATTAAATAGAAATCAATTTTCCAGTAGCATAGTACTAAAATAAAAAGTAATTTAATATAATAAAATATATCTTAAAATTCAAATATAGTTAATTTTTTTTCTTTAAATTACTTTTAGCATATAAGTAAAATAAAAGTTTCAGCATTTAATTCTATGACAGTTTTTATTTCATACTTTGTGCAAATAAGGATAACTTTGTTGCAGATATTGTAAATATTTTATTAAATCTCACTCTATTTCTCTCTCTCTCTCTCTCTCTCTCTCTCTCTCTCTCTCTATGTCTATCTATCTCTCTATCCCTCTAAAAAAACCTATTAATGAATATTCTGTCTTTTTTAAATTATTCGTAACATAAACTTATTACCATGACAAAAATATCATTAATATTTAATAAATTTTATGAAACATATATTAATAAGAAAATATATTAAAATAAAGGAATTACTATATTTAATAATAAAAAAAAACAAATTAACAATAAAAAATTTTCTTGTTTTACAAGAATTGTAAGTTAAAACAAATGTTTAAAATAATTTTTTATACTATTTAAATGATTTTTAGTAATAATATTAGTATATTTTTTGCAAAATATTGCAACTTTTAGTATGTCACAAAAATTATGTTTTTATATTAATATGAATTTTTTCTTTTATTTTTGCGCTTTAATGAATTTTTTTATTCAAATTTGAAATATTTACAAGTATAATGCGCAAAGATATTATTTATATTATATTTTATTTATTAAAAATTTTTTTGACAATATTCATCATATGAGTTTATTCATTATAATTGTAATAAATTAATTATTCAAAATTCATTATTTTATCACTGTAATATTAATTTTCCTTTAATATTTATATTATATTGTGAATTAATTATTTAATATTTATTAATAATAAATATTTCTTAAGAAAATATGTCAATTAAATTAAATTTTAAGTTATAGATTGGATTAAAAATACAGATTTATAAAAATAAATTTAGTATAGTAATTTTTAATAATAATCTAAAATAAATTTTTCAATTTTTTTTATAATTTTTTATAAATGTAAGAAATATTAACGACTGATATGATAAAAATAATAATGAAAAATATACTAAATATGAATTATTAATAATTAATCAATATTTCAGAATGCAATAGCATTCATAGTTAATTTAAAATATGTACAACTAATAAATCAATTTATCTAATACATTTATATAATTTACATTAATTTTTTATAAAATTTATAATAATTATAAGAGCTTTTTGCAAATATTTTAAAAAAAAATAATTTAATTGAATTAGATGATATAAAATTTTTTTAATTTAAAAAAATGAAATTTACAATATAATTTAAAAAAAAATTAATTATTCTATGAATTTAAATAACGATTCAAATTCTTTTTACTGTAGATAATAATAAAGCTAAATATTACTTCGAAAACTACTTTAATTTTTCGAGTAAAATTTAGTCTAAATGAATCATTATTATTTACATTTAATCAAAATGAAGTAAATTTATAAAAAAAATTTTCTTAATACTATTTTTATTTTGATTTAATTTAAATCCTGCTTTTAAGGCTCAACAACTTTTTATTTTTAACTGCATTTAATATAGCAATTTCACTCTAAAAACAATGGCAGTATATTTCTAAAACCAGAGTGATCAAAATTTGAAAGTAAAATTAATTTCATGTGAAAAAATTCATAAAATAGTGATAAAATTTCTTGTCTTATATTTTTACATATTAATAAATAATATTTCTTAAAAATTATTTTTTACCAAATATCGAGAGAGTAGAAGTCATTGTCTATTATATATTATATCAAGTATTGAAATCAAACACTTGTACAAAAGCATGCTAATTACAAATTAATTATTTAAAAATCTCTTTAAAAACAATTGATTTCTATTTTTGCACATTTTGTATCTTGTTCATATTTACGAACTTTAAAGAATATTAAATTGAGAATAATATCACGTAGTTGGACGCATACTTTCGAGATCCAAATAGCACACTTATCCTTTCGAAAAATGGTACAATCACCTGAACGAAAAAAGACATTGGTGAGAACAGCTTTAAGCTAGCGCAGAAGCTGGCAAAGAGCTGTGCTTTGGCTTGGTCTTGTTCAAGAAAACTTTGATGCAACCTGTAAAGTCAGCGCTGACGAGGACGTGGCCCCCGCAACCCTTGGTGCGCTGCTCAACCACCGGGTCGACGGGAGTTGCATCAGTACTCACGCTGTCAGGGTTACGACCACCCTCCACACCTTTACCCTCTAGTTGTTGCTCACGTGCCTCGATTTGTCTAATTATGCTATCAGGATTCGGTGCGAAAACAGCACACGTCACAACTGCATTGTGAGCCTTTATACCTTCCCAAAAATCGTTACGATCACGACGCAATGATTTTGAGTAATCGTGGTGAGTTTTCCAAATGTAAATACATTGGTTTTCCGAGCCACTTACTATATACTGTCCGTCTGGACTGAAACTTGCTTTTATCTGACTGCTCACATTTACGTAACCTTTGTACTTGCACGAAAGATTCAAATCACGAAGGTCGTATAATCTGTAATAGTTAATGTCCTTTCAGTTTTTTTTTTTATTAGTTTAAACAATATTCAATTAAATTTACATTATTTTATTAAATGAATAGTATTGACATGAATAAAGAAATAAAATTTTAACGATTAAGCATACAGTTTAAGAGTTGGTGACAACCACCTATTATTTTAGTATATTTAAATTATAATTGATTATTGGATTTTTCATTGAAAACAACGAACCTGATACGGCTGTCGTTAGATGTAACTAATATTTTATCTTCTCCGGGCATTGGCTCAATACCACTAATTTTTCTCCCTGTGGAATTTTTTCCTCTTGTGGAACGTACGTGTATTTGCGTATGGTATTTGAGCTGATCGGTTATATAGAATATGCATCTGCCGTCATAAGATCCAACAACTGCGAATTTACCATTCTGACAAAAATTCGCCGCAGTGATAAGTTTCGTTTGACCGTCAACTTCATTCCAAACGGCGACTTTCTTGTCGGGTATATTCCATAGACGAAGTTTACCATCCAGTGAGCCTGAGAGAAAATAACGGTCGTCTCTAGGGTGGAAAACTATGGCCGTAACAAAATCTATGTGTTGGAAACAGCAGAGACATTCCTTGCGTGAAATGTGCCAAAGCCGAACCTATAATATCAATTTGAAACAACAATAAATATTCAAATTTTTACCACGAACAAACTGAATCATTAAAAACAAATCAAACTACAAATAATAATTATTTTATCTTCATTATTAACATTCATCATTTTTTATAATGCTGTTATACATGTTTTTATGCTTATTCTGAATTCCGCGCTCTAAAACTCGTAGTTATAAAAATAAAAAAAAATGTTTTTAATACATAATTTAACCAATAAATACATTTAAAACGCCGATTAAAATGACGTAATAATCGAAATGCATCACAGGAATAAGAACCAAATAAAATAAAAGTTCAAGGATAATACTAATAAGATGAACAGTGACTTTTTAGGGTTTATTTAGGGATTATCAAATTTAGGGAAGATCAAATCTGAAAAGGAGAAATGCTAATATTAAAAGAACATTAACAAAAAAAGGAACGAAATACATCAAAAGAATCTAAAAAAAGTCAAAAATAATTTTACAGATTTTTGAACTTTTTGATTTATGTTAAAAATTTAATCATACGTGCTAAATTAAGAATCGAAAAAATAAGTGTATATATGACATAAGTCCAATAAATGTACATAAATTAACTAATGATGCTAGATGAATTTGTGATTACAAGCATATACTTATCTCTAAATAAAGTATAAATAATAAAAATGTATTGACTTTATAACTCCGCCTACTTATGCGGTCTACTTTTTTTGTTGATATGATAGGGTTCCGGGTTTAAATATAACAGTATACTTAATCGGGCATAAATAAAAAAAGCATCATTAAAATAAATGTTATAATCTTATAAATAAAAACATAAACCATTTGAGCAATAGTTGAATGTATACAAAGTAGTTGAATTTAATAATTTTATTTAGCGTAACACATTACCATAATATATACATATGTATGAATTGTATAGTATTTTACGATATTATTAAGGGTAAAATTTAATATTTTAAAAAGAATTAAAACGTATTTATAAAATAGTGATAGTGCAACATTTTTATTATGAAAAAAAATAAAAATTAAGAATCTGCACGTTCTTGACAATTTTTTGTTGAATGAATATTAGATTTGAAGCTATAAATAATTTAATTTAATACAAGCACGAATAAAAATATATTTAAGAATAAGCGCATTCTTATCAATTCAAAAATTGATCGAATTCTAAATAAGCCAAAAAAGAAAAAATGTCTATCTAACCGTTTTGTCCATAGAAGATGAAAGAACAAAGTAATTTTTGGACCATGAAACGTCCAGGAGATCCGACGTATGCCCCGTGTATTTGCAGAAAGGCTTGGGCATAAATGGACCTTTGCTTCCTTCAGCCTCTCCGAATCCTGTGGCTAATGTGTGTGGATCCTCCATCGACTGCTGCGATACCAAGGACTCTTGGGACGGCGTGGGACTGACCTTCTCCGCATTGTACTTGGTTCTCATGTCTTGAAAGTAGGCAAAAGCATCTCGAAGTACCCAAATCCTTAAAACACGATCCTGACCCGCAGTGGCCAATAATCTGCCGCAAGCTGAAAATTTCATACACCAAACAGGTCCTGTATGCTCGCCACTCAGATCTTGCACGTGCTGGAGGCAATAGAACTCGTACGGTCCTTTGTGACTGTTGGACGCTTTCAGCTTGATGCATTGTTGTTCTCCTGGATACACCTGTGGGTTGAACAATTTTTTACAATTTCATAATTTCGAATAATTTTGGGAGCACCAATTTTATATCATGCAGTTTTTAACAATCTTTACGCGTAACTTGACTCATAAAAAACCTTTTATTTCATTTAAATTCTAAATTTTCTTTTTCTTTTTCGTTGTCATTTTAATTTTAAGCAATTTAAACGATATTAATGTAGTAGTACCAATACTGTTCTTGCATATGAATGGATTTTGCAATTGCATTATGTTCGAACTATTTATTAATAAAAGGTTTTGCACGTATTTATTATATAATATCAAGAATTGGAGAGGTTCATTCCCACAGTTTTGAACCATACTTGTTGACACTTTCTATTAATCTCCCTTCTGAATAAAATCTATTAGCTCTCCGTCTTTTGTTATAGTTTTTTTTTTTTAAGTTGAGACGAAAATCTGAGTAGTCTTTTCCCTTTTAACGGAGGAGGGAAAGTTTAATCAGTAAAATTACAATACTATCGTTTACATCACTACCGAGTATTTGACAAAAAGAATGTCTTTTACAATATGTATGTGTATATTATAGACCAGAGCTTTTCTTCATCTGCACAAAGACTTTTTTTATTTAGTGATTATACACTACACATGTATAATCACTAAATAATACTAATATAGATGTACACTACTTCTTTATTTTTTTATAATCAGATTTATCTAAATTAATATCCCTTTATTGATAATATCTCACTAAGAAATAAATATTCAATATAATAGTAAATAATATATTTGTTCAAAAAGATCTATATAAAAACATCCCTAATTACAGCTAAAGTCTCAATTTAAATAATTGTTAAAATTTTATTTTTAATGTAACAATTACGTATTTTTAATAAAAATTGTTATTTGTACAAAACTGACCTCGTCAACAATATCTACAACATCTTCCTTATGCCGAGCATGTGACACTTCTTGAGCTATGGATTTAGCCTTATCCATTGTTTTTTTCACTGTCGAGCCAAAGAAACGCCTTAATTTCTGAGTTCGTTTACGCACACGCCCAACGCTAACATCCTCGTCGGGTGGTATACTCGACATTTTACTATCAACACTTTCCTCATCACTTTCTTTCTCTTTCTCCAAACTTGAATTACTAATATACTCTGAGGTTAGTCGCATTATGTGCAAAGATAAAGGATTTATACACTGAGGTAATTTATCTTCTGCTATGCTTAAGGGCACTCTTTCACCCGTGTCAAGATTTAGGACAGTAACTTGTTCCAGAATTTCCTGAAATATGGTTGTTGATTTGTAAATTTTATTCAAATCTGATATTAGAATATTGATATTGGTTAAAGGAGAAATAAAATACATTTAAAAAATAAATAAAAATAGTACATTGTTTATCAATTTAATGTTACTATTAATTAATGTTATGAATATTTTTTAAATAAATATTAATTATACTATTGTAATAAAGTAATTCATAGTTTTTATAAACTTAATGTAACCTAATCGTATACAATTTAATTTATTCAAAATTCATTCTTTTAATCTAAAAAAAAACTTTGTATTATAGCGTATAAAAACTTTTTAAAATTAACTAAAAAAGGTGTTCATTTTTTAAAATTTTAATTAACACAAATAATTTCTAAATAAAAAAATCAAAAAATTAACTTTAATGTGTTAATTTAATATTGTAATTTGAATCAAGTGCAATTAAAAACAAAATGCTGAATCGTTGCAAAGTTTAAACAGCAATTTAATTAGATAAAAATCATATTATAAAATAATATTAAGAATACCATGTCAGTAAGACGTTTTCCAGAATCAGTTCTAGTTCTCACAAACATATTTAACTGCTTTACCAAATCTTGATCACCAGCTGATTTTCGTCTTTCCCTACTGCCTTGTGAATTCAATCCTGTGATTTTGTGAGGTCCTAAAGAATGTCGACCGATACTGTTACTTGAAATAGAACCTAATGGGTTATTAGATTTATCAATAGAATGCATGTTCATTAATTCAGCTTTCATTTTTGCTATTCTTTCCAATTCTTCTGAAGAAGGACCTTCTGCTTTAGCTTTATCTTCATCCTACAATAATTTTTTATAAAATTAATAAAAATTTACATGAATCAAAGAAGATTTTTTAAAAAATAATTTCTAATATTAAATATATTAATGTAATTCAATAAGTAATTTTATTTAAAAATTAAAAATATTTTTAATTTAATAAAATAGAAATAATCTTATTTAAATTTATTAAATCAAAAATTTTACCTGTGGTTTGACAACATATTGTCCTTTTGTAGCAGATCTAATATCAAGAGAATGTTCAAATTCTCTAGTTATAGATTCTATAGTACTAGCAGGACTTGGTAATGATGAAGTTGATATTAATGTTTCCTTATTTATTGGCTATAATAATAAACTTACATTAATTTAATTTTTAACAATTTTCAAATGTATAATATATAATAAAATATTTGTGTAAAAAAATTAATATTCTTTATAACCATAATCAATTAATAAATAATAAATTACTTGTTATTTCAATTTTTTACTATAATCACATATTAATAAAACATAAAATAAATTATTAATTATTCTATATATTTAGATATAATTTTGAGAAACTTTATTAAATTTTATTTTAAAACATATATAAAATTAATTATCACTAAATAATAAATAAAAGTAGTTTAAATAAAAATAAATATTACTTACAACTAAATCATTTGGGGTCTGGGATTTTATTTTTTTTTTACGACGAGGTGGAGCAATTGGTATTTTATTAGGAATGACTTGTATTTCAGTAGCTTTACCATTTGACTTAGTACTGGCGATAACATCTGGCTCCTGAAAAACTACATTTTTATCACACTGCAGGGAAGACACTTGATCAGATTTACCATTTACAAATGGTTCTTTAAACATTTCCCCGGACAATGTTATTACACTTGATGATTGAGATAATTTATCAGAAACTGTATCTTCGTCTTTACTCAAGACACTATGCATGGCTGAGATTTGAAGTTCTTTGGGTAAAATGCTAGTCGTTGGAGTAGATTGTAGTATACCAGAAGCTACAATTTGTGATGTACTATCTGATGCTCCAGCTAATATTCTACCAACACGGCCTAAAGATGTCATACTTTGTAAACTCAATGTGTCATGTTCAATAATTCGAAAAGGATGAGAAGTTTTTGAAGGAGTTGGAAAAACTCCTTCTATTGATGATGTTTGACTATCTGGAGGTGAATTATTAACAGGAATATCTTCATCCTCTGTTTGCATACGCTGTCTTAATTCTCGAAATTTCCTTCGACCAATTATTTTATCTGCTCCAACTCCTTTCGTTTCATCATCCTGTAAAATATTATTAATTGAAAAAAAGAGATCATTATTTTTTAATAGATTTTTACTCATTTTACAAATAATATTAACATTAAATTTATTAAACTTTCTAAAAATTACTAAATTAAATTATTTTGTATATAATATGAATTTATTTAATCTACATATATTAAAAATATTTAAAATACCAAGTAAATTATTTATGAATTTATACATATATTTTTAAATTTTTAAAATTGAATCTTTATTGAATAAATTCATATTCAGTATTTTTATTGATTTATTTAAGTATACTTTGTATTTAACACAATAAATATTTTAATTAAATAATTTAAAAGATTTAATAACAAACATTAATAGAGTAGTTTATATTTACAGTTTTTTCAGTGCTTTGTTTGTTTTCTGGCTCATCATTAGAAAATTTTTCATTAGATTCATTTGGTAACTTTTGATCAGCAGGTTTAAGAAAAATATGACTTTCTGTTTTTCCAGTTGGAGTTGAAAACTTCTCATCTTGTGATTCAATACTAATTGACTCTCTATGTTTGTTTTTTCTAGTAAATTAAAAATATCTAATATTAAAAATAATAAAATGATTATATACATTATGTATAAACTTTTATATTGCAATTGTAATTTGTAAATTGAAATAACAAGTTTTTAGTTATAACCACTTAACCAAGTAATTTTTATATTCTTACATGAGCTCATTTATAATGATTACTTTATATTGCTTTTATAATATTAATCCATAGAAGTAGCCATATGCATATTTTTTTTTAAAAATAATTTATTGAATAAATTGCTATAATTATATTCATATATGTTTATACTTTTTTATTTATTGGAAAAAAATATAAAAAATGAAACAACTAAATGTTTAATCAATGATAGTACAATAAATTCAGTTTTATTTATATAAGCATTCCAAGAAAATTAAAAGGCTAATTTTAAAATATGAACAAATATTCTTAATTACTCATAAGATATCAGTATACATAAAAAAAAATTGTGACAATGATAAAAACATATATGTAGAAAACAAGAAATTAACAAAAACAAATGTACTTAAGACCCCGACTTGTCGTATCATCTTCAGCATCAAAGAACTCTTCTGAATCACTACTGGCAGACATTCTTATTCGTAAATTTAATCAGCAACAACGTTAGACAAGAGAAGAGGGACTTTTATTGACAAATTATGAAATGTACATGTAACCTAAAGTGCAGTTTTCTTCGTAATTTTGTAAATCCGGTAAAAAGCAAAAAAAAAAAAGAAAGGAAGAGGCTCTCTTCCTCTACGTATTAGAAGAAGGAAGAAATATTCTGCAGAATTGATTGTCCGTTTATTTTCGTATATGCCCACTTCAATTCAATACTACAGTTGGACGAAATGTCAAAATACAATTGTGGGTGTAGATCGTAACATTGCTGAACGTCAGTTTACGTATTTTTGTTACTCAATCTCTTGTTTATTTTATTCATATCTTGATTATCAATAAAAATTGACGTAAACAACACGGCACAGCACTGAATTTACAATCGACATGTTAATCGGTAATGTAAACCATGTAAACTAAAAATTTACGCTACTACGCCATTGAGAAATGGGGACCTTCGGGAATTGATGACGGGCTCGTAGATGTCAAGGCAGAGGAGAAAAACTAATTCATGATCTTTCGCGCATGCGTATGCGATGCATCATTAAAATTCAAATGAAGATAAATTTAAGGCAAATAAATTTAGAATAATTTGCAGCTTTTACAATGTCACACTTTTTATAACGTATATTTTTAGTATTAAAATTGTTTTCACATTTGTGCAAATGATTAATTACCAAAACTAAATAAATATTATATTTTTAAAATGAATATACTCATTTACAGATACAATACAAACACGTACTCATATTTCATATTATAACTATACCTGTAATAAAAATAATGTATCTACAATTATCAAGTATACCCACGATAATAATGATTTTAATACAATATTTAGTACGATAAATTTTGTAAGAATATATTATATGAAGAGAAAGTTTGAGAAAATTAAAAAATTCAAATTAAATTAATAATAATACATACATACATACTTAGAAATAAATCTTTATAATGTAACCTTTAAAGAATTACTCATTACTTTTTGGAAGCCTGTTCTAAAAAATTTAAATTAACTTCAATTATCCGTGTAGTTTGCTTACACATTCTTTTATACTACAATATTTTATAAACTTTTTGAAATTTAAATATTCACATTAACTTTAACTTATTTATTTAATAACATGTAATTGTATTAATACACTGCAATAATTATATTTCCTAAATGTTATAATTTTGTCGTTTCAGTTATATATTCTTTAATGCTAGAATTCTTTTTTGTATCTAAAACACCACAATTCGAAACAATAATTTTCTGCAGTGGTTTCCCATATTTAGTGCCGTATGCATTAATCTAAAATTTTGTTGTAGTTTTAAAGTTTTTGAACAAATATTTAACAAATTAAATACAATTAAAAATTACTAATACTTTAAATAAATTTTGAATGCCTTTAATAACTTTTCCAAAAACAATTTTTTTTCCATCCATAGATTTTAATGGACGAAAACTTAAATTGAATTTGGAATCATATAAATTTTTTTCATTATTATAAGTTGATAAAACTCCTGGACAAGAATGTTGTAGACTAAAGTTTTCATTTTGAATATCAGATGAAGGTACTTCCGAAAATGATATAGAACCGGCGCCATTATGTTTTATCACATCTCCTCCCTGACACCAGTAGTCGAAAATTATGCGGTGAAATGGAGTGCCCCTATGAAAATGAAATTCTATTTATTTTATTAAATAAAATTACAAATTATTACTTCAAGTATTTAAACTAAGCATAATAAAACATATCTATAAAATAATGCAATAATTTTATTCCATAAACTATATAATATTACGACTCTAATTGCGAACATTTTAATATCAATTGTATAAAATTATTAAATTTTATCATAAGTTTTAAAAATGATCAATAAATTATTACATAATAAACAAACTATCGCCAAGTATATTTTTAAATACAATATTGAAGTAAAATTTATTTTATTACGGTAAAAGTTAAGTCCATTTATATGATCATTATAGTACATTGTTTAATATTGCCTTATTTAAAATTTTTTTTTAAATATTAACTTAAAGTGTAGCATTTTATATTTTCTTTTCAATGGTTTTTAAAAAAGAAAAAAAAAAATTTGTTTATTTTTTTTATATTCTTAGTATCAATATATTGAAAAATATGTATTTATGAATTATAAATTTTTAAACTTGTCTATAATTATGCTAAGATAATCATTTTTATATTTTTCCAATCATTCAACATATTCCTCTACATATTTTTTTTATAAACCTCTATATTTTTAAAATATTTGAATATAACCAACTTGGTAATTAATCACTTTATTCATATTTTAAATAAAGAACGGCAAAGTATAAATAATAATACATTTTTTACCTATAAGATAAGCCATTAGAACCTTTACAAAATGATTCAAAATTAGCGCATATCACTGAAACATAATCGTTGTAAAGTTCAAATACAATTCTGCCTAATGGTAATTTACTTTCTGCTAGTTCGAGATCAAAGTAACATTTTGTACGAAATACATTTGTATTCTGTAAAAGTATATTGTGAGAAATAGATGGATACTTAGATATTTCTTGAAACCAAGGATATCTAAAAAATTATTTTTTTGTAAGCAAATATTAAATAAAGTTTTTAAAAAATGTGTAAAAAATTAAAAAAAAATTTATTTTAACAATAATAGTTCTTAATTATAAAATAAAATATTATATAATAGAATAATAAATTTTTATTTTTAATAAATGAACACGTAGTATTTATATTGTTACATAAGTATATTTTCGTTACAGCTTACAAATACTTTTTTATTTTAAAGATTAAATTTACGTATACATTGCGTATACATTAATTTATACAAATATATGTACAAAGAATTATATTTATACATTTTTAATAATATTATTAATAATAAATAAAAATATAAGAAATAATTTTATTTTTTCTATTTTAGAAATACTGCTTAACATTATTATTTTAATTAACCAATTAAAAATTACTGCGATTAAATTTAAATATATTTAAATCATATGTAATAATTTTGATGCATTGTAAAGATATTATTTTTAAAGAAATAATTTATTCAATGCTTTTTTTTGTATATTACTATTTTTATATTTATGTGTTAAAACTTTGATCTAAAATTCGATATTTAACTTTTTTCATAAATATTTCCATTAAATTATATTACTTTGTTATAATTATAATTTACGAGTTAATCCTCTTTTGTGTATTTTTATATTTTATAATTAAATTTTTATTTCTATTTATTTAAATAATTACCAAACATATAATATTAAATTAATCTGAATGCGATGTCTAGACAATATTGCTTTTGAACTGTAATTTATTTTTTATAAAAAAAGTTATTGGAATATTTTTTGAACTATTGATATGGTTTATCATTTTTAAAAGAAATAATTCATAATATATGAAAAATATATCAATATAAGGATTATTCTAATATAAATCTCTTCAGAGACAGTATCTGGTAAAATCATGTATTAAACAACAATCATAATTAAAAATATCAAAATATATCAACAATTTAAGATAAATAGAAAATTAATTCTGAACATAACTATTACTCTACAAATGTAACAATAATAAAAAATATAAAAATATTAGAATATTAGAGATTCAAATTATATTCAAGAACAAATTTCACATTAAAATCAATGTTTAATTTTCCTAATTTGATTAATTTTTAAATATTTAAAAAAAAAAATTTAGAAATTTACTTAAAACAGTATAACCAATGATAATCAAATTTGATAAAATGTATTAATAATAGACCAAACTAAGGCATAAAAAAATTAAAATTTTCTCTATATAAAACTACAACAAAAAAACTCAATACTTAAAAAATACCTCGATTTACTTTTTATTTCATCTTTTAACGTTTTCCAACATTTTGCCATTGTTTGTGGTGAATATTCACCATATTTGCGCAATGTCGTCAATCTTTTATATTTCTCTTGATTTTCTGATATAATTATATTATTTTTCCACTTTAATTCATTACGGTGTGAATGAAATATTCTAATTTTTGGTACTTTATATGGAATATTCCAACAATCTACTTTCCCCTGACGTATATAAAGAATTAAAATTATTTATTCCTCTAAAATTTTACTTTTATTATCAAAATATTTTTATTTTTTTTCATTTTATATTTTTTACATAAATATTCCAAATTAATTAATCCTACTGAAAATATTCATTCATATACATTATTAAAATTTGTTTAAATATAAATTAAATATTTACTCCTTGTCTTGAAACAACATTGATAGCTTTTACAAGATCCATATTTTGTTTAAAATTAAATTTTGTCACATATTCATCACGAAACAATTTTATTTTATTATAATAAATTTTAATACTGAATTTTGGAGGCTTATTATCAACAACTGGTTTTGCATTTGCACAAAGTAATCGATGTTGCTTGTATCTCTTGAAATCTAAATTTTCCAAACCTAAGTTGATCTAAATAATTATTATAGTTAATTATAATTAAATTCACGTTTCGTTGCTATATATCATTTAATATTAAATATTCTACAATAAATATGTTAACAATAAAAAATGTTTATAATTGAATACGTATTATTTACCTCTCCTGGCAAAAATCGAGATTTTATTGGTGGATCAAATTTCATTGGTTTTTTTGTATATTGTTTTTCAATCATTTTAAATATAAATATAACTTGAGTAATTTTTATTGTAAATATTAATGAACTTTAAATTTTTAATGTAATAACTTCTTTTATTTGAAACTATCAATCATACAAAAAAAAAATAGTTTTATTTGTTTCTTTCTTTTATTTATAATTTCAGATGTTTGAAAATGAAAAAGTAAATTTTTTGTACATAAATATTTAAAAAAAAAATAAAATTATCATTAAAAAATTTATAAAAAATAAAAAATAAATTGAAAAATATTAAAAACAAGAAAATTTAAAAATGGGTATTTCAATCAAATATGTTGAAGGTGAAAATGAAATTTACAGAAATAACCTAATTACTGTAAGTTTAATTTAATAAAAATAGTATACTTATTATCAAATTTCAAAAATATAATTTCATATATAAAAAGCATAAGCAATATAAAATTATTCCTAGAATCCAGATTTGTTAATACTTTGGAATGATTATGAACATTTTAGAATGAAATTTGAAAATTATAATGCAGATATTAAACTTCTTAATATAGAAGTATTAAAACTAAGCTTATCTAATGATAAAGAAATAAAAAAAAAAACTCATAAAATAAAAAATAATATTTCCAAATTAATCGACAAAAAACAAGAAGAAAATATAGAAAATCAATTATTATTATACAAACTGTTTTTAATCAACTTAAAATCTCTTCAATTAGAACAAGAATTATACGAAGAAAATTCTAATTTAAAAAAATTACTTCAAAATTCAAATCAATGTTTAACAAACCAAAGAAAACAATTACTTAAAAAAATAAATCAAAGTGAAAATTTTAAAAAATCAGAAATATATTTTAAAAATAGGTTCAAATTTTTATACGATAAGTTACATAATTTATTCGAAAAAATTAGATTTAAATCATGTATAGATGAAGGTATAATAAATTTATTCTTTGTAATTATAAATTAAACTTTTTATAAAGTTTTCTTATTTTTTTTTTTTTTTTTTTTTTTTTTTAGGTTATAATAATTATTCAAATCAAGCATATAATGCAGAAAAATATTACGAACAATTACAAAATAATCTTGAAGTTTTCTTAAAGAATTTTGACATAACTGAAAATACAAATTACAAATCGGACCATAGTAAAAGATCTTTAACAACATTATATACAATTAACAATGAAATATTATCTATTTATTTATTTTCAAATAATATACTACAAGATAATTCGAATTTATTATTACAAACATTTTTGTTTTATATGAATATAAAAGAATTATTTTTAAAATTAAAAAAAAATGAACTAATTCAAATTAAATCGGTAATAAATAACACACATTATATCACAAAAGAAAATGAAAAATCGAAATATTCACATACAACTAAGACATTAAATTTACGAGCAATGAAATATAAAAAAAATAATTATTTTGATGAAAATAACAAAACGATTTGTAATTATACACCAAAAATAATTAAAATTGAATCAAAATTTCAGAAAATAAATAATACAATTGATAAAGCAAATGTATGCAAAACTATTTATACTTCTACATCAAAAATAAGTATAATTGAATCAAAATTTCTTAAAATAATCAATATAAATGATGGAACAAACAAAGTAACATTTTTACAAATAGAAAACATACATTTAGATTATTGTACAGTTGAAAATAAAAATTCTAAAAACAATTATTTACGAAACACTTTTTCACAAGAACTTCATCATTTGAATTCTTATAATACAATTATTAGTACTTATACACCAAATATAACTAAAATTGAATCAAAATTTCAGAAATTAAATAATATGGTTGATTCAGCAACTGAAGTGAAAAATTTACATTTAAAAAGGATAAATTTAAATTATTTTATAATTAAAAATAAAAATGCTAAAGACAATTATTTACAAAATACTTTCTCACAAGAACTTTATCCATTAAATTCTAATTATAAGTTAAAAAAGTTGACCATGACTGGTTTCACAGAAAATATTGTAAATAAATATAAAAATATTGATATTGGAAGCGTTTTACAAAAAAAAACAATTCCTTGTAGTTTAGAAAAAATAAACAAATTATTGAAAAATTATAATGAATTAAAAGCTAAAACGATAAATAAGTTTCCAAAGTCTAGTCAATTTAATATAAATATAAAAAATATTACCATTGGAGTTGGAGAAGATTCAGCTTTATTATTTGATCAAGAAACTCAAATTGATAATTACTATTTAAAAAATGCAATTGATACAGATAGCATTAAAAAATATAAGTCAGTATTTATACAAACGAATCAAAATGAAATCTGTAAGAGTGAATCTGAACACTTTATTACTGATGGAAATCAAAACAAGCAATTAAACATAAAAAAAGATTCAAATAATTTTAGGGAAACTTTAAAATGCCTTGGAGAAACTATTCAACAATGCTATAATTTATCAGAAGAAAATACTTTAACATCAAGATCTGTTGATTTGCAATCTAATAAAAATTTTGAAATACAGAAAATGAAGAAAAGAAGAAAAACTTTTAATTCTTATAATAAAAATAATTTAACATTTAAAAAAATGCCAGAAATGAGTAAAATATACCAAATAGTACTACAAAATAAAGTACCAGAGGGAATTAATTTTAAATTCATAAAATCAAATGAACAAGTTCTAATTATTAATAGTTCTTACAAAACATATACTTCATAAATTTAATTATTAGATTTAAGAAACAATTTATTAATAAAATAAAAGCTTTATAAAAACAATGTTATAAATAAATAAACTAGAATGAATTAATTATTTGTTTATTGAAAATTATTTAATAGTACATAATTAATTATTTTAGAATATATTAAAAAATTACAGTAATCTTACAAGATATTTCCTATACTAAATTGACTTTTTTCAACAATAATTAAAACTTAATTGTTCAATGAAATGATATTAATAAATCAAATGATATTTATAAAAATATGTATAATCCTTATTGAAAAAGTGATACTTGATGGAGAATTTGGCAATTGCACTGGCAATTACTGTTAAAATAAAATTTTTTTTTAATTTCATAATGGAACTAAAACTTTTTACTACGTAGTCTGCTCTGGATCTGGCAAATCTAAAATTTTTTCAACAAAAACTGCTACATTTGTATTTTTTTCAGCATGCTTTTTTATAAAACATTGTTCAAGCAATTGCTTATAATTAGGACGTGATGTATAATTTTTCATTAAGCTAGACAAAACAATAAAAATATTTTACTATACAGTAATAAATAATAAAAATAAAAATAAATTTTAAATTAAAAATTACCATTTATTAATAAATTCTTCAAATTCAATTGAGAATTTATTTGGTGGTAACTTTGGAGCTTCATCTTTAACAACTTGTTTTAATTGTTCAAATGGTGTACCCCAAGATTCATAAGGAAATTTTCCTGTTGCAAGTTCAAGTAAAGAAATTCCTAAAGACCATACATCTGATCTTATATCATACTGTGAAGGATTTCCTGTGGGATCTATCCTTTCTGGCTAAAAAAGGATAAAAAATAATTAGATAAAAAGTAATATGTAGATAAAAACCCAATTATCAACAAATCTATAAAAATAATTAATTTTTAATTACCGCCATATATGGTTTACAACCAGCATCAATAGTTTTTGCAATAGAATCAACTAAATAACCAGATATCCCAAAGTCACAAATCTTTACTTCTCCTTTTCTATTAATCAATATATTACTAGGTTTAACATCTCGATGAATTACTCGTAATTGTGAATATAAGTAATGTAAAGCACTCACTACCTAAAATATACATTTCATGATAAAATTAATGAAATTTTATTCTATAATATAAAATATTTAATTTTCTGTTCTTACTGCAAATGATATTTTTCCTAATATATCTTCTGGAATTGAATGATTATGTTTATATGCTTTTATATAAAATTTATCAAGGCTCATATCCATAACCTCCATACAAATCCAAACATCACCTTCTCGAAAAAGAGCTCCATAAAACTGTACAGTATATGGACAATCTGAACTCCGCATTGAAATATCTAAGTCCATTAATAATCGCTTTTGTTCTTGTGTATTAACTGTAGCAGTAATTCTCTGAAAAAAATAATACATTTAATTTTATTTAAATAAAATCTTTAAATTTAATTTGAAAATTATAAAATAATATATATATATATATAATGACTAAAAATATTTAAAAATAAAATTTTAATCAAATAATCAAATAAAATAATTATTAATTAATCTCAATTTTCAAAAGCTTAATCAAATTCTTCCAAAATTAACATTCATATTTATAACATTAAAATTTAAAGCAATAAAACTCATAAATTCTTCTGAAATAAAAAAACTCATATTCAAGAATAACAATGTTTTTAAAAAAAAAGTATTAAAAATTACTTTAACTGCCATGATGGTACCACTTTGTTTATGTCTCATCTTGTTAACGACTCCATATGCTCCTTGACCAAGTGTAGAAAGCATTTCCAAGTCATCGGCATCTACTTCAAATGTTTTATCTCCTATAGTAATTGTAGTCCTTTTATCCAGATTTCTTGGTGGAGTACTATAAAAGTAAATTATAAACAAAATTATAATTTTTTAATAAAATTAATTAAAATATTTTTAAAAAACATACACTGTAGTAGGTGTTTCTTCGGAGACTTGAATTTTTAGATTCCCTTTATTACGACGATTTTTTAAAGCCATTATAGATAATTGCTTATACTTTTTAAAACAAGTATAGATATCCTAATCTCAAATGAGACAAGGAAAGTGTCACTTGTGATTCATATTATATTTAATATATTAAGAATAATACGAGTAAGATCTAAAAAAAAAAACGAAAAATTTAATTTTATTATTATTAATAACGCATTTTATAATACAATACTACAGGTTAATAATTTAATAATATGTTATCTCATAAGAAGTAAGTGAAACTAAATGTGATTAATAATTTTAGGTAAATTCATCATGTTAATGTCATCGTTTATATTATATTTTGACATTTACCTCGTGCTTTCGAAGACTAAATTTTAAAAACATCAAATGTTCAGTTTTCAACGTTTTACATCAACTACATTAAACTTAAAATACCATTTGAAGATAGTAGCAAATACAAGCCGGCGGTAGGAATAAAAATTAAAATTTAGTATGGATTTTTATAAAAAATATTTGAATAAATTGAATATTTTTAATTAAATCGTATAATAAATCAAATCCCAAAAAAATATTTATACAATGAAAATATTAAATTTTTTCATACTGTAATTATTAAATATTAAAATACATTATTAAAAAGGATGATCTTTAAAAACATGATTTAAACCACTTTTGCAATTTATCAAAATAATTTGAATACGTGGGTTAATAATTCTTTGTAAATATTAATTTTTGTTTAATTTTCACACTTATGAATATTTTATAAAGTTTTTAATTGTATACTTCTAATTTTTATTATTTTTTATTATATAAATTATCTATAAAACATTTTATCTCTTGCATCATTGCTTATATTATGTATATTATTATTTAAATAAATTATAAAAAAGATAAAGAACAGAACAGCTCATCGCATAAAACCACAAAACACGATTTTGCATATGTAGTATAACACTGCCTCTAACGGATTTTGGTCATAAATTAAAATTATGTTTATTGTGCACGGTGACAAAATAGTATAGAAGGAAAAATATAAAAAAAATGTTATTTCATGCATCATATCAAATAATACATAAAAAATAAAATAAATTTTCCAGACAAAAATGTCTGAAATAAATAAAAAAGCTACTCTTATTTTTCCAATAAATATGTCTATTAGTATATGTGTACATTTATACGATAAGTACATAGTGATGCTTTACAGAAGGTAGGGAATACTAATATACAATTATTTTTATACTATTAACGTAACAAACTAACTATTTATGTACTTAATATTTATGCATCAAAAAAATAAATGAAACTGCATAAAATTGTATATTTTGAAATATTTGATATTTTATTCATTCAATTCTATATGTACATAGATCAATTTTTTATTTTAAGTATTTTTTTTTTTTTTTATTTGTATCAATTTTAAAGTAAATTTAAAAAATAAGCAAAAACAAATAATTAAATGTAAGAAACTTTATTTTGACATTATAATTCTGATAAATAAATGAAATGCTAATTGTAATAATGATTATTAAAATACATAAAACTAGCATCATAAATTGCTAGTATATAATTTATGTAAGATCTTTTTTAAAATATTTTTATAGTTTTTGACCTACAAAAAATATTTCTAAATATACCTATACATATTTTTCTATCACTAAATTTATTATTAAATAAATAAAAATAAAATAACTTTTTGTGTATTTTTTAAAAATAATTTTACTAAATATTTATTATTAAAATTAAAAAAATATTTTTGACGATGAATAAAAGTAAATCATATTATGCATTAGATATATCGATGATTTTTAATTAACAGATTATAATTATTTCGTTTGTACTTTAACAATGCGATACATTTTGCAATAAATTGAATAAGTGGACATAAATAAATAGTTAAATTCATGATTATAATGTATAAATGCGTATTTTTAATATTTTAATAAGTAATATTATAATATAATTTAATATTTCTTATAATAGGATAATTTCAACAAAACTTTGCTATGATATATTTATTTTCATTCATGAAAAAAGTTTTAATGCTATGTTGGATGCTTCTTATCGACAAAAAGTAATCCTAATTATCTTCGTATACATTACAACTTTCTGGAGGACAAACTTGATTTTAGACTTAAATTTTTAGTTACGAAGCCAACTCTTAAGACACTAGTTTAAGTGTTTAAACAACAACCAAACATTTTTAGTGTTGTAAAAAATTTCTTAAAATTTGGAATAAATAATTGAACACATTTAGTCAAAAAAATGAAATATAATTGCTTTATTATTACACAAATTTTATAGTATGATTATGTAAATATCTCCAAGATAAAATACAATTTACTTATTTTCCTTTTTACCAGAGATAAATTGTTTTTTACACATTTTATAACTTTTCATTACACCCGTTTTACTTAAGGGTATTGTTTAAATTTTTTCTTTGAATATTATGAGAAAGATGAATAAATGAAAAGGTTCATACGTAATTTTGATTGAATTGAAGACACATCAAACTTAGATGAACTAACGATTTTAAATTTAATCGTTTTGTTTTTTGTGACTACTTGAGTTCATTTTAGCTCTCGCGTATGTCAAAAGTTAACTAGTATACCAAAAAATGCATCAATACACTAAACATATATATTTTTTTAAATAGCGTACACTTCTTATTATGTATTTTTTTTAAATTAATTTTTTATTTTGAGAATTATCAATATATAAATTAATAAACCAAGTAAAATAATCTATAAATGTAATGTAAAATTTGAGTAAAAATATATATTTTATTTTTTTATATAATAAAATATGTAAAATATAACAAAATTAAAAAATGTAATATAAATTTATAATAAGTGTTTTTTTATAACACAATCTATGAAGTATATAATTTTATATCTAAATTTATTGTCAATGCACTAATTTTAATATGTATGGATAAGTAAAGAAAATATTTTAGTAGAACTTTTATAAAAATTCATGGCTCATTAATGTATATGATTTGTCATTGTAATAGCTTTTTTGTTATTTGTATCATTTCATTACTCTATTATAGTTTCTCATTTCATAGTGATTTTTATAATTATTATTATGTCTGTATTATAATGTATATTTAAATTCTGGTGAATGTATAACTTTTGTAGTAATATACGAAATAAACTAGTATCTAAGTGTGTTTTGTTATAATACTAAATAAAATAAAATAAAAATATATATATATATAATATATTAAAATCTATATTAAAAGATATATATATATATATATCTATATATATAATCTACTATTATATATATATAATAAAAAATTAACTTTTAATAATAATTATAAAATGTTTGATTACATTCAAAACTCTTTAAAAAAATTATCTTTGTTTAAATATTCTTTTGATGTGAATTTAGTTCTTGTAAAACCCACCATAATCGCCATGATCAATGATAGTACTTTACTTTTGATTCATAGTCTCTTCTAATTTCTACATGTTATGGTATTAAAGCCTACTAAATATTTATAATCTATATAATAGGTATAATAATGTTGCACACGTGAATTTCATGATACACTATTTTGCCGGTGAGAACAGATAAATAAAATTTTATTAAATAACTCACGTTGTATATTAAATCAGACTATTTAAATGGATTATTTGTCAAGATTTCATTTTAGATGTAATTATTTATATGGATTTTTAATCAAACGAAGAAGTACTACTTCAAATCTCGATGTGAACAATTCTATGCTTAAAGAAAATTTAGATAATAAAATAGAAATACATATTGATACAAATACTATAAATAAATTAGAAAAATTATCTTTAGTTGCATTTAATAATAAAGAAGGTATTCGTAAATTAGAAGCTGCAATTCGGTTTGCACAAAAACTTAAAAATTTGCAGGTGGATAATTCTATAAAACCAATGTATAGTGTTTTAGAAAATGAGAAACTAAAACTCAGAGACGATAACGTTTTTGAAGGTAATTGCCGAAATGAGATTTTAAAAAACACTAAAATTATAGAAGATGATTATTTTATTGCTCCATGTGATAGTAGATCGAAAAATTATTAAACAAAATGGAGCAAATTTTAAAAACTTTAGGTACTACTTTTTTAAGTATAAAAGATTTTGGATTTGTATATGGCATACAAGGCACAATTTTACGTCGAAACTTTGAAAGAATTTGGTTTAGAGATGTTATTACAATGTCTAAATACAATATTTTCCTTGTACCTCCTAATGCTGTTATAGCAAATATTAATGAAATAATAGATATTGGACTTGATAATGTACCTTTTGGAATTGCTGAAATAGATGATGTTAATAATACATGGAACAACTCATTATGCCCAAAAAAATCACAATTTAAACATATAAAACACAAAATTGCTAGGGTAACAACAATATATGAAACTGATGATTCTGTTGAAAATTCAAAAGATTTATTTTATAAAAAACAAAGAGAACGTAAATCCTGGTGGCGTAAAATTTCAGAAAATCCAGCAAATTACAATTTAATTGAAGGAAAACAAACAAGTAGCAGTGATGCTATAGAAATCGAAGCACAATTTCCATTTGGAAATATTGTTGTAGAATCAATACGTTTTCAAAAATCTGCTTTTAAACTTTTACCTCGAGTGAGTATTTATTATGTTTGAAACATTGTTAAAGATTTTTCATGTTTTACATTGGATTTTTATAATTTTTTTATGAATGCTTTTAAATTTTCCAATTTATTTTTGATATATGTTGACTAAATTCACCAATCAGCCAAAAAAGTATGTAAAAGTGATTAAAAACTATTTTTTGTGTATTTTAATTGAATATAGATAACCAAATTTCTCATCCTAAAATTTATTATTATTTATTCTCTTCATTTATTTTTATAAAATAAAGTTCTATTAAATGATTTTATGTATTTTAGATTAATTGAAGTATTGAATAAAAATGTATAGCTATATAAAATAATTTATGTGCATTATTAATTGCATTAATTAACTTAATTATGTATAGATAAATTAGAGCTTGAATTTATAATAATACAATTCTATGTCTGTATCATTAAAACAAATTTATAATTCTCCAATTTTTAGATTAAAAAAAATTCCCATTTGAAAATTGTTGAACATGTTACATCTTTAGATTGGGGATGTTTAGCATTACTATGTGATGGATATATAGAAATTGAAGGATCTAAAGAACTACAAATGCATCCATCATTACATCCATACAAAGCATACTGTAAAGCAACTATAGCACCTGAAGATGATGAAATAGAAAGAGAAGATTTAAATGACTTAACATTATATGTTATTGAATTACTTCGTGAAAAAGGTGTAGAATCAATTATAATGAATAATGTACAAAAACCAGAAGTTTTTCGAGTGCCTTATATTGTAAACATTAATAGTGACAGTTTAAAATCTGGTCTTGTTAAACTCACGTGCCAAAGAACTTTATGTGGTGAAACAGTACACATTACTAATTTAGCACAACGTTTATATGATTTATGTTTTTAATTTTTGTAATAATTAATAGTTAATTATTTGTAATAATTATATAGTTTATTATGAAAAACTATTATATTAAAAAAACATACTTCTTATCGATCACTTTTAGTTTATTATAATATTTTAATTTAAAAAAATCATAAAAGTAACAATTTATTATTACAATAGGTAAACGATATTTTATTTAACTTGATTCCTAATTTTTTCTGTTCATTATATGAGTTTCTGTACAGAAACTTCAATATTCTTAACTTATTATAATATACACCTTATCTCAAAACACTGGGGCAATACATCATACTTTTTAAATATAACACTTTTTATATTTATTAAAAAAAACGTATTTCATGTATATATGCAAAAATATTAAAAAAAAAAAAAATCATACATGGAACAACTAAACAATTTGAAAAAATCGTTTTACTCATTTCATTCAACAATTAAATTTTTAGAAATTATTTGAATAATTATTTTAAAAATCTAGTTACTTAAATATTTTAAATCTAAATTTACTTGTTTTAATACAACTAATAATCATAAGAAAACTGACTAATTTTATTATGAATGGAAATTAAACTTCCTTGTGTTTAAGATATAATTTCATTATACATTATTTTTTGTTTACAGGCAATTATATAAATTATACTTCCATTAATTATGTTTCTATTAATCGTAAATTTAATAAAAAGTAATAATTATTCAAATGAGTGTTAAAATTGAATAGTAAAACAGAGCTCCATTATGTATTTGAGAAAGTAGGAATAATAAGAAAATTCTAAAGAGCAGAGATTTAATGCGATCTTGACTTGTCAGTTATATTTTGTGCACGCATTTTTTAAACTTGCTCAAAAGATTTGACGCATTTCATGTAACGATGAAAAGATGACTGCAGCAGTTTCTGATAAAACACATTTAATAGATGTTACTTTCTATAATACTTGCAAGTGCTTAAGCTGGTAGCGATAGCTTCTTGCCTTTCAGTACTTTGGTGATGTATAAATAGAAGAAATCACAGTACAGAACAGTCTGTACAAGACCAGCAACAATAGCAATAAAATCATAATGGCCTTCTGAATAATAACGATATACCCAGTTCAACAAGTACAAGCCTCTATATGAACCCAAGGCAAAAAGGTAATGACTGGTAATACTCTCTGCTTCACCTGTTTTTGATACCAAAAATAATTGGGGTAATATAGCCACTGATTCCAAATAGATACTAAATGTCCACAACACCTCCAAAACTGTAAAGTCATGGTTTATTAATAAAGCTAAAACTACAGCAGGCAATATCAGGAACTCAATTCTGTAAAATAAAACATTTTGTTAAATTTATATCAAATACTCATTTATTTAATAATATAGAAGACTTGTGTCAAGTATAATTCCTATAAAAAATATATTTTTTTAATCATATATTAAAGAAATACAAAAATAAATTTTCAAAGATAATATTAATTTTATAAATTTTAATCAATAAAACAAAAAGCAAATTTTTTACAAATTTGTTTAAAATAAAAATTTTTTCATTACTTAAAAAAAAAAATATTGTGTTTTTTACTTACTTATAAAAGTTAATTGTAATAATTTGAAATTGAAAGAATACAATGTAAAATAAATGGTTCCTTTGTATCAAAAAATCCGTGTGAAAAATATTAATACATAATAAATGTTTAAAAGCAATCAAATTTTAAACAACTATAAGTGTAATGAATACAGTCATCTATATCATTAGCCAAAATAATTACATACCTAAACGTATCATGATTATGATCATACGTAGCTTTAAATTTCATATACATTAAGAATAATGTTGCAAATGATGCCGCTATGAATACTATCTTCATAACAGTATTATAAGCTGACACATAAGTGGTAACCAGATCTAGATAACGAGTTACATACACAATGGCAAACAGTATCTGGGACTTTCCACTTATACCTAAAAAGCAAAGAATAAAATAGCTTTTAACTTGAAATATAAGAATGAGCTTATTCAAAATTAATAAATTGATGAATCAAATGAACAAGTAAAATGAAATTACATGCAATTATGGATTATAAGAAAGTAGAAAAATATTTTGGTGCAATTAACTATTATGGGCTTAATTGTTTAATAATTAGTTTGATGTGCACGAATAAGCACATTGAATGCAGAGAAAGATTTTGCTGCTATTTTTACATATTTTCAATCTTCAGCAGTGAAATAATTTCTTTGTATTCAGAGACTGAAGGATTAAGGTACAAATGTACGTATCACCCTGGAGTGTCGTGCACGAAATAACAGTGAAAGGACTTTTCATGGAGACGTACCGGCACAACTCCTCGTCTTCCATATCTTCAAGAGAAGAACGATGATCGCAAGAAGATGCGAAAGGTCGCCAAGTAGTCGGAAAATGTTCATTGCGACAGGGCCGGTGTTTTGGGTCCAGCGTTACAAAAATACAAAAATATGACTGTATTTATTCGAAGTGAGGACGAACGTCACCAGGTACGCGGGCACGGTGTACCGCGCTCTCGACGATTACAAAAACCGACGGCGACGACGGCAGCCCACCAGCAACGCACACAAATATGACGTGGCTCAAGGACCTGGAACAACATCGGCAGATGGCCGACGCAGAAGAAGACAATATGTACATGGACACAAAAACGCGCCGCTCCACTATATGTATATGTGTATACTAGAGGTCCGAGTGCCATAGTTACAGTTGGTAGTGACGGCTTCTCATTGGCTAATGCCTGCTCGGGACAGAATAATGGCCCCTCTTTTGAATCGACGGGACCCCGACGATCGTCAAAAACAAACATTTTTAATTCGAACGAGGGACTCTGGCGCGTTGATGCAAATTAAGACGAGCCTCATCCCTTTTGCCGTCTTTTTTTTCTCTATCCAAGCATCAACACACGATCGGGAGCTCCGAAAAGTATCGCCCGTATAAAATCAATCTTTTAATGCTTTCCATCCGCACCTTCTATTGCGGGTAAGCTCATTATCACTCGAACATTCGAAAAGCTTGTTTCATTTTTCCTTTCCACGCATTTTAAACACGGCCTCCATAAAAATGGCGCTTCCTCTCGGAACTTTAATTGTTTGCTATTCTAGATTTCAAATGCACGCCAATACAACGATAAAAAAGCGAAGAGGGCGACAACGTGGAGATAGAGCTTCCACGTTTGCAATAGTAGAGGTGGCGTTAACGGCGAATTTATAAATTTTCCTCTGGCCATAAACACGTCGGTCTTTTATTTGTACATTACCAAGCTCCACAAAAAATATACGTGCACTATTTTTTTTTTATCTATTTTCATTCGCTGTTACATTCAATTTTCGTAACCCCATCGATCGTTCTTTCGATCGACCCAACTTTTGTGGGATATTTTTTTAATCGATTCGTTTTAATCAATTATTCACTTTTATTTATTTGTATAAATTGTATCTGTTCATTCGTATGAAAAAAATACCCAAATTGGCTATTATTTTTTGCGAAATTTATTTTAGCGACAATTATTTCCTCGATAAACCTTAATCATAAAACATAAAGCATAAACCAATTCTCCTCCTATGATATATAAATCTAATTTTCTATTTTTGTAGCCAAATTTATTTGGCCAAATACATAGCTTAACATTATAATTTCACTGTGAACCTTTATTGTCATCATAGTAAGCGATTGTATTCTCTGCACGGGTGCTTAACTATTATTAATAAATAATCTCATTTATCAGTGTTTCGTTTGATAACGAATTACTCAAAATTTGTTTTTTCATGGGCTGGGTAAATGTCAGTTGTAGCGGTATCGTAGATAACTAATACAACTACACCATTGTTTACATTGGATATCATTTTAGTTTTAAATTCTTAATATTAACTTAAAATTAAAATAATTATAAATTTCAAATGCTAATTTTCATTCATCAATTTTAGAGCATGCTATCTGAACACACATGCGCACACGCACTCATACTAGAACATGAGCATATGTATGCATGTATATATATATATATATATATAGAATTTGCCTACACATATTAAAAAAATTAAACAAAAAAATTGTATTTATTATTTTTAAATTAAAATACTTTTTTACACTTCTAAAACGTTATTCTGAAATTTAAAAATTTGAAAATTTCATTTTTGGTCCTTTTTAACATTTCATCTCTTAAAAATACACTATTATTATCTTTTATAATTTTTATTTCATTCATATAAATTTTATTATAATAGTAGAATTTTCAATTGTCTCCTTTTTTGAAAATCAACATGTACAATACATTCAATTTTTTCACATTTTGAAAACTTAATATTGTAAAGATATGTATATTTACTCTTTATTACTTGTTATTCATTATGTAACATTTATTTAAAATGTTAACTATTAAGTAATAATAAACGAAATTGCATTAGTGATTTTTTAATCCATCAGTTTTCTTAATATATTTTATGATCAAGTTATTTGTAATCAATAAGTTAAATGCAGCAATTACAGACATTGCAGACACCACATAAATATTTAATAAAATACATACCTAATTTCTTCTTTTTTTTTTTAAGAAAATATTGTGTGATTTGATACTTGTTCTTAAATTTTTCGTTTTTTATTTTTAAGTTAGCGTAATTAAATTTTTATGAAGATTTATTACAAGAATTTAAAAATGAAGGATATTTTACAAAATTATTTTAATTTAACTCCAATTAGTTTAAGCAATGAAAAAAAATAATATTATTTTTGGTTTAATATTTATAAAATGGGCAAGAAAATTCTGGACTCTCATTGTACCGATCAAGCAATAAAAATAGTCAAAGTAAGAAAGCCTTAAATTCGATTCATTTTAAATTGAAATTGGTTAATATACAACTGAGATATATAAAAAAACTGCTGTTTAACGTATAAAATAATTAATCTAGAAAAGTCAATTTTGATCAATATTGATTCTCGAGTAAAAGTTAATAGATAAGTTTTTTTTTATTTTCTTAATTTATTAATAATTAGTTATATTATTATTATTATTATTATTATTATTATTATTATTATCATTATTATTTATTTTGTTAATTTTTTTGTTTTACATTTTTATCTCGCTCTAATCTATAGAAATTATTAATATATAAAATAGAATTAGAAAATCACTTATCCGAATTCAATACATTGTGTTACATTTTCAAATATAATCTTAAATAAATTATAAAAGAAATAAAATATGAATGAAGCAAAAAGATAAAAGAATGAACGCCGTAAAAAGGCACATAAAAAAAGATATATTTTTACAGTTTGCAGCAAACAAAATGAGTAAAAATTCAATCATCAAAAACAAACTTGAAACATTGACCTATACGAACAATTGGTACCAGCCTGGAAATGCATGTACTGTGCAAAGTATTCAGAAATTCAAAGTCCTACTTGAAAAAAGTTTTTCAGTCACAGTAACTCAAAAAACTGATACAATATTTTGATTCAACCTATGGTTTTATATTTTATATAACAAATAAGCAAAATGTTAATCACATTTTACTGAAACAAGTACATTTTGTTATATCGAGGGTATCAAGGTTAGATGAAAAGACCTGTGACGGGTCAGTACAATTTATAATGAACAAAAATGGAATTAACAAAGGGAGATGATATAAAATAAAAGTTAAATAGTATTTTCTCGTGTAATAAAATACAGCTCATATAAAATCAATCTATTTTATCGTTCTAATTTTAATTTCTATCGTTGTATACATATCATATCACACGTTTTAGCTAGGCATATGGACATTAAATAAAAAAGTATATTATTTACTTTTAGAATGAAAAGAAAAAGAACAAAGGAACGGGGATTTGTGTACTATATATTAGTAAATTGAAAATTATCGTATAAATAGTATTTATTGTTAGTGTAATGAAGGAAAATCCCTCTCTGTGTAGTGGACGAAAACACCAGCCGTTGTTTAAGTCGATAGGTTGCTTACTTCTTTCTAATCCTCAAAATTCAATTCACAGGCTCTACACTTGCAGAATTTCCAATTAATCCTGGACTGCCGGCTCCTGTAGAAAAGTTCTTAGGTGTTCAATAGTGACTTTTTGAATCAGTTTCTCCGCAATTTTATCAAAACACCTGTGTGTGGTTAATGAAGATTGTGAGAGACGATATTTGAATCTGATAACATACAAAAATCACAATAATTTTCAAATTTTATTGATATAATTTTTTTTTTATTTCGACATGTTGAACAAGGTGTATGCTTCGGCGCATTCCGCTTTTCGAAAAGACTGCATAACGCGAGAAATACAAACATTGTAGTTCCATAATTTTATGGGTATCACTCTCCATATGCCTACCACCATCCTAAATTTTTCTAACAGGTCTTCTAAGACAACTAGTGTTATTTGTAAACGGTGATTGTTAGTTTGATTTATTCGTCCATTTTTTCATGAATATAATTAAAAGACTTTTAAAGTTTGAAAGTTTTAAAGATTTTTCACATAAGTTTAGGAATAGAATTTAAAAATAATTAAAGAAAGTTCTAAGATTGAATAGTACACTAATGCAGACTATTTTATTATATCCATTAAATGCATTAATTAATTAATTTCAATATTTTTCATAGAATTTTTTTTTATTAAAATGTATTATTTATTGAACTATTAATAAAATATTTAATTGTACCTTTACTATTTCTATACTACCTGTAGATTTAAAATAATTTTGCTTAAATCTTACATTATAAAATTAAAAAAGTTCTATTTCAATTGTTTATTAAATGCCAAATTTTAATTTAAATTTCACTTTTTTATATTTACATCATTAGGTGATTATTAAAAAAAGAAGAATTATAATTTCTTTCTCTCTCTCTCTCTCTCTCTCTCTCTCTTTCTCTTTCTATCTATCGCAATAAGTATATTATTTCTTTCACAATAAACTATAAAATTACAGTTACAAAGTTTCAATTTTTTTAAACGAAAACTTCTTTTCTTTAACATAGAGATAGATGTAAATGAATAAATTTTTAGTTTTACTTGTGCATCACACTCATTTCGTCCGTGTCCTAGTTTAGATAATGTTTTAGTGCCTGTATTTTATTTTTTTTAAGATTTTAGGACTAAATGGTATGCAATACATTTTTATTATTCTTACATATTATATTATATTACATATTTATTACAACTTTCATCATTTACCAATTTTTATTTCTTATTGTTTATTTTCCGTTTACTTTGATACTTACTATTTTACATTTTCTATATAAAATTGTATTTTATTACATTGAATTTTTATAGTATATAGTTTCTTATTTAATTATTTTTTAATTATTATCATTTACAATAAGAGACATTTATCAATACATCAAATTTATTCATCTCTCGAGTGTACAAGTATTTTATGTATTTTGGTGCTTTTTTTTTTAAACCTATCACAAAGTAATGTTTTATTTGCTTTTAGTTTTTAAATGATAATTAAAATAAAAGGAAAAAAAGAAGTGTCAAGTATTAAAAAATAAAATCTATTTTGTTTAATATAGTTCTATTGCAATAAAGTTTAATATTAATAAATTGTTTAATGAAAAATTTATAAACAATGAATTTTTCGACACGGAAATACGTAGGGCATAATTTTGTTTGAAGATAATACTATATACTAAAATAAATATTTTATGTAATATGTAATATATCATTTTTAATAAGATAAAAATGATAAAAAGTTATTTCAACAGCAGCTTTCAACTCATTAAGTAGATAGTGTTGATCGTAGGATTTCTTTGAACGCGTTGAACAAAATTGCATTTCGCGCTTAATCGTGACTCAACGCTTCCCTTCTACAAAGGGTAAGGATGGGTTTATAGCAAAACCCGGTAGAGGCAGCAGCGGATTGTTGGTAAGATTTCGGGGGATATCGTGCTGTACTGAAAGCCAATCTACCTTTTGATCATTGGCACGGCTAATTTCTTCATCATTTATCCAACTATATCGCATTTCATATTTCCATGACTCATAGATTTACTACAATATTGCTATAACCATAAATGAAAGAGAGACTGAGACAGAGGAAAAATTAGAAAGAACGCATTAAAAAGTGGGAGTAGTCATGGGACAACAGTGGAGTGAGAGAGAGACTGGGAGTCGAATGAAGGACAGCCAGTGGTAGAGTGAGTGAGAGAGGAAATGAGGCAGAAGAAAAGAGAAAAGGAGCGTGAAATACGAGAGCAAGAATATGGGGATAAAATATTGAGGTGAGGTGAAATCTAACATCATTGCAAAGACAGAGAGGCAGTTTGAGGAGCGAGAAAATAAAAAGAAGAAAAGATCAATTTCACACTTTACTCTTCTGACCGTCGGTCGTGCGCCCACGTAACAAGAACAACTACGGGTACAAATAGTAAATTGCAAGCAGTTGTCTATTGCCTATTGCCTATGTATTTGCGACCGCGCAACGAGCAGCGCAACATCGACGAGTAGTTCGTGAGTGTACCCGAGGTTTATAAATACACAGGAACTGGTTAACATTGCCGTTACTATCGGGTGTAGTGCGTGCACCCAGACGTATCATGCGCTCTCTTCGCCAACAACTTGAAAAGAAATCATTCGAAGGTGCAATAGTAGCCTTTCTCTTTCTCTTCCTGTTTCCTTTTTCGTCATCTGACAGATACCTCCTCCTCCTCCTGCGTAAATAGTGCAAGCAGGACTAGGATCGTCGCCGTCGGCGACTCAGGAAGATGACAAAGCGGTCGTGCGACGACTACTGTGATGTTTGAAGTGTAATGGACCAACTATGCGGGGTCTTTGGGTGTACTATTTGCTCTGGGAGAGCTTGCCCATCCTTAAAGCTTATCCTCTGTCATCTACAACCTCTTTAAGTGAGAATTCTTAAATTAATTGTGATTTTATTATTCTTGAAAACTTTCAACTTATGTTAAATTGTGTTTGTTGTTATTGATACATACAAAACTAATCTATTGATTTTTTTAATACGATAGAAGTAAATAATTATTCTATTTTGGTGCATTAATAAAAATAATAAAAACATAATTATAAACTTACATTAAAATTGAAAGTATACCTAGTAGCAAATATATATATATACATATTGCTCACAATTTTAAAATTTTTATACAAATTTAAATGAACATTTTTCAATAAAATAAATTGACACTATGTATGTATTCTTTCATTATGCCCTGAACAATATTTTATGATTACTTTTTTGATAGTTATTACTCTCATATTTCTCTCATTGATTTATTGTATTTTGAAGAAAAAAAATTTAATTAAAGGAACCAATTTATTAAAATACTTTAATTAATAGAATATATTCTTTATATTTATATATCACAAAATAATTTTAAAACTTTGATAAAAAAATAACTTTTTTAAATGAAAATTTTTTTAATAATTTAAAATAATTGTCATTATTAAATTCTAAAAACAATGGATTTATAAATATTATAATTTTTAACTATAATACCCTTTATATTTATACAAAATATAAATTGTTTTTGTTTATTGCAGGCACCAATGAATCATTAAAGAATTGGGAAATCAACTGGCTCAAATACACTATAGGATTGGGAATTGCAATTACAGCATTTACTTTAGTTGGTTGTTTGTGTTGCCGCAGAAATCGTAGACTTAAAGGATTTCAGGTAAACGTTACAAATTCAAGCTAAATTAGTATTTACATCAACTCATGCATTAATTTACACTGATTATTTTTTATTAGTGAAATCATTATGAAAAATGTTTAAATAATAATTATATAATTTGTATTATATAAAATATATATTTTATATAATACAAACACAAAAAAATAATAGTTATTATAAGAGAACCTGATTATGTTTTATTTTTAAAATCAATACAATTTAATCTATTTTTGTAAATTATTGGCTAAACAGAATAAAAAGCAAAGTTTAATATAACCAGTAATATTAAAGATATTACATTATTATTAATTTATATAGTCTTTACATTTATTATTGTATTTTCACCTAATTTAGTGTATAAATTTGGATAGTAAATGTGCACAATTTTTTTTTTTTAATTATAGGACTGTACCGGAAATATCAATAAGGTAAAATTAAATGTTGAACCTGTGTAAACTATATTGCTGTATATTTTTTTTTTTTAAACAACCCTTATCTGTAGTGCACACAGTTAATTTGTTTGTTTTGGCGTGCTAATTTTGTTAATTCTAAAATTTACTGTTTTAAAAAAAAAAACTTCTATTACAGGAATTCAAAGATGGAGGTTCAATTGAAAATGATGCATCGATTTCTCAGTTACAAGGTTTGGAGTTACAGGTTCCGACAAACATCAGCCTCAGTGATCGCATTCAGTTTGAACCCTTACCAGTTGAACGTTTTGTACCCGAAATCTATACCTCATCGAGACCTAAACCACTGCCACCCACTCCTTCACTTTTTGAAGAAGAAACCGGATTATATCGTTCAACTGTACAAAACCAATGCAATGAATGGTTCCAGAAAACCGATTTACACGTACCGCGAGAAAAACTTAAGTATCTTCGTGAAATTGGTCACGGGTGGTTCGGTAAAGTCGTCGAAGGTTGTGCTGAATTACAAGGCACTAATCTAGTAAGATTAATCAACATAATTTTTAAAGTTAATTTAATCCATAGAAATTGCTATTTATCAAATTATTTTTTATTTTAACAATAATACTATAAAATTTATAGAAGCATTATTACTATAATAAAAGTTAAATTCTTATTATCTTAGTATAATAATATAAAAAAAGCATTAATCATTAGATAATAAAATAAAGAGTATCACTATAATGATGATGTTTTTATTTATAATATATGTTCTTTGTTTATATTATGTAACTTTCTTTATTGCTTATTACTTTTTCTATTTAGCTAAAAGTATTGTTTAATTATCTATAAATCTAAAAATCTCTGGAGCAAAAAAAACGATAAATTTTCCAAAGATTGTATATAATTTATTTTTATATAAATGTATAAATGTGTTAATTGTTTTTAGAAAATAAATAATGGATAAATATAATTTAATTAAAATATAACTAATAAGTAATTTAAATATTAAAAATTAAAATATGCTTATTACAAACAAAATTTATTTATTTGTATTATTAATTTTATCCTTTTTTATACCTAATTGTAGAATTGTAATATAAGATTTTTTTAATTACTATAATTAATTTTTATTTTATTATTACATAATAAATAATTAGAAGTTATCATGCATGATTTATTTACAAAAGCAATTTAAAAAACAACACACAAACAGAAAGTCTGTCAAATTTTATTTATTAAAATAAATTTTTTTTCTAATTAGGATAAATGCAACACAAATAGCGGAAATGTCGTCGTGAGAATATTAACAGAGGAAGCAACGTCCAAAGAAAAGGCCTGGTTTCTCGGTGAAGCCACGCCTTATTTAAAACTGCGCCATCGTAATATTCTTTCCCTCTTCGGCTTTTGCCTTGAAACTGATCCATACCTGCTGCTTTTTGAGTCTTGTCCTTTAGGTGATCTCAAAAGTTTTTTACGTAATAATTATGATCCTCAATCACGGAAAACTCTCATTAACGAAAACATGCCTACACGTATTGCCATTGAAATTGGCGCAGGACTTCGACACATGCATGAACATGGGCTCACTCACACTGATCTTTCTGCTAGGAACTGCCTTGTTGCTTCAGATTTATCCATTAAATTAGGAGATTATGGAACTGGAGTTGAAAAATACCCTGGAGATTATTATATATTAGGTATACAACTAACTTATTTTTATTATTGTAGGTTTTTGTTATTTTTAATTGTTTATTATTTAACTTTTTTGCTTCTTATTTTATGTTCAATTAAATTTTTTATTAAAATTAAGCAGCTTATATGTATATATATATAAAATACATTGGTTCTAATTTATGTATATATTAATTTCACTTATCCAAATATGATTATAAAAGTTGTTGTAAATTTAAATTTTTATAAATGTAATCATAAAATTAATATACCTTGGTAGATCATATGTATTAATTTTAAAAAAAGTATTTAATTTATTGTAAGAAATTTAGTAAAAATAATAAAATAATTTAAATAATTTAAATAATAATATATAACCACAATATCATAACAATAAATATTGTAAATATTTATTTTAATTATTTTTTTAATTTCAGGAGATAGAGCTTTACCTATAAGATGGTCAGCTCCAGAAACAATCGAATGCACTGAAACTACAGTAGAAACGCGTGAAATCACTCCACGGGCCAATTTTTGGAGCTATGGAGTTTTATTGTGGGAGATCGCAATGTGGGGAAAGAGACCTTATGATGAATTAGAAGATGAGAAAGTTATCAAAATGTTATTGTCATCAAAATCCGGGCTAAAACCCGTAGGCTCTCAATTACTTCTTCAAAGCAACAATAATTATGCTTCCAATCTATTAGATGCAATCAAATCATGTTTAATTCTTGAACCTAATGAACGATTTGCTCTGGAAAAGGTTTAGTAGTTACAAAATAGTTTTACTTTATTGTCCTGATTAATCATTAAGTTATTTACATTATAAAGTATTGTTCTCATAACAGTACTTAATTTTTATTCTAAGAAATTAAAAATTATTTTAGTTTCTTTTTAAATAAATATTTAAAAATAACTAATGTATGAACTAAACTTTTAACTTAAAATAGACATATAATTTAATATTAATAATAACTTTCATTTCATTATATTTGTCGTACTTATATAAATGTATCTAATATTAATTTCATTGATAATTTTAGGTAAGACATGTTCTTTTAAAAGATCAATTAGAAGCTGAAACTTCAGAATTCGATCAACGTTGGATGACATTACGACCAAATAATTCAAAGGATCAAATGAGGAGTGCAAGTTTACAAGATTTACGTGGTAGCATTGATTCTGAACAATGGCCAAGTCTAACGCAAACATCATTTCGGTTAGGACCTGAAGAACCAGTAAAAAATGTACCAGGTGGTTTAACTCGTAATAAATTATCTATACGAGACTCAGATTCAGAAACTGAAGAGGAAAGCTGGCGCGGTCGTGTTGAACGTGGAGCTTACACTGAAAAGGTTAAACAGAAATCTAAATCAGTGGCAGATCTCATGGTGTTGGTACATATTGAACCAGACTCAGATGCTGATCTCTCATTAGGTCCTCAGGTAGTAAAATTTCTGGAATAAATGAATATAAATTTTATAACAATTTATTATTAAATAGCTAATGTTTAAAAAAAAAATTAGCTAAAAGATACATTTTATTTTTGAGTATATTACAGAAAGTATACAAATAATAAGAATAATTAGTCACAGAAAATTTAAATAATGAATCACTAATATACAATTATGAGTTTTTTTTGTAAACTAATAGAAAATAAAAATCATCTTATTCATTATTAAAAATTATGCTTGAAAATTTTGAAATTGTTACCAAAATTTCAAATTATAATGTCAATCATTTCTAATATTATGAATCTCATATCATATTGTAAGAAATATTTTTAATGACAAAAATAATTTACTTCACAGGTACCAATAATGGACAAATCAATGTTAGGAAGAAAAAGATTATCAGCAATCGGCAGTGACGGTGATCTGCCTAGTGCTGTTTTCGATGATCAGTTTAATTTTACACTCAGAAAACTTAGAGATCCACTACTCAGAACTAACAGTCTACGATGTTCAAAAAATATTACAACTTCCAATAATACAGAGAAACTTAAGCTTTTGAATCTTTCAATGGATCAGGGACAAACTCAAATTTTAAAACAAGCCTTTGATTCAAAAGCAGTTTCTAACATTAAAGAAATTTTTGGAAAAGATCTTTTGAAGCCTCTATTTAAGCAATCTGAGCCAAGTATAACTTTTAATTATATAATGCACTTTTGTAATATTTTAATTTTATTCTAATTGGCATAATAATTTAAAGCTAATGATTATGCTTAAAATTTTAATTTTATATTAGAAATAAAATTATAATATAAAAGATAATTATTTTATTGGTAAAAAAATTTTTTTGATAAGTTTAGATTTGTTTTGATTTTAAAAAAATGATCGCCTTTTATAATGGACACAAATTTTTATTTTATTACGCTAAAAAAATAATTTAAAAAATAATAAAATATTAAATAATTATTGTATAATATATAAAATTAATATTAATTGTTCAATATCGTTTTAGTTATACATTTTTAATGTAATAATATTATTAAATTTTAAGGCAATTATTTTTGTTTAATATTTAATATTTTTATATATATTTTATAATGAATATTATGTATAAGTAAAATATGGAATTTTTTATCAATAAATTCTAGAAATTGATAGATTTAATATTAAATTGTAATAAATTAAAATACTAAAATAATGCAAATCATTTGATGGTAAATAATAAAAAATTATAATTAATTTCTTAATCAACAGTATTTTTAATCATATTTTTCATTATTCTTTATATAAACTTATGTTCAAAATTACTAATATTATTGGTCAATGTAATTATTATATTATTTATAATTATCTTGCGAATAATTTATTTGAATATAATTTTTTAATAAAATTAATATTTTTTTTAATTATACAGATAATCTTCCATACAATGAAAAGGTACCCTCACATTTATCAAAAGAAAATACAAATCATTCTGTACATCGATATAACGGAGAAATTATCACTACAATCAATAAAGTATCAAGTTTAAATAAAACGCCAGAATCTCAAAGTAGTATGAGTGTTGATGATGAATACGTAACTCCTTCACATTTTTCCAATAACTTTGAAGCTAAAAACTTAGTCGATAATATTAACATAGATAAAATCGACAAAAATAATGATCTTTTTAATAAAATGAGTTTAACAAATGTTGACGTATGGAATAATACACCAGATGCTATGATTGAAAAAAAATCAGTAGACTTTAATACCTGTGTGACACCATCTCCTATACATAAAATTAATGCAACTATCGATGAAGCAATTACTCCATCACCTCAATCACGAACTGACTATTCGACCGAAGATGCCGAGGATGTTGAAGATGAATTTTCAAATGCAGAGGATTTACCAGGTTAATAACATTTGCTTTATTATCTTCATATTTATTACAATTGATCAGTAATCAAACAATTCATTTAGTATAAATACTTATTATAATTCATTCTTACTGCAATTAATTAATATTTTCTAAATATAAACGTTTCATTATTATTAAAATAGTTTGTTAATTAAAATTATGTTATTTATAATTCATTGAACTAAAACAAAGAAAAGTTAATGTAAAATAATGAATATTATAAATATTTTATTAATTATTATATTTAAAAAATATGCTATCGTATGTAAAATTATTATAAAAAAACAAATAAATTATAATTATTTTAGTTTTAGTCTAGTGTAACTATCTAGGAGCTAAAAAATTGAATAAAATAAAAAATATTTTTAAGCAATAATTAAAATAAAAATATTAGTACTATTTAATATAATGCTAATATTAATAGTTCTTTTCACATCAAATGAATATATCATTATAAAGATCCTGCTAAAGGAAGATTTTTAAAATAATATATTTATTAATATAATTTTAAATTATAATTAAAGCAATATTCACCTTAGTGAAAATTATTCATTGTATTTGTAGCTAATTAAAAATTTGAAATTTAATAATTTATTCATTATTGTTTTACTATTTATGCAATAAAATATAATAATAACACTTCATTTTATAATGACACTTAGTAATCAATATGCAAGTGTGAGAGTAGCGGCTTAACAAACATTTTCAATTACAAAATATTATCAACTATAAATTTATTTTATTAATTTATATCATTAAATTTGAATCGATTATTATTTCTTAGGATTGTCGAAACGGAATTTGGCAATGGATGAAGAAGATGATAGAAAACGAATGTCAACACCCGATGATGAGCGTAGTTCAGATTCGGGCTTTCGAGACAAAGAATCGTGTGAAGAAGAGGAAAGTCCACTGCCAAGAGCTTTGCCGACTTTTATCGCATCTCAGCCTAACACCCCAAAATCACCAATACATGACAGCTCTGAAGAAGAGCAATTGCGTATATTATTTGAACTTGATACAATCTTGGATGCAGAATACAGTGGTACACTTAATGAATCGTTGGACATTGACAAGTCGATTAAGGTATATCTCTATTTATATTATCTATTTACTAATTTTTTTTATACAATTGTATTTTTGTAATAATATTGTAACTATTCAGGTAAAAAATAATTATGCATATATGTAGAGTTTTTATCAATACTTTTTGAGTTTTCTTAAAATCTAATACACTAAATTGAAAAATACTGTAAAATATTGTGTGGGGGCTGCAGATTAATATAAATTGTTATTTGAAATTCATAAATGGCATATTGATACTAAAAATGTTCGTAGTAATACTTGTTATATAACTATACAATAATTTATATAACATTACATTATAGTGTATATTAAAATTGATAGTTGCACATAATATTCGATTTATAAATACATATAAAATACCTGTAAAATTAAGTATATATGATACATATATAAAAATAAAAATATACTTTATATAATTATGTAATAATATAGCTATCTCTATATTACTACGACATTACAATTGCGAATATAACTAAATTTGTAATTTGCATTAGAAATTGGACGATTCAAACGATATGCAAAAGGACAACGATTTAGAAACAGAGAGTTCGGATACTATACACTCGTCAAGTAATATAACTGGTGAAACTCAAAAAGAAATTATTCAAAGTTCGGATAATCAATCAAACACTATAAATGAAGATATCAATATGAATGCAATACAAACGATTAGCGAAAATAGTAACTGGATAAACTCCAATATAATAGACAATAATGAAGACGAAGATAGTTCAACTATGTCACTTCGCAGTGATAATTCATATGTATCTTTTGGGATGGACGAGGAGTTTGCCACGACAATTAGAAATGAACTGAGAGAGAAACTTCCACGTGCACAAACAGCAGTTCTTGATACGCAAGAACCATGCAGCCAGAATAATTCATCGTTTGTCAGCGTTACAGATAGGAAAAAATGGGAGGATGAAGCTGAAGAATTATCTGATAGAAGTGATGTACTTGACATCTCCATTAGGTGCGTATCTTTACGATTTTTAATGATTCTTATGAAATATAACATAATATGTAGTACTTATTTTATTAAGAATGTTATCTAAATTATATCTAAATGTAAAATTTTATTTAATCCATACATATTTTTTCAATTTTAAAAATAAGGCTACGAATTTCACACTTCTAAATATCAACATATTTTTATAATAAAGTTTATTACAAAAATATATTGATATTCATCCCAATAAAGAATTTAAGTTCTTGTGTCCTTATTTGTATAATTTATTTAAACAATTTGTAACTTTTTTGGTTTAAGCTATTTATAAATCAATATGAATTCTATATAGATACTTTACCGTTATTTATTTAAAACTTTGATTAAATTATCTTTGGATTTAGCTAAAAAAGCAAAAATAGAAATAACAGTGTCTTTGTAAAACTAAAATTCTTCTATAGAACTATTTATAAATATCATTTAACATTTTCTTTATAATATAATTTTATACAATTATTTAGTTATTCTTTGGTGGACTTCAACCAATTATTTACGGTATATCAAATTATTGATATAATTTAAGTTTTCACGTTTCATTTTACGTTTTCATTTACACTACTTGAATTAATACAATTAAAATTCTTCGTATAAATAAAATGAACGTATTTCCTTTATAATTTAAGTTTTGAATGTTTTTATTACTTTTTTTATGTGTTTTTACATATCACATATGAAATATGAAACTTTGATTAAATTAAATTCAGTACACATTTAACAATATTTTATTCCATTTTTTTTTTTTTTTTGAATCTTATTAAATTTTGATCATTATTCAGGCATTGACATATATTTTTCATAATTAGTTGAACAATAGCAGCTGACTGACATTTAAGATTTACTAATGAGTATTTAATGTATTATATAAAAGCAATAATATATACATGTATATGTTAAATACAAGTTAATATTACATTTGAAAATTAGTTCATTTGGTGATTCAAAACATATAAGTAGAATATTAAAATAATTGTAAGAAAGTTAATAATCAATTGTAAAAATATATTACATTGTTATTTAATAAAAATTACCTTCATATATAATTTATAAATATCGATTAAAATTCATGTCTGTATATTAATTTATAAATAATTTTTGTGTCATCAAGTTACAATACCTACGGTACGCCACTTAGTCCGATATTGGAAGAACGGGAAAGTGCTACTAACTCAGAGTCAGCAAATCTGACGAGGAGCGTATCCTTAGGATCCAAATATGGTAATAATTTACTTTCCGAAGATGATGTGCTTCTTATAGATACTCAGACTAATCGAGCTACACTAGTTGAAGGCGTAGCTCATTCTCAAGATCTTCAGGTTGATATTTCTTTAATTATATTTTAAAAATCTATATCGTATTAAATAAATTTTTTATTTTAAACAAACGCTTATTTTAAAAGTTTGTTTTATTTATTTACGTTTATTTTTATACGCCATAAAATATAAAATATTGTATTTTATCGTAAATTAAATAGACGAAAAAAGCTCTTCATTCTTACGAGTAGATTGTTCCATTAAAATAAAAATAAGACTTTTATTGAAAATATGATTAAAATTTAATATAACAATAAATTAGCATGATAGACATATTGTAATTTAAATATAACTGAAAAATAGCTATTTTTCTTATCTATATTCTAGATTTTTAAAAACAAGTAAATAATTGTATATATTTTTATTTTATTAAAAGTCCTGTAATATTTATTTGATATATTTTTATAATAAAAGCTTCATAAGAATGAAAAATCACTCAATCGAAACACTTCAGTCTTCATAAAAATCTTATTTTCATTTTGTTATAAAAAATTATTCTGATTCATTGAATCTATAATTTATACTAATTTATGTCTCGTTTTTAAACTGGTTATTTAAAATATAACATTAAAAAAGTTATTAGCGGAAAAGATTTTTAAGCCTATTGATTAATAAAACTTAAATAATTATTTACAAATAAATAGGATCTGTCCAATCGTGCAATATCAGACAATGATAACCAACTTATAAACACACAGAGGCAAAACATGAGACAATCATTTCCATTGGATAACAGATTTAGTGGAATTGTGACTGGCAACTCTGGTGCTCCCCTACCTAGTCCTGAAGATGAATGCTGTAAGTGGGAGCAAATGTTAACATATCCAATTCTACCTCTCCAACTACAAGATAACCTCATGTCAACAAGTTTTGCGAGTGAGCAAGACTGGAGTAGTGATGACGAAGATCAAGATAGACGCAGTAAAAGATTAACAAATGAAATCGATGGAGAAGATAATGATGAATACGAAAACAACGAAAATGAAGATGACTATGATGACGATGACGATGATGAAGGTGAAGACGGTGTAATAGATGAAAATGATGATGATGATATTGATGATGAGGAAGATAGTAGTTCAAGCTCTGGAGAATTTATTTGGCAGGTAATTGATTTCAATTTTCATTATTTTTTAATTATTCAAAAAATAAAAAATTTAACGTATGTCTCCTTATTAACATGGCTATTGTTAAGTTTTAGAGTAACATTTAATTATTTTCTTATATGTGAGGTTACTATTTTTGTAATTAAAGAATTGTGAAAAAAATCTATAAATTGCAATAATTATACATTAATTAGTGATATGGAAGATAAAGGCAATATATTTCTTTAGATATTTTTTTTATGCAAATTTAGGAAAACTGAGGACGGACAACAGAGCAAACACTTGCTGACTAAACATTTCCTTCTTTACACTATTTACTATAATTACTCGGATATTTTTTGTAATATTTTTCATTGCTATTTCGATAACAGATATTTCAATCATTGCACTGCTATTAAGCAAGAATTGCACATTTTAATATATAACGATTAAAACGTTTGCAATTGAAACTCATAATGTGCTCAATGACTTTTTAATGTCAGATTTAAAGTATTGGATTATTTGTTAAGGTGTCCGGTGCAGATTTTCGTCAGGAACAAATAAAATTATAGCAATAATAAAAATATAGCAGAATTCAAGATAAACAATAACATAAAAGTGTATAATGCATCCCTGCAATAATGACGAAATAAGACGTCGTAATTATAATAAATTAAATCATACATGCACAAAAATATATGATTAAACACTGGTATGTTAGTATATTCGTTGAACATACGTGAGTGTGGATTTCTTTTGAATGGAAAAAAGTTAATGTAATATTTAAATCTCGTAAGAATGTACTTACTTTTTTCATTCACTACATTTAGCTTAAGATAAATCATTAAGGTCACAATTGTACTTTTTATGACTAACAAAATATCAACAACATAAAATATTTTACCACTCATATTAATATAAATATTACTGTTAATTATAATAATTTACTTGCTTTAAATACCTATTTTAAAAAATTTTAAATTATAAATATTATTTTAATATTTAAAATTTATTTGTTTATTATTTTAGTATAATATATTTTAATATTGTTTAAAAATTCATTTTATTTTTCTTATTTAGATACAAAATTAACCAAAAATTAAATTATAAAAGATATTTTTTTGTTAGTGATAAAAGAAGGTTTTATTTTTATAGTATACAAATTTATTTAACAACTATTAATTTATCATATACATATAATTCTTAAGTATAGAAAATTAAGTAATAAAAATAAATGAAAAGAATTTAAAACTATCAAATGAAGTTTCTCAACGTAGGTAAACTAGTGACAATCAAAATAGGAACAATTCATTACGGTCTTTTTTTTTAATTTACAGCAATGTAGTGAAACACATTTAGAGAATCATGAGACTGAAATTTTAAATAAAAATGAAACGAATGAAGCGAATATAATGGACAATGATCCAGATGAAGATATAGAAACTGAAGAAGATGAAGAAGAATTTACTCCATCAGCATGGGATGCAACTTTAGCACCTCATCGGTCGGCACTTCGATCTCCAGATAAAACATTAAAAAGTGGGGTAAGTTTAGTCAGAAGATTCATATTTATTCTTTATAATATATTTTAGTATTTTATAAATGATCTATATTAAATTATGCAATCCTTTATTGTTAGTGTAAAGTGGACTACTTCTCAACTCAATAATTAAAATATCAATTAAATATTCCAAACGTAATAATAATGATAATAATAATAATAATAATAATAATAATAATAATAATAATAATAATAAATATATTAGCATAAATTTTACATTTGTTTTGCCTGATATGTGTAAATTATATTATCTTTATAGAATAATTAAAAAAGTAATTGTATATTTAGAAAGATAAAAGTTATGTTTAATTAAAAGATAAATAAATCAATGAAAGTAACTTGATATAAATATTAATTTTATACAGGATCAAAAAAAAAGTGTGTGGTTTAAAAAGCAACGCTACCATTGTGTGTATGAATATCCAAAGGAAACACCATCAATAGAAAATCAAAGCTCTACAACTTCAGTTTGGGAACCTACTTCTTATACAGGTTTGCTTTAGCACGTTTCCTTATACTTTCTTTCTATTATTATTTATTTTGTATTTATGTTTTATAATAAACAAATTTATCCGATAACATATTATCAATGAATTAATAATTAAAATATACATTTTAATAACAATTTACTGAGATATTTGTTTTTTATCATGCATAATTCATTAATTTTGTTTACAATAAAAAGAGCTTTAAATAAAAAAACTTACAAATATGGATTCGTTTTCGTCTGGCTTATGAATCAAACAAAAAAATTATAATTTTTGTTTAAGTTTTAATTTTTTTACTTTTTTACGTAGACTGGGAAGAAATGATCGATAACATCGATAGATTGAATTTTCAACCCATGGATTGTTTTGAAAATAATAACACGAGTAAGTTTTGAAAATAATTTAAAATTGATAGTAAGCTCTCGGGTAAGACGTTTAATGTTATAACAATAAGTCTTCACTTTATAAAAAAGTATTCATCGAGTAATTTTAATTATTTTTATATTTTTAAATGAAATCAATATAGATAATCACTATTAATATACACAATTTATAATATACATAATCTTTATTTATATTTTGTATATAGAAGTAGTGGTTAATAACGAATAATTTAAAAATATTAAACATATAATATATAATATAATCTTGCCTGTATTAATTAATCGTGCTTTTTATTTATTATCGAAAATAAATTTTAAATAACATAAATAATAAATAATATAAGCTGATAAACAAAGTCAATTATAAAAATCACAATTATTCTATAATAATATTATTTTTTAATTATTTATTTATATAATTTTACAAGAGTCATAAAAGAACAAAAATATGGTTATTTATAGAAATGGTAAAAATGAGATTTTATTGCATAAGCTAAATAACACTTTATTTATTTTATACATTCTTTTGTTTTCACAAGCTAAAGTAATAAATATCAATTATTGCATTGATAACCATCACAGTTGTTTTTTTTTTTTTTTTTTTTTTATAAATAATTAAATATTGAATCAACATAATTTCTAGAATTATAAAGTACTACGAAAATGTCTCTTATATTGTAACATTATGATAAATATAATTTAAATTTAAATAAATATTTCTTAATGTTATGAAAATTATTTTTTTAAAGCATTATTTCAAGCATCTCAGACTCTTGGTTCATTACTGATTTGTATTAAAAAAAAAAAAAAAGAAAGAAAGAAAATATGTAATTTTAAATCATATGTGAATCTATGCAGGAGGAGACGAAGAATTCTACGTAAGCAGTTCAAACCGTCCGTTCCAATTCCAGTCGGGAAATGGAAAATTTGTTAGTCAATTCTTTCCTGGCGCAAGAGGCAACGGTGATACTTCTGCATCTCAGGACACTACGAGTCAAGAGTCTCAACCTCATCAGAGTGATGGAATAGTGCAGCAGCAATTCTTCAGTGACCGCCAACAGTTAGGTGAACTGAGACACACGCGCGACCGTCTAAAACTTAATCTGTTAACCTCGCCGCCGACATCGTCAAACGGTAGTAATAGTAGTAGTAGCGCTAACAGTAGCACCAAAGCTACTCAATTGTGCATTCCGGTAATGCAGGGTATGGATTTAGATGATAAAGATGAATTAGGGAAAAGCGAGAACGAAAGCGAAAACACAAGCTTAGAGAAAAATAGTACAAAGTCGGACGAGGACATACGACTTCAATCCGAACCTTTAATTATTACTAATCAGGAAATTTTCGACACCACTACAACGTCCGAAACTGAACCGCCCGTAGTTCATATTAAAATGTCACCATCTGACGAGCAAATAAGTAGTGGTAGTTTAGAGTCCAAGACTAATTATGATGATCTCGATGTCGATTAATATAGAGTGTCGTTTGTGATTTATCGCACAAATCATTGCAATTGAAAACGTGAGATATTGACGTAGAATTGCAGCGCAATACTCCAAAAAATAAGAAATAATAATTCAATTGTAGGGCAACTAAAGGTGTAGCAAGTGCCAAGGAGCCTATAAATAAAAATAATGAAAACAATGACGCTAGATTTATAGCATTATTTATATTTTAATACAGAATATACAGTTTGATAACCAAAAGAAATATTACAATATCTCTTCAGATATTTTTATTAATTAAATTATGTATTTAAACAAATAATAGAACATAAAATATGTAAAAATTAATGTGGTTGATACGAAAAATGAAAAATAGATTAATATTATTATTCTGCCTAAAAAAGCTTTAGTTTTGAGAAAGTGACTATTACTTCAATACCTTACGTTTTCAAATCATAATAAATATATAAGTTCTTTTCTCTGGGCATTATAAAATGCTCAGAGTAAATAATATGTCGTCCAAATAAAACTAAAAATCTGATTGGCCAAAGTCCGTCCGAAAGAATCTCTACAAGTTTCTTTTGTACATAAAGGAGTGCGATTCGATCGAAACAGCCAAAATAGATTTGTTTACATGGTGATAAAAGTCAAATTTATGACCTTATCGCACTGAATAATTAGAATATATATTTGTATATATAATGTATTTACTTTTTATCACAATCGCGGTTCATTGTTTGCACTGAGAAAAACTTTAGTGCCTGTATCATCGAAATATCATTTTCATTGATATTCGGCCGTTGTTATATTGTTCGTAACTGTCGAACAAACTTTATACTACATCCGTAGCTTTTTCGTTAATTTTTATGAATTTAATAATCGTGTTTTACAATTAAAAATAGCTCTCTACTATAAGAGTATTATAGAGTTATAAAAGAAAACTTGTAATAGCAAGATAAATTGTACAGCCTGACGCGTCTTATGAGATGCTTTTTTTCCGTACACCGATAAAAGTCTTGTTCATAGTAACCACTCGAAGTAGTTTTTATTAAACGGTGCATAGCACTTCGAACTTTCATTTTTTAATAGAATTTATATACATATATGTATGTATACGTGTATATATATATATATATATATATATATATATACATTTATAAAGCCGGAAGATGGGTCCACCGATTTCGTAGCTTCGCAATATTTGCGGAAAATAATTTTTAAATGATTAACTTTAATCTTGTTTATTATCCAGTTTCATTTGAATCATGGGCCTACAAAGAAAAGTTTTTTTATTGCTTCTTTTCAAGAAATTACATATTGTAACAATATACGTTATCATCAGTCTCTCAAAGATTATGAAAGTTACCGTATTAATTATCTTATAATTTTTCTTATATAATTGTATATGTTACATTATAACAAACTTCTCTATTACTCACTACAATCATTATTCATCGTCATTACAATCTATAGTATACTATTTAAATAGAGGACAATTAATATATTGTTATACATACATGATTACTAGTCTTGAATCTTTATCCTCAATCCTTTTCCCTTTACTATAAAATTTTGACTTAAAAAATCTTTAAAACAATTTTGATAAATTTTTTTTAAATAATGAATGTCTATAATGGACTTATCATAGATAACTTCCCTGATTAAAAAATGTATAAATATTTATTCAATAAGAATTTTAATATTACATAATATAAATATGTTTTCTTATAATATAATTCAAAATTTCGTTGAAAATACAAAATTTTATATCTAATATTTAAAAATATACAAATGTATAATATGTAAAATGAAATACACAATATTAATGAATTATACATTATACAAAAATATCTAGATTAAATACTTTGATATGTATACTTATAGTAAAAAATTTGCGCATCATTCGTACATAAAATATTTTAATTACAATTTTATATAATATATAATAATAACTTACTTCAAAGTAGTTCAAAATAGAGATTCACATTATGAGTTAATAATGACTATAATAATAAATTAATAACTAATGCAATTGATCACAGGATCTTAAATACTTGTTATTAGAGCACGTGTTATAACAAGCTTTAATTATTCTTAAATACTTATCACATTTTATGTTCAATTAAATAAGATATGCAATATTTTTCTGAGTTCAATGAAAATTGGCTTTGGAATACATCAGTAACGTGGCTACTAAATCAAATACAAACATTCAATTGGTTCAATAGCTAGCAGATGATCATATATCGGTATTTTTAATTATTTACTTTGATTCTTGGAATTTAATAATGCAATCTAAAAATATAAAAAAATTAAATAAGTAAGGTATTTATAAATACCAAAAAACTTTATCATGTATAAAATATATTTAAAAATGTAAGAATAATTTTACAATTTGTTAGTAAAATAATAGACAAATAAAAAAATTTTCATTATGTAGTAAATACTAAAGGTTTTCTAGCTTCTAATTAATAATAATATTATTTTGTTATGACTATTTTGTGGTATATATTTAAGAATATAATAATTGTAGGGTGAATAAAAATTTCTCATGTAACATAGTAATTTAAGAATATTTTGTCGTAAAATATTATATGCAAAAGAAATACAAAATTCATAAATCAGAACTTAAATTTACAATACCACAATTTTTTAATAATAATTCTAACTATAATAAATTTCATAATACAATAATACAAAATTCAATATAAACTAATATCAAAGATTCATAATACTTATTCTAAATAATATTTATATTTTAAATAATGAGAAAGATTTTTTTTAATCTCATTTATGCAATTATCGAAAAAACTCGATTTTTCCCCCAGAAGTATTAAAAGTTATTTATTACATAGAGAGTTCTATCAATAGTTTTATACATGAAAGCTTAAGTTATAAAAATAAATAACAAAAGCGTCTGTAACTTTTACAATTATTTCAATGCATCACGGATTTAAAAACGTTAAACCAAAATAACTATTATGGAAATCAGAGAACTTATAAGTTCATGAATTTATGTTAGAATTTTAATCATAATTGGTATGTAAATATACAAAATTAAAATTAAAGGTATTTGAGTTAATTAAGTATTTTTATTTAACTTTATATTAGAATTTTAGAATATTACAATGATATTATATTTATCAAGCATAAAATTCTTAATAAGCGTAAAAAATATATTTTTCATTTATTCAATTTTACGTATTGCGTATCATATTTATTATACTCATGAAATTATTTCATGAATCTATTAAAAAAGACTGTAGAAAATTTCATTGCAATGTAATATTTTTGTCAAATTACCTTTTCTGTATTATCCAAAGAGTTACTCGGTAAGACGATCACTGAATGCATATTTTTGTACTCCTCACTTGTTGTAATCGAAGTTTGAGTGTCGATCTCATTGATCACTTTATCCCCAACGTCGACCTTTTGTACGTCGTCTGTGCTTGTGGTGTCATTCGCCAAAGGACCATTGACGCAATTTTTTCTTTTGAGTATTGGCAAATTACGAGCAAAGAAATCGCAGTAGAAAATAAGCTGTATAATCCCACTCGCAATTAACACTTTATCCGTCTTGTCCAAATATCCGATTTTGAGGTATTTGTAAAACCAATGCATAAGGTAAAAGCCTTGATGAAGCCCAAAACAAGAGATGTAAGAAACAATAATGGACTCCACTTGTTTAGATTTTGAAACCATGTAAATTTGGGGAACAATAGACACTGCCTCCAAAAAAATACTAAATGTCCACAGTATTTTTATGGTAATAAGATTTTCGGTCAAGAATAGCCCGAGCACCGCACTCGGTAGAATTAATAACTCCATTCTAAACATTCAAAGTTGTATTGCATAAATGTTATTATCTTATTTATTTATTATTAATATTCAGCGTGTAAGACTACGAACTCACGGCTTGTCGCCGTAACAATTTTATTGTATAAACATACTAAAAACTTGTAGAAATATTTTCAAAACAGCTATTATTCTTTATGGAAATAATCTTATTTACTTGAAACAATTTATATAATTTGTTTTTTATAATGTTTAATGTATTGTTATTATCATACTTTATAAAATATTAAAATTACGTAGAAAATTTTAGAAATAAATATTAGTGCACTGCACTATATACTAAATACTGGCTGCTGTATCTTCAAAATTCACATAAAGCATTTGATAGCTCGACAAGTATTGATCAATTGTATGAACAACCACATTTTATCACTACAAAATGATCTCTTTAATTTAAATAAAATAAATTTATAGGAGTAAACATATTGAAAAAGAATTCGTAAATAATCATTAAATAAACAATAAATGATTTTTTACTTTAAATATAAAAACGTATACGTTGTATTATTTTAAATTGTAATAAATTTATTAGTGTCGTAACATTGTTTCTAAATAAAAATAAAAAGTACTTCGATTTAGAGTGAAATAAATGATCGACTCGTATAATTATTTAATAAAAAATGTTAAAGAGACTAAGGCTGTAGTGATTATTGTTTATTTAAAAATCTTCAATATCTACTTATGAGAAGTCTTAGCTTCAAATGATTATTGTAATAATGAATCTTTAACAATATTGAAACAATATCAAAACTAAAGTGCCAAAAAAAATTAAACATTATCATTTTCACGTTTAACACTAAAAAGCTAAAGTATTTTACAAAATATCTCTTTGGATGAAACTATTTATAAAAGTGAAGTAGCAGAAATATATATAATAAAATACTTAGTTTTTTAATAAAACCAAAGATGATAAAAGATATACTCTACCTAAAAGCATCGCGCTTGCGGTCGTAAGTCTTCCGAAAGAAGAACATCGATAACACTGTACAATATATTATACTGATGTGTATTATCTTCATGATAGTATTGTACAGTGAAATGTACACAACCATTAAATCCGTGTACCGCGTTGAGAAAACTATAGCATTCAAAACTTGAGTTTTTCCGCTCACTCCTTAATAAAAAGAAAAGTACATTATGGTCAATATGCACAGAAAATATTTCTAAAGCAATATTTATAAAATTATCAAAACAATTAAATAATTATCAAAATTTTTGCTAAACTTGGAAGGTTTTAATAGAAAATTAAATTTCTGATATTTATTAATTTTCTAGAAAAACAATAACAACATCAACTTAATTTACAAAAATTACCTTTTCCGACAAAATGTAATATTTATGAAATTTTTTTAAATTATTAAATAAGTAATGGTGTTAATGTATTATGATTAAATTTACCAAAAATATATATTACACATAAATCTTCATTATTTCTATAATACTGACATACATTTTAATAATGTTTCTTATTAATAAAAATAAATGTTTCCTTATTCAATATACATTGAATAATGTTTATATTTACATACACTAGTACATTTTAACAATCAATAATTATTGTTATTAGTACTATTGCATCAAAATTCCGGTAATATGGTCGTATAATACTCAAATACAATATATTATTGTGTATTGCATAATGAAAAAATATAATCAAAAACTTTTTTATCCGACACATTATTATATTTGAAAATATTATTCTTAAAATTTAAAAATATGTAGGGAGTGCATAAATTTGTACTGTAAAAAAGACAATTTATTAAGATAAATTTTTTAATACTTCAACTATTTAATTTAAGCAAATTTAAAAAATTTGTAATAACTTTTATTGTAATGGCTAGATATGTATAAATAAATACAATTATATTACGTATGAATGTATAAATCCTTTTATTAATCAATAATGTGAATGACATAATTTAATAATGTATTATTTTCCATAACATTATTACGTGTATAATTTTTAAATCAAATTATTTTTTTTTATTTTTGAAGTTATAAAATTTAATACTTCCATCAAAACAATTAAAATTCATTAAATGATTAACATTTTTTTATAAGAGAAAGAAAGATATTTTACATATTTGTGTTGATACAAAATATCTTTTTTTCTCTATTAAAGAGTTCATAAACTTAAAAATATAAATATTAACGGATTTTCAAAAACAATTTAAGAAAATTTTCTTCTAAAATCTGGAATCGAAAAAAACCTAAACTTTTCCGTCTTTTGTATAAATTTGAGTTTTCTTTGTATATTTTCAAACTAATTTGACCAAATAATTAATAAAAATTGAAAAGGGGTTGAAAAACGGCAAAAACTAAAATGCGGAGCAACTGTCGCCTCTGCAAACGACAGTTACTCCCCATTTTAATTTACGGGGATGGGGCTTTGGTGTGCAGTATGAAAAAAGAAAAAAAAGAAAAGAAAAGAAAAGAGAAAAAAAAAAAAATAAATAAATAAATTGGATTACGTACCGGCGCAATTCTTGGTGAGACAGAGTTTAATCAGCAGTATAAACATCCCCAACAAGTGGATGTAGTCGCCGAAAATTTGCAAAATATCCATGGCGAGCGATGGAAGAGCGGAAGTTGTCGCGTGTGCGAGTCAGCAAACAGCAAATTAATCGGGGGAAAAGTGGGTGTGGAGCTCATGCGATATTTTCGAGGTGCAGTTGCAGTTGCAGCCAGGGACGTAGTTACAACCGCGACGTAGTTCGCATGCGAAATTGAGCGCAACGCCAAACGCCAAACGCCGACTGCCAAACTACGCTCGGGTGCATTGACTGCTGTCCTACTCGTCCCGCCTCTCTCTCTCTCTCTCTCTCTCTCTCTCTCTCTCTCTCTCGCTCCTCTGCTCCTTTCAAATCCAAACACTCGCGAGAAAGACGCAAAATCGAGATAAGACAGCGCAAACACGCGGGACGATCGTGGATTCGACTCCGAAATGTTGTCACCACTCCATCGAGAAGCGTACTAAACTTCCCAACCAACACCCATGAGTGAATGAGAGAACGGCGTGTGCTTGTGGAAGTGAGGGACAAGCCGTGCGTGTCGCTGTTTGTGAGTCTCTCGTGCTCGCACCGGTTGTTGTGTTGCGGTTGCGTAGCCCCACTCCCGCGCTCCGCCTTTCCGATCGTGCGTTATTACGTGCGTGTGTGGTTGCGAGAGCGTGTACGAATCCACACCAACATCAACTTATCCCAACCCGATTTTCGATTCACTTACTTACCTTCATTTCATGCATTATGCTCAACTTTTTTTAACCTTATTTGTTTTATCCCACTGGATATTAAATACGATATAAATTACAAATACAACTTCTACCTTCATCAAATTACAAATAAATCCAATGCTACAACGAAAATTTAAAGTATACACCAATATTTCCTTATTATTTGGGTATCAACAATTTTTCTTTTCCGGTTCGCATCAAAGATATTTTTCAACATCTTAGTATACATTAGTGTTTTGTCTCTCTTGACATCTACTCATCTCTTTATGTACTTGTGATTAGGTACTTGCACAATAATTTAAAGAAATACAATTTTTTACATTGTCATCTATTATCAATGAATAAAAAAATAATTTATTACTTCGCTTCAACTGCCAAATTAGGTACTTTTAAATATTAATTTAACCATTTTTTAATAACTATGGTCTTTGTATCTAATAAACTAATGAACGCAATGTTCAATTTATTTAATAATTAATCAACATGTATATGCATGCTCAATATTTCGAAACATCATGGTCTTTATTTTAAGATACAATTATATATTACTCATGCTCTTTATTATTTATTTCGTTATTCATACATGTGTTTAAGAGATAATCCTTGTGGGAAAATAATCTTAAACATAAAAATATTTTCCGATTTCGCAATTAAAGACGATATAAATCAATAGAAGCAAATATATAAAAATTTAGATTATAAAAATGAATAAAAATTGATATATTTTAACTTTATACATATACGCAAACGCACACTTTTTTAAAGAAACTCAAAAATTTTAATAAAACATTATTAATTAAATTCACAAACAATGTACATCATTTTTCTCAAATATAATGTTTCTCGTACTAAAAAAATTTACAAGATTTATGTTTACTTGTACAATTTACATCCAGTAAATTTATTTCTAAAATTAAAATAACTATAAAAATCATTATAAATTATAAATATAATAAATGAAAATATACGTATTGACAAATTGAGTGTATATAAAATTGAAATAATTATTGCAAATGCCTTTATATTTTATATTTTTCCCGAAATTTTTATAAAATATAAAATACATAAGTACCCAAAAGTTTTTTAAATTTACTTGTTAAAAAGTAAATATAAAACTATATTTTTAATGTAAATTTTTTGATTGGTGCAGTTGTATGATTATATTTTATAAAAATTACTTTCAAATACAAATATATTTATGAAATATAAATATACATATAATATCTACGTAAATAAACACAATTATTCATTTATATATTTTGTTATGATTAGTGACATACTTTAATTGGCTCATTCCACAAAAAAAAATAGTCCTTATTACTCTTTACTCCCTGAAATAATTTATATACAAATATAATTTATATACAAATAAATTTAACTTTATAAAATTGAACAATTTCAATAATATAATTTATATGCATTTTAATTTTAACGCGTGTATTTTTAATAACAGTGAGTGATATTGACTCTATTGATTTTATTATTAGAGAACTTATTTCATTTAGATGTGCGGTACAAAAGATTACCATTTTGAAAAGTCACGTATTATTCGTGTGTAGACAAAACTTCATTTCGCTCCGTTCATAAGTCGCTCGAGATAACCAGAGCTCGATGGGTGCATAAGTTTTTAGCTTATTTTATATTCCATCGCCGATGTTTAGTTCCCTGTTTATGACTTTAGGCGGGCAGATATTTTCTCTGCCTTTCCAACCGCCCGAAACCCACTGTATGATTAGTTTTGTCTCACCTGTGCACACTGAGAATTCCACACATGTAATTTGAAAACATATGTACAATTACAAAAAATACCTATGAATGAATTTATATAGTCATTGTATATAGCTAATGGTAAAATCAATCTATATATCAACATATAAACTTTTACAATTGTTTGTGATACAAAAACAAATCTTAAATGAACACTAAATTCGTGTGCTGACAATGCTCTTATTGTAAAATTTCAACCTCAAACAGTAGTCTGATAAATTAAGAAAAAACACTTATCACGGCATTATTTATAATAGCGAATGTTCTTCATTTATAAATTACACTACATATGTTGTGTACAATTTATAAAACTATAAAAATACTAAATAATTTTCATATTGACACTTAAACATTATAGTATTTAAATCATCTTAATAATTTTATACAAATATGTTTTATCATATTTTAATTACACTTTAATTATTATTAAATACAAGGCCTACATATAAGATATTAATTTATCCTTAATTTTATTTTATAAATAATAAACCAAGATTATATTTGTACGATTTTAATCTTAAATAATTTTTTAATTGATATATTTTACTTTGTTAGTAATTTTTGTAACTGTAATTATTTAAATTATTAAATTATAATGTATTATTAAATTATTTTCTATCTTTATTGAATATAATTTATTTTTAATATCTTTCACTATCCTCTTTAAATTTAAAAATAAATAAATATTTTTTTCCGTAAACAAAATTTTCGTTTTACTTGTTTAACGTATCGGGGTAGAGGATATTAAAACAGCATAAACTATTTTGAATTTTGAGAATCATAATAAAAATTAATGTTTTGGTTTAAGGAGCATTGCTCATCTTAATCTTGAATGATTTTTTTACATTGGTAGTCATAAAATCATAAATCATAGAGATAAGATTAGAAAATTTGATGCAATGCCTTCATTAATAAACGTTCATGTTAAATTTTATTTCTAACCATTAAAGATATAACGAAGCATAGAGATTCTTCTAGATTTCTTACGAATATTTATATCAATACTGAACTTAAATGATATTTTAAGCTATTGATAATCAAAATCAACAAAATAGAAAAAAAACTGAAAGTCCGGGATGATATGTTTCAGATATGGGAAAAGTAATTGTTGAAATTATATACTTTTTTTCAATATTGCTTAAACTATTGATAAAAATAATGGCTTGATAACTATACGGTTTGAAATTGACTTTTCAATCTTTTAGAGATATATTATCACTATCTATTTTGAAATTATAAGAATTTGTAAAATTACAAAATAGTATTATTGATTGTATTTAAAAATATAAATTTAAGGTAAACAGTACTCGAAACTCTAAAACAGTTAAAATTCTATACTTTTTTAAAGGTTAATATTTTGAATATAAACTATATTTTGATAGAGATCGTGTGAAATTACGAGGAATCAAAAGATTAAAAATTTGATTTTTAATAATTGGTTAATTTTTAAAAAGATAAATAAATTATTATTAAGATTGGTAGAATAATAAAAAAGAAAAATTTTACTAAGATACATTCTTCTATCATTATCTCGATAGAAAGCAATGTCATTAGTTTTGCACCGGGAATTAATGGACATTTAATTGAAATTTAATAATGTTTCAAATGTGATTAGGGCGTGATTTAATCTTTATAACAAATTGTTTAAGACTTATTTTATTGCTTTTATAAAACTTAATAATTTACACTGAAATTATTATTTTTTCTTAATACACACAAAATAGATTATTTTCATGAATAAAATACGCATATAATTAATTAATACATAGGGACAGAATATTGATAAATCTTTAGTATATGAAAAAATGTATTTAATACTAATTGGTAATCATTGATTATAGACCAATCGATATAGCACTTTTTTCGTCTTTAACCGAAAACAACAAACTGAATGCGTCAATAATCGTAAATAATCTTTAATTTCTTGTTTTCTAAAATACCACTAAAAATATTCATTCCGTAATTTTTTATAAATAATTTAAATAAAAAAATGCATTTTTTTATTTTTTTTTATAAAATAAATTGTTGTAATTTTAACACTATATTATTAATGGATGAATTATGTCTAAAAAAATAATGAAGAAACTCCATTTTCATATAAAGTGGTTGGTAAATTAAAATAGGAGAAATCTTCCGAAAAACGACAAATTTTGATATTAATTAAAAAAATTTAAATTAATTAAAAACATCATTATTTTTCAATTTTTTTCAATTCATACTTTTGGAAATTGATGTAATTTATATACACTCTATTTGTTTAAAATTTCAGCTCCAGATTATTTGTTTTTTAGACATAGATACTGCGTTCAAGTCACTTCTTTTTATAAAAGATAGATTTCTTTTATGGAAATGATTTTATAGAATTTCATTTTCTTGAAATAAATGCTCTAGATATTACTTGAAAAAAAATAAAATGAATTATATTTAAAAAAAAATATTTAAAATTTTTTAATAATATGGTAAAAGAAAATATAATATACAGCAAAAAATGTTTAAGTCAAAATTAAAAAGCAAAACGTAGACTTCAGTGTAAAAAAGAAATAGAAATTACATGTAATTCAAAATGAGTGGAAATTAAAACTAAGCAGGCATTTAAGATTAATTTTTATTGTAGATTAATTTGTTCTCCAAATAATTATTCGTATAATTAAACGTATATCTGTCGGTGTTTCAATTGTATTAAATCTATCCATCCATTGTCAATTCATGAAAAAATTTAAATTATTCAAAACTGAACAACCATCTTTGCCATATTTTATGATAATCCTTTTAGTATTTTTTTTATTAGTTTAATCGATACCATTCTGTTGATTTAATTATCATGTATTCTTAATCTTTTAATAAATTATTATTTATTTAATAATTATATTAACTATATTTCAATTCATACTATACATTACAATTATTAATATGGTAATTATATGTTTAATAATTATAACCGTAACTATAAAAAATCCGTTTTAGCTATTATATCCTAAAATTCTTCTTCTGTATTTTGCTAAATACAAACTTATATATAAAAATGTTCTCTGTTACTTTTTTATATATTTAAATAATGTAAAATGTATGTCATTGTTTTGAAAATTTTTTTTACAGTACATAATGTCATAATGTCAATACATACATAATGCCAAACTCTTAATTTCTTATTCATATCAACTATACTTATAATAAAACTGAATCTAATGATAAAAAAAAAAAATTTAAGTTCTGCAAATTTTTGTTTGAAATTAATACTAAAATTATTTCTTAATTTCTCATTTGACAATAACTTATCATTAGGAAATATGTAATGAATTAACTATTTAATCTAATATAATTCAATACTGTGTGATCAAGTTGTTAACCCCGCGATTTGTATGATAGATCTTATTTATTATAGATGATATTATTTACTTAGTAATTTTTTATCGTCTATATAGTCAGAATTTCATTAGTTTTTTTAAAAACAAAGATTATACAATTCAAGAAAGTAACATCAAGTTTCATCATGAAATCTAAAGTCATAATAATATTACTACTCTTGAAACTCATTAACATTTTTATAATGCTTTGAACATACGTATTTTCAATAACTGGATTTTTATGCGTAAATTTTCCAATCACCTCATGAGATCAGAATACTATAAAAATACTATACTATATAATATAACTATATAATATAAAATAGGGAATATTATAAAAAAAATAGATTAACTTAAAATCGAGGACTTACGAAAAATACACATTGAAGACAAGTACTAGGTTCATTTAATTCACTTTACTAAGAAGCTATTAGTATTTAAGCAAACTAATTATAATAACTTCTTATAATGAATAGAGTAACTATAATTGACTTTACGGCCGTTTGGATGATTTATTCAACTAAAATATCTATGCACATATTTCTCGCTTTCAATACTTGCATTAGTAGTAATTTATCCACATTTTTTTAATGATTTACAAATTTTTAAAAATTATTTATTTAATCTTGTTTTAAAATTAAAGAAAAATATTAACGCATCTTATGTTAATAAAATATCAATAAATTAGTATAAAACATTCAAAATAACATTTATATATGTATCAATAATCCATTTAATCAACTTAGTATCTTTTTTTTATTATAAATGCATAATAAGTCTGAATAACATACTCAAGAATTTTGTTTGAATTATAACACTAAATATCCTAAAATATTACATTATAGCTAAGATTTATTTCAGTTATTATATATTCAGTTATATATAATAAACCATGCACATAGAAATAATACACAATAAGAAATTTTAAAAAAAATTAAATTTTACGTTTTAAGATATATGTCAAGTTAAGGCAGCTTTTAATTAATCATAGATCGATTACCCTTTAATCGAGTTACTTTCTCAGATATATTTACTTGCACTGGATAGATTATATAAATACTTTAATACTAAAAACGAGTACAAGGCGAGTCAATAGTTTTGATATATATATATATGTACGCGGGTGTATATTGTATTTTTACTCGAATGATAATTTTATTACCAAGTATAGAAAAATTATCACTAGAAGAACTATGTTTCATGTTCATTATTCAGATTATTGCATTAATTTTCTGAATAAAAATGCTGCACTCAGGAATTTTTTTTCAAAGTATTCAGAAGCGCAAGGCCATTTTAATCATCTTCGTTAACAATAATTCTCAGTGACATTTCAAACTGCGTGTTAGGCTTACAAGATAAATCGCATGTGATAGACTGAGGTTCCTCAATTTTTTATATTTGGATGTAAGAACAGAAAATTTTATCTTGCTTCGGAAAAGTAATTAGGAAATTATTTTTTTTCATTTTAATTTATATAAAGTTATTTATACAGAAAATACAAAGTACTTCGTTTCGATAAAAATAAATGTCAATTGATTATTTAAAGTTTACATATTAATAAAAAAAAAACTTCGAGGAGCAACTAAAGGATATAAGCAGGAAATGTTGTTTTTTCTATTTGTTATACGTGAATATAATGTTACAAATTATACCTTGTACAATCACTTTTTCACCGTTTGAGATTCCTAAAACGAGTATAAAAGCAAGAATGTACCTGGTATAAAAATCTACCTACAATACATTGTATTCTATTCTAATTTAAGGTGTTAATTCTATATTTTGAATAAATATAAAATATATTAACAGCTAACTATTTGAAAATAATCTAAAACTATTCGTAAATACAACCCTATTATTACTAATAAATATTTTAACCAAATTATTTAATATAATACCTGTAATTTTTAAACTATTAAATATAATTTATTTTATTTTATGAAACAACACCAATTGAAAATTAAAAAAAATCATATATTGTTGCAAGACACAATTATTATAGGTTCACAAATCATATTTCACATCATACTATAATCATAATATTAAAAACTTTACTTTCGTAATAAATTTTTTAGTTATAAATTAAAAACCCGTTTATTTTATCCTTTATTTTTATCAAAAAAAAACATTTACATATACTAAAAAATATATAATATAAATAAAATAATATTATAAAATAAGGTATAAATAATATATTTTATAAATAAAACTATTAAAAATTAAAATGGTTTAATAAAATATATATTTTTTTAAATGGCAGCAGTTATTAAAAAATTTTTTATAAATAATTGTAAAAGTAGAAAATTTAATTTTTTTTAATATAAAAAAAAAGCTCATAAAATATATTCATAGAAATGAAAGATTTTTAATTAATTTGTTTATAATATTGATTTAATAAAATTTTTGTTATAAAATACTTGTAATAAAGTAAAACTTATAAAGTATGAATAATACAAATAAATGTTTTTAATTTATGCAAGAATAGATTAACTGTTTTATTATAGCTTATTGAAATAGAAATTCAAAATTGAAATAGATCATTAAGATTTTTTAAATATTTTTTTTTTATTATGAACTATATATATAAATATGAAATGTCCTTTAATCTCTGAAATAAATAATTTATATTTCCCAATGTATCTATAGATGTAAATAACAATTAATACATTATAAAGAAAAAATAAAATTCCTTATGAGTATATTAATTATAGTATTTTTATGAGCTCTAAATAATAGCTCTTTTATTTTAGTATAATGCAACGTGAATTTTTCTTTTAATAATTTTAAATAATTATAATAAATGAGTATGAAAATTTAATTTTTAAATAAATAATTTTATATAAAAAATAAATTATTTACAGTGTAAATCCATTCACATTTGGACAAAAGATTTCGCTTTTTCTTTCAATAGCTAATTATGAAAATATGAGTGACTATTGTAGGAATTACTACATTTTGAAAAAGATTTAAGCTAGAAAAAAAGTACAAGGAAGACAAATTCTATTTCCCTTATGAATGCTACAGGTGAGATATATTCTGTTTCTCTTATATCTTCCCATATATAAATATGTTTTCAATATCATTCGCTACTCATAGTAATGTTAATTCACGGTTTGAATATTCCATGAATTAACTTTGCCGAAAAACTGTACTTACTAGATAACGTATTACTTTCATTCTGTCGCGAATCAGTTAATCATGGTGGATTCTTTTTACGCAAACAATGATAAACACAACATGCCTATTTTGTCAGATTATTCTGTTATCACCATTTTTTCAAATCATCTACGTGTACATTATTAATCGGTTAACAAAAATTCAAAATCGAACAAATGCAAAGAAATGATATCACACAATGCCGTGTGATAATCTGATAGATGCTTTATAAGATATTAAACATAAAATAAATTTAAAAGAAATTGTGCATCGCAATAGGCTTTTAAGTGTTTAAAAAAATTTAAACCAAAATATTGTTTAAGTAATATCGATAACTTTGATCATACATCAGAGTTACAGAAAATCATTAACATTGAATGCATTAAGTCTGAAATGTTTAAGATTTTTTTTTTAAATCAAAGAGAAAAATTACATAATATGTGCAATTCAAACCTAAAAATAAAATTTAATTGCATCTTAAGTATGGAAGAACTATAGTGTGCAGAGAAAATAATAATAATCATAGTTCAAAAGTTGGAAAAATTTGAAAAATTATATAAAAAAATTAATTAATAAAAATAACAAACAAAAACAACTCGACGTACATAAACCATGGATAAATCATGATGATATAATATATACCAGTAAAAATTATGTTTCTTACGAAATATAGCAGCCAATTCTGGTACTGAAAGCAAATCATGCGACCAATTTAATTATCAAATTTTATGTTTCGAAAGATTTTCAAACAAAATTCTTTTTAATTGAACTTCATAATAATAATTTAAAATATGGAATTATTAATGAATTATTAATTAACCAAATTAATTAAAAAAAATGATTAGAAAGTACATTAATGATATTCGTGTAAATTGCGATGCACTATTTAAATCATATCGCAAGTCAGAATAAATTATTGTAGACCCATGTTCCACTTTTGTTCAAAGAAAAATCTCCTCAAAAACATTCTTTTTTGTATTTTTATGTTTCATTTTGCAAACACTAAATATAAAAATTATCGGTGATTTTATAACGGCTGAATTTTTTATTTTTTTAAACCGACTTTCTATTTTAAAGCATAAACTTCGATCATTTTTGCTTCAATAATTTAATAACCTTATATGCACACATAACAAATTAAAGAAATTATTCAATAGTAGTAGCTATCGAAATTGTTAAATATAATATAAATATTATATTCTTTATTTATTAATTTATCAATTATTATTTACAGCGCCATCTTTCGTATAATGTAATTTTATATATTTATATATTGAGTTAATATTAATATGTTAAATATATACATATTTAATTATAGTGAAGTGCGCTCATATATATTTTACTTATGTTCTTCATTCTTTTGATTTGACTCCGAATAATACGGAAGTGCTGTAATCGTAATACCATTTAAATGAAACATATTAATATTAAATCAAATAATATTTATTTAATCTACTACTTCAACAGTTATTAAAATTTTTATTTATGAAAATATCAAATAATGTTTTATTTCTCTCTTGCTTTCAAATTTAAAATGATCTTTATTTTCAAAGTAAAAATAAAAATTTAATGCAATTATAGACTACAACAAAATAATCAGACAATTGATAAATAAAAATTTAATAAAATCTTAACTATTGTCAATTATTGCTTTAGTTTCATTTATTTATCGGCTATTAGATTTGAATATCTTTAATATTTTTTAATATTTGACAATATTTATTACTTTTATTTGTCAATTTATTAACGGATTTATTCAAGGCAATATTGTACAGATAAATAAAAAGAAATATAAAATAAAATTAGTTTTAATTTCTTTATAATAAAGAAAGCTTTGATTTAAAAAAGTTAAAAGAATTGTATACAGATATTTGATCATGTAAGCAATCAAAAGAACAATAACCTGATTATTGAAATAAAATTTGATGAAAATAATTTTTATAATATCAAGTAACGATTATGGATATTTATGTATAAATATATTAAAATATATTTCGTATTGATTCGATTTTAAATTACTACTATTAATCTATGTAATCATGTGATCAGATTTTTACTATTTCATTTATGAATAAGGACAAGTTTCAGCAAAACAATTTGTACCATTAGTTCTATCTCTGAAATTTGATGAGAAGCACCTTTCATATTGTTTATTGAAATAAAATTATGGATCGAACGAGTTACATAATGAATAAAACGAGTTACTCTGAATTATTTTATTAAATATCTCTTGCCTTAGTCAAGGCTAATGTTAAGGTACAGGAATACGTGGGTATTCTATGACATATCGATCATAACGTCACAATTTTTAATGTGGACATTCAAAATTTACGTGGGTATTATAAGTATTAGTTGTAAAATACCTAGGCATCAATGCGCCTTGACATTAGCCTTGACAAGAACAAGGGATACCTTGTCGAAACGTGGGAAAAGTAATTAAAAATAACTCATTTTATTCACCCTGAAGCTTATTGGATCCATAATTTTATTTCAATAAATTATTTCTATCAGTTTCTTTTTCAATTTTTGAATTTTGGACAATTTTAAACAAACATTTGGCGCATGATATTTTCTTTTAAAAAATGACACATTATTTCTAACAGTAAGCATTCTACTTATAAAATTTTATAAAAATTAAAAGTAAAGTTTTTCAATATTTTTAGTTGTTCTTTCTTCAAATAGTTATATTAATCGAAAAATAAAAATATAAAATATTTTCTTCAAATTATCTTATAAAAACAACATTACCATTATATCATTATTGTTTTCTTTTTTTATTCTATTTAACATTGATCAATATTTATAAAACTGATTAAACTTTTAGAACAGTCGGCTTATACATTTATTTGGCTAATTCTACATTACATATTATTTTTCTTATTTTTTAATACTTCCCATTGTGTCTTTCCTACGTATTTAATGTGTTTAATAAATAATTTTAGTTTTTTTTTGTGTAAAATCATTTTTGCAATATTGTCTTATATATTATAATCTCACATATCTTATATATTAGGAATAATAAATTAATTATTTTCATTATTAGACTAAGCAATAAAGCACTTTTAGGTTGTTAGCTGCATTACACTGTATATTTTGTTTCTGATTTAATTATGTTATATTCAATATTTTAATTATAAAGTGTGTTAACAATTAAACTTACTTTTTATAATACAAATTATATAATTATTAACAAATATTCATAACTTTGTATTAATATTAATAATTTATTATAATTTGATATACTTAATGTATATTTATAGTATAGCATATTATTTAAAGCACTCATTCAAAAATTAAGTATTAATATATGCGTGCACATTTCGACCTGAACGAAATCCGTAGATAGCTAAAATTGAGATTACTGTTATATGTTATCATTACACGTAAATCGAATCTTCACTTGAATTTATCCATACATCAAAAAAATGCTAGGTAACGCATTCAAACATCTATTTATTTAAATTTATTTAAAGAGAGAGGAATAGAATAATGAAGTAAAAGATAATCAGATACAACAAAGCAGAAAGAAAAGGCAATAAAAAAAAATTTATTAGTGGCTTTATCTCTGGTAATATTACGTTTTTCTTTCCATAAGAAAGTAATATTCTTAAATTGTTTTTTTATTACTGAAAATTCCACGTAAATGCTTTCCTATTTTTAATACAGTGTATTTTATTTAAGTTTTTTTTTAACTATCATTTATTAACTTTTATTTATTTACTGTACATTCACGTAAGTATTATTCTTCTGCTAAAAGTAGTGAGCATTTCTTTCTTATTACTCCATTTTTGCACTTTCTGTAAAGAATTAATGCAATGTAGTTGTACTTTTACATTTACTAAGATTTGTCCGCGAATCAATAAACCATCATGTGCTCAGAAGATCTCCACTTTTCCGTTTTAGTATTTATTTTTAAACATCTATTACGTATCAATACTACTTAGGAATTTATATTTAATAATATTTTTTTCTTTTATATACCTTAATACTTGAATTTTTTTATTGCTTGGCATCTGTGTATTAAAAAAGGAGGCACGCCCATTGATTGCAAACTTTATTTCTATACAAGATAAATTATATTCCGAATACTAACATCAACTCTTTTTAATTGCATTTATAAAATATACGATGTTATTTCTTAAAATTCTAATTATGCAAATATAATGCTTATTCTAACTAATACAGTTAGACATTTATGCATGTATATATAGAGAGATTTATGTATATATATATATAAATCTCATAAATATACAGAGATACGCATAAGCACAGGCATTAACACGCGCGTGCACACGGGCACACACATGCACACATATATAAGGTAAATATAGAATTTATTCGGTAAATAGACAATCATTTTTTCTAAGACTTCTATCCGATCCATTCACGTGTACATTCGTAATGACTGGCACGATGTCTAGTTGACTTTCGATATTCTTTAAATGAACATATTGTGCTTTAAATATGGGTATCAACCAGACAAAGTAAGCACTATATATCAGAAACTGAGCGATACCAGATACGGTGACATAATAATTATCAATGTTGCCTTCCATTATTAACAAATAAATCCAATGTACGGAGCAAAAGGCCCGGTAACAGGCGAGCATCCCCACATAAAATATGAGTGAGCTACCGGCATATTTCGATCTTGAGGTGAAATGAATTTGAGGAAATATTGCAAAAGCCTCCAAGAAGATGCTGAGGTACCATAGAATCGACAACAGTTCCCATCTTTTGTAAGTACAAAGCAATGCCATCACTGTGCATGCGCCTATCAACAGGTCGAATCTGAAATAATTCAGTAGATTAATAACAGTAGAATAGCAAAAAAAACATTATTTATTTATATAAATTTTGTTTATTTTATCATTGCATACATGCTCAATGTTGTTATAATCTAACACAGAATTTACAAAATTTCTATCATTATTTTAAATTAACATAGAAAAATAATAGAAGTAAAGTGATTTATGATTATTTCGAAGCAATACTATATTTCTATTTTTTCAAATTACAACACTAGCTATCTCATGATTGTACACAAAATAATGTACATAAAACATTGTAAAACAAATTTTTAATTATTCTTAATTCTTTTATTCGGTTTAGTTGCCCAATAATTCTAAAATATAAAAAAAAAAAATTTTTTTTTAAACAGAATAATAAAATTTAGAGAAAACAAGAATAAAAAAATTGAGTGTATATACAATAAATACACTCCAAATTACAAGTTTTCTGACTTTGTAGCAAATAAAAACATGAATAATATAAATACACAAAAGTGAAATAATAATATTAATAATAATAAATATATAAAAAACATTGGTAATGATAAGCTGTTGGATATTAAAAACATTCTTAACAGTCTTTCAATCTAATCTCACGAATTTCTTCAATAATGAATTTAATAATATTAAAAACTTTATAAAAAATAATGAAGAAAAAATTAATTTTCTATTCAATACCCTTATTGAAGATAGTTCATGGCTATGTTTAATAACAGTATAACTGATAACTACTTACAAAATATCATAAAAAAAAAATTACAATTAAAAATCATCTACATTAATGTAAATTCTATTATTTCAAATAAAAAAAAAAACACAAACTGATACAAAAAGTAAATCAATTAAAGCTTGATATTACACAATTAAACAACACTAAATTATGCTCATCAAACAACTTGACATTTCAAAATTAGAATACAGATAGGAAAGACAGAAATAATAATAAGATAAGTGGAACAACAACAATTTTGATTAAAAAATCTATGTAATTTAAAAAAATACTGAACAACAACGTATTAAACTTTAAACATTATCATAAGTATCAATTTAAATAATAATGAAAAATGATTTATAATTTCTGTAAATACTCCATATAAGAATGAAAAAAATGATTCATTCAAAATTGAATTTAATGAGTTTTTCCAAATCTTAAACTTATATTTACTAAATAATTACTACATAATATCAGGCGATTTAAATACCACAATACATAGAAAAATCTTCATAATAACAACGATGGAAATTTTTTATCTAAGTAATTAAATTTAAATTCAAATAAATACAGAACTGAAATCTATGTTTCTGTCAAACAAACTTTTCCTTCATTTAACTCCTTTCTATATGTATTATAGGCAACCATTTCAATATTACAAATGTAAATAAAAAATAAATAAACTTTATCATTTCCGTATGAAACTGATAACAGGGGTTTTATATTTTATATATAAAAATCTGATAACATTATAAATTTATATATCAACCCTTATAAAATATTATTTAATTTAAATAAAATAAAATAATAATATTCCGTACCAACATACTAAATAAACTTAACTTTAATATCCAAAGGAATATAAATTTAAATAACAGAAATTAATCAAGTCATAAATTACTTGGAAAACACTAAGGCAAAGTCAATGCAGGAAACTATATCAATTTACAAAATAAAAAAACGTTTACTTCAACGCCAAAATTTTAACTAAACAATATCTTTAATAACATTAATATGCTTGCAAATAAGGATTTTTTCAAATTAGTTAATTAGTAATGGCAACAAAAAAATACAAAATATAAATCCAAATAATACATCTAATTTTTTTCTTAAAATTAACAAAATCTTCAAAAACAAAAAAAAGATGTATCTTATATAAAAAAGAACATATATGATATATTAAAAGAGGCAGAACATCAAACAAATTAAGATAATAATAGAAAATATAATAATAGAAATAATAGAAATCAAAAATAAAAATGACAAATTAAATCTCATTAGAATTTACTTCTCAAAAATTCATGCTCAAAATATAAATTTAGACAACAATAGATAATAGATTAGTTAATATTGTATACAATTAAATACAAAACTTTAAATGAAAATTCAATAAATTTATTAAAAATTCCATTCTATTAATAATATAGTAGACAAACTTGTACTTTATGAAGTATATACATATATATTAATTTAAATATATATACCTTACAAACTTCATAAAAACAAAAAATATTTTTAAAAACCTAAATAATAGAAAATATTCAAGTGTATATAGAATTCGTAACATTATATTAAAAAACTTATTGCTCACAATTATAAATCATATCACTGTAATTTTTAATAATTCTTTAAGTAACATATATTATTAAAATAAATGGAAAAAGTGTAAATTGATTGTAATTCCTAAAAAAACTCAACATAAACACAAATTTCTAATTTACGTTATATAAGTTTATTGCTAAATACAGGAAAAATATTTGAAATAATCATTCACAATTCTATTGCTGAATATATATATAAATAATGTAATCTCAAAAAATGAATTTGATTTCAATACTCCACTGTTTACGAAATTAATAAATTATTTGTTAATATAAACTAGCATTTAAATTTAAATTAATATATCTGGGCCTACCTAAATGACATAGAAAAAAATATTAATACAACCTGGTTGAAAGGAATAATTTATAAATTAATATAAATAAAATACCCACCACATTTAATAACCATAATTTGTGATATGTGGGGATACATATTATTTATAGTTTCTAAAGTGATTTTAATTCATCTAATTGATTATAAAAAATAAAAAATGTATCCACAATAAAATTTATATCAATAAATTTTACATAATAGCCAATAACAATAATGACAAAATTGCACACAGAAACATTGTAAACTATTTTGAAATTAATATTAATGATAAATTTTTCTTTAATAAACACGTAGAAATTCAATTAAATCAAGCGAAACATACTTTTAGGACACTACAGAAACTTTTATATTCCAAATATCTAAAAAAAAAAAAGAAAATAAAATCATCTATTACCATGCTCTAATCTATGAATGTCAAATTTGCTATAATGTTTCAAAGGTAACAATTGAAAAATTTTAAATATTCGAAGGAAACTGCCTAAGTATCCGTTTAAATAGATAAATCTGTAAAATTAGAATAGAATATAAACACCATATTAAAAACTCTAAATTATATAAAATAGTGAATATTGATAGAATTATTTTATATTAAAATTATGTAAAAATCACTTCACAATGGTGTAAAAAATAAAAAAATAATAGGTTAATTTTTTGCAGCCTCTATTCAAACATACGATATTTTAATACATGTTTAAAATCAGATTATATACCACCACAAGTCTTTGTCTTTTTAGACTGAAATAATTACTTACAAGATTTCAATAATATTCCCATAATTTATCACCTAAAAAGAAAAATAATAGATAAAACAGTTAAATATAAACAAACAAAAAAATACAACTAAATTTTGGTAATTATCCTAGTTACACCATATTCACTTTTTAATTAAAAAAAATATAATAAATATCTGTTTTAATTTACAATTAATATGTAAAAAAGGACTTTGTGTTATAGTATCGTAAATGTCTCTATAACCTCCTTGTACATATAAACCACTTATTGTATTTATATAAAACAATATTGAAGAAATATTATATAGACTGCGAACATCATATATATGTATACGGTTAATTGTCTAATGTACCAACGGTGCTATTCTTCTTTTATTAAGAATATGTAAAGAAATTTTAAACGTACTCATTGACTTTTGTAAGTAATTTTAAAAGTAAAAAGAAAGTCTTTGATCAACACTCCTACCCCTCTCTCCCCAACATCTTATATTATTTAATGGTATTTTTTCCATCACCTTCTTTTACAAATCTACTCCTATTACTTCTATGTCAGCAAGGTTTTTACTCAGTAGAGCCATTACAAGCGGTTGGCAAGTTCAACTCTACCCACTGCTTTATTTTCTGTAAGTTTTAATAAGCTGATTTTGTCCTCGCTGCCCTAGCTCCCTCCTACTTTCTAGCCAAAAAAAAACGAACCCAATACTTCACAGAGGCATGATTGCCTCCTATAGCATGCACGAATCTCGAGTGATACTTGAGATTGACGTATCACATCTATCTATTAAACACCCTTATCGTCCGCAGTTCCTATAAAATTTATTTATGTAAAAGTGTTTACGATCGTTGTGAGAATATGCTGTAGTATTCGTCTAAGACAGTCCGTTCACTTTACAATATCTATCCGAAGTTACCACTTCCAACAGTTAAAGTTCAGTGAGCGCAACGTTGGATCTGCGACACTTTTCCCGGAGTCGGTTAATCTCCCCAGTAGCTCTTGCGTATTCTGCTTTCTTAATTGAAGCTTCAAGTAAAAATTTAATTCGTTGCTCCTACTCTTCTTGTTCAGGTCGCTATTTTAAGCAAACATCGCGAATATATTCGAGATCGCACTTATGACCACCCACGAGTTTCGACCAATTGTCCAACTGCTCGTGGTTCTTATATAGGTATAATGACCTTAGTTGCCTCTTATAAGGTCGAGTATTTCCATGCTTAGATCCCACCGCATCCGGTAGAGGCTTTTACCTTAACTACTACAGTCAGTATTTTTGCTCCTAAAGAAAGCTGTATTTCTCGATCGAGCACCACTTCCTATTATTCATAGAAATAAATTAGACTTGTTTAAAATCAAAATTAGTATTGAAGCCTTCAAAATATCTTTCAGAAGAGTCAGTGGGGTTTCAAGCTTGATCATCGTTTATACATTTTTTATTGTAATTTACAAGAATCTAAATAAACTTCTTGAAAGTAACAAGCTCAAATACTTCACCATCCAAGTATAAGAAGATTGCTACCTGGTTCTACTCATAAGGAGATTTCACCGACGATTCTTTAAAGAATAAATCCTCTCGTACTTAAAAGACCTCGGCTATCCGATCAACAATATTCACCAGATGAGCTGCGGTGCTAGGCTTTGGCCCTTAGTAACTGTTCATTTGAATAAATCAGACTCCTTTTCCCACAAAATTGAACTTTTCAAAGTTATCGTCATACTGATTCCTCAATATAGAAAAATGTTGAGATTCCAGTATACGTCAAATTCTTGTACAATTGCCTGACGATGCACCTTTTGTGCAAACGCACACTCCACCTCCTTCTGTCTAAAGGTGATAAATCCCAAGCAGAAACTCTTGTAAACAATTTTAATAGTACTGTACAATCTTTGTAGGTTCTTCAAAGACCCCAAAAAAGGATCCCCCGCCACAACCACTTATTCTCCAGAAAATACAAGTAAGAAAAATAAAATAACTATCTCCACTCCTCACAGATGCATGTATTCATCGAAGAACCTCAAAAAACCTCTGAGGAAAGATATAAAAATATATTTGATTTGAATTGTAAAGTTAGAACAAAACTTTTATTATTTTTTTATTGCATATCCTAAAATATTTCGTTTAATTTTCATGCCACATTCCTAGGTGAGTTTAATTATTTAAATTAATATTTATATTCAAGTTAAAAATAAAAGCAGATCTTGGAATATTGCATTTCTAATCTATCATCTATGCCTCCACTCTTCCTTATCTCACTCATGCTTCCCAATCATTCATTCACAAATTGATCTCCTACACCACCAAACATTTTTAATCTATTTTAACTAATAATCTTTCTATTTCGTCCTTTAATATCTTAACCATAGTATTAGCTTCTTTCTATAAAATAACTAATTAAAAAATGAAATCTATATAGTTTCTAAAAATATTTCCCTTTGAGTACTAGTAGTTCTATCCTATATTATTTTGTAAAATTTATTTTGTATTATAATCAAGTAGAATAAAATTTTATAATAGAATAGCATCTGATATTCTCAAACTGTTTTTCAATTTTTTTATTATGCATAATATGAAAGGTTAATGATTATAATTCTGTAAATGATGAAATTTTGGATTGATTCAAATAAAAAAATTTTTAGAATCTATTATCTATTGCAAGCATACTGTATTACACTTTGAGTATAACAAATAATTAAATTACTATTCAATTAAATAAATAATAAATCAAAATTATTTTAATTTATTTTACCTGAATGTGTCATATTCACGCTCATACGTTCTTCTGTATATAAAAAATATGAATAACACTGTAAGATATACAACTAAAAGATAAACGATTTTTATAATAAAAGATGGCAATGATACCCGAAATTCATATGGTAAATCTAGAAATCTTGTTGTAAATACCAAAGCATAGAGTATTTGTGTTCTCCCACTAATACCTAAAAAAGAAATAAAATATTAAATTTTATAAGAATTCATAAGTATTTTTTTTTAAATCTACAATTAATCTCAATTATCAAATAAGATTCAATTCAAATAAATGTTAATATGTTAAAAAAAAAAAAATAGATTCAATTTAATTAAAAACTCAATAAAAAAATTAAATTAGAATATATTAAATTCTAATTAAAAGCACTTGGAAATAAAAAATAGAAAAATTAATAAACATTAGTAAATTATAGATATTGTTCATAATATGTCTCTACAGTTTTAACTTTTTTTTTATACAAATCGCGATATTATAAACTATTAATACTGAATGTTTGCATAACATATAACTTATTAATAATAATTTTTATTTTTTAATTAATAATATTTATATCTTTCATATAAAGTGCTAAAATAATAATGTTATGATTTATTTAAATATAATTTAGTGTTAAATCATATCAAGTATTAAATAAATTTTATATCAATGATAATGAAAAAGCAAAACCTTCATTTACTATTGTTTCAAAACTTTATTTGTACATATTAAATTACCTACTAAGAATAAATAAAAGAATAAAATATAATACATATATTTGAGATTTGTATTCGATTAAGCATTTACATTACATATACATTAAAATACGAAATATATAAATTCGCTTAATTTTATGGAATAAAGAGTAGATATATTTTGTGATTCTGAATATTTTATTAAAATGAAAAAAAATCTATACATATGATTGTTGAGTACAAGTGAAATATGAATTGAGAATTAAAGATTAAGTAACGGTTTTACCCTTGGCCGAATTCACTCGCCAGGCGGAGATTCGTTCGAGGGTGAGTAGAGGATAAAAAAGACGTCGATCTTCTTTTTGTCAAGCCGACGCGTCCGGCATTTATTCAATATAAAACTTAAAACTAAGACGCGGTTTACAATTTGACGGGAGGACTCGTGTTGCTTCGCGGCGCACAGACACTCATACATACGCACGGCGCAGTCAAGTACACGCACACACGCGCGACGCAATGCGCGCGGATTCGTATTCTATATAAGCAGGTTGCATATTCTTTATACGCGCGAGTTACATTCTCATTCAGTCGCAACTTGCACATAAATTCATATGTATAATAATGATGATAATGATAATAATCTGTGGTATGGGACTGGGTCGTTCCCATATTCCGCCGGACACCCATCCTGAGAAGGGCCGGTGTCGCGATTTCTTTTTTTGCGAATTTGCCGATATAAAAAATAGCAACCCCGCGGATTATTGGGTGTAGTGGTCCCGGGCCTAGATTTTGGTTCCCGAGGGAATCCACTCTCTCTCTCTCTCTCTCTCTCATAAGTCTGGAGGAGAGAAGGACGAGGAGTGGTGCTCAGTTTTCGTCCGGACCGCCGTTTTCGCTGAGCTGCATTAAACGCAGTAACTGGCCCGAGCAGTCCTTTGCAAGCTCTAAAAAGTCTTTGACAAAGCTATTTATACTGCCCTTGGGGGCAGCAGCTTGTGGCGGGGGTGGAAGACCCGGGCCGGAGTGGAGGTAGCGGGACCCGGACCCAGTGCATTTGGCCTTCGTGCCGCTTATGATATTCCCGCAGTCGCAAAGATATCAGGTGTACTAAAATGTAAATTTTGCTCCACTGTTATTTTATATTTAAGAACTTTTTCTGTATACATAATTTTATACTTGACTATAAGTGCATTTTTAATTTTTGGATAGAGTACTACAGATACACTACTAATGATTTTAGAAGCGAAGGTATAAGTAATATTATTACATTCGATTCTATTAAAAGCATGTATTGTGTTACAAATAATATTAAAACGCGCATTTAAAATAATCATTAAATAACATACATCTTATGGTATCCGAAGTATAACTATATCGAATTAATATTTTACTGTAAGTACTGAAAATATATTCACGTATTGTCCTATATAATATAAATAAATGTACAGTACCGATAATGTAATTAAAAATATTTATAATTATTTATTCATAAATATCAATCAGAACTTTTAATTTTTAAATGCTAATTCACTTGTTAACAACTATTTTGAAAACAGTTACATTTAACAATACAATATACTTTTCAATTATAAAAGTTAAAAGAATAAATAAAGTGAAGAGATTAAAATAAGAAACGAAGAAATATCCAAAAAAGGGATAGAAGTAAAAGAATAGTAATAGAGGGAAATGGTTGGCTCGAAAATTCTAAGGATGGAACATATAAATAATTAAAGCAAAAGCAAAACTTTTACCATTCATTTATGATAAACATTCAAAATAAAAATAAATTTGCAAAAATGTTAAAATTTTTTTTTTTTTTTTTTAAATAAATTATAATAAGATTATTTTTTTAGTTACACGATATTTTTAGAAACAATATAATTGATGTAAAGTGTAATTATAAAAAATATATTAATAAATACAACAATTCTTGCAAATATAAAATTTATTATTACTATATATATATATATATAGTAATAATATATATTACTATTTTTACTTTGTATTATAATAGAGATACTCTATGAATGAATATAAGAAAAAATTTACCTTGTGCATAAAATGAACATGTAAGAGTATAATAAGAAATTTGATATCTTTAATAAAATAAATATTTTAACTATTCTATTCTAATATTATAGTGTTTGATTAAAATGAATTCTCAATGAAATTATAAAAAATTGAAATGCATTATTAAAAATTTAAACATGAATTAATAATTCAAAAAAATATATATAAATATTTATTTATTTACATAATTGTTTCAATAAACAATGTATTTTTCACGGTAAATTTCCATTTAATTTTACTTAAGAAATAAACGAACTTGATAGATAAAGCAAAAAATGAAAATTGTGAATGAGACTAAATGATTTTAAACTCATCAGTTTCCAAAAAATTATGTAAAAATATTTTTTAATTCAAAGAAAATTATAACTAATAAAATTCAATAAATTTTAGTTGATTAAAATTTTAAAATGTTATAATCTAATTTTTATGGTCCAAATACAAATACTAAAAAATAAGATAAAAAAGTATATTTGAGTCTACGAGAATGTATTTTTGGACCATAGCATCTCGAGTCAATGATAATAATGTACAGATAACAAATTAGTTTTGAGGTAATTATCAAAATTTCGATTTCTTTATTAATAAAATTTTGTTTTTAAAAACTATAACATCTTGTGAATGTGTTATATTATTACACTTATATTACACACACACACACACACGCGCGCGCGCGCGCGCGTACATACATATACTTCTTATTTTTTTATAATTATATATTATTAAAAAACAATTATTAAACATTTACTCCTATAATTTATTTATTTAAAAAAATGTATTGCGAATTATTTCATTTATTTTATCTCCAGTAAATTATTTTATTCAAAATTAATTTGAGTTTCGATGTATTTAAGATATTATAGAAATATTTTTCACTCAGAAATAATATTAACTATACAATAATTCATATTACGCTTCATTCCATTTTGCCTTTATTAGTTCATTAATCAATGAAATTGAATTAATCATCTTTAAAATATATTTTTAGATAATTGTGTTTAAAATATTTTAATGAATTACTTTAAACTTCTTCTATTTATTAACCAAAATATACTCATTATATGAATACAAATTAAATTAATTTATCTATAAAAGTTATTCAATTATTTCAAAATATAATAACAACTATAAATTACAAAATTAGAATATAAAAATTTTTACTAAATCACATTTGGATTTGTTTATATTCAATTTTAACAAAATTTGATATCCTATGTGGAATTTTAAATCAATTTTTTAAATAAAATAACCTAAAATAATATTATTTTTAAATAATTTTAAAGTACTTTTGATAATACATTAATAATTAAATATTTTAATATAAATCAAAAAAAATTTAATCCATTAAAATAATAGTATTGAAAAAGAATGTTTATTTAACATTGAGTATTTATACTTTCCAAAAAATTAATATTTTCATGAATTAAAATTTTTTTAACATTAATTACCTATTTTTTGAAAAATGCTGTTTGAAATAATCATAACAAAAATTTATTTTTAATAGTATTATATAATATGTATAAAGTTTTTATTCTTTACATTTTAGAAAGTTATATTTCTTGTATATTTAAATTGTAAATCATTAGAAATAAATTTGTATTAAATAAAAATCGATTTAATATTAGTTTAATTCAATATTAATAGTATAATACTTTAACAGATATTCATATAGATTACACAAGATTATTTCTTGACAAAAGATTAACACCAATAATATCTAATCTCATTTTACCATTACAAGTAATGTCCTTATCATATTTATAAACTCTTTTCTTAAACAAACATTGTTTTGACACAAAAAATGTTTTAAAAAAAATGTGTAACAATGCAAATAATTTATACAAGAATATATTAACAAGTATTATTTTTAGACTAATAAATAAACATCCATAATTAACACTTCACACGATAATTGATTAGTTTTAAATTATTTAATATATGTTAATAATTTAAAATAATTAATTTTATTATTGACATATTGATAAGTAGTAAGAGAAGAGTTATATTTTAATTTTAAAATTATACTTACCTATGCAATCGAATGTACATATAATTTTTAAGAAAAGTATAATCATTGCTGCTAATTGAAGGAAAACACCAATATTTTGGAAATCATTCATGATTATTAGATGTTTGTGTTTAAATAAATAAAATACAAAGATGTTAATTATTATTAAAATATAACTTGCAAGCGATAAAATACGCGAATGTGACTGACAACAAATGATAGCCTGAAATGAGCAACGTCAATCACACAGTTTAAAAAATGTGAATATAAAATACGCATGCGCGTTCGATCACGTGCGAACGTAAAATAATTCCATAAACGTCTTTTATTCAGATTCATTGCTCTGTTTGATATTATTCATATTTTTAACTTTTTTCCTTCTTCTTCATCTTCTTCTTATCTAATATGTATCTTACCAGGTTTGTTCAATGTTACCACGAAAATAATATAAAATTAATATTTTTAATTTTTAATTCACATTTTGAAATTATTATTCTATATTAAACTTGAAAAATTTAAATATTTAAAAAACGTATAAAATCATTTTATACGTTTTAAAATTTATTATAAATTTTCATTGTATTTTTTTTTAATATTTATATCTTCTATGTACAATATTAAAAACATTAAATATGCTTAGAAAATCAATCTAACAATTAAAATTGAAAATTTTGCTAAAAACAAATAAAATTTAATTTTGAAAAATATCTTTAAAATTTTTAATATTAACTTTAATTTAAATAACATAAAATTGATTGAATTTTTATAATTAATATTTTTGAATGAAAATTATAGAATCGTATATAAGTATATTTATAGATAAATTTAATGAAATTTTAAGTTTAAATATAGAATTGATCAAGAAGTGATTTGTAACTTTGGGATTAAGTGTAACTATAAGGTAGACGAAGCCGGATTTAGAGAAAAAACAATTATTAAATTTAATTTCGAGTTACTTTGCAACTTATTTATTAACCTCATTAATTCTCGCGATGAAGAAGTATATGCATGTTGCAATAAAATTACAATAAAATTAAACTTGTTAGAACTCTCAGCATCCGTGCTCCCTCGTAAAAAAATACCATCGATAACATTTTTGCACTTGGGAAGTGTGTTGCTAGACATCGGAGTCCGTCGGTCTAGAATTAGACGTCCGGGTTCCTCCTTATCACGGATTACACTCGAGTTTCGAGCAGGTGAACGTGGTTGCAGGTGTTCGTGATACGTCCTATGATAACGGCTCAGCGTGCAATTTTATATCAGCGTAGTTTATTGTGTGTGCGTGTGTGCATGCGTGCGTGCGTGCGTATGTAGTCTTGTTACAATATACAATTTCATTTGCAATAATTAACCCTATATATAATATACTATGATTGCTTAATACAATGCCATATCTTATATTTCAAATTATATTTCTTCTCGCGACGCTCTTGGTGGTTCCTTAATTTGCATCAATTGTTCTTCATTATTTCTGATATATTTTCTACACAATGAATCAATAGTTTTTCTTTTAGCTACAGTGGATTTTCATGCCATTTTTCATAATTCCTCAAATTTTTAAATCGAATGTTAATCTGAAATATTCTTATTGTGATTAGTTTAAAGGTCACCCTCCATCCTATTTATAGCTAATTTACTTTTATATACAGTGAATACAGGACTTTACCTGATGATTTCTAAATTCGTTAAAACAAAGGTTTTAAATGAATAAAGATTAATTTACATTATTGCATTTTTATGATATTTTATTTTTGAGTTTTAGACCAAGAAATAGAGCACTTTTTAGTCTATGAAAAAAGCAACTATTAATGCATATTAAAATTCGTAAAAAAAATCAGTAGATTTTTATATTCTAAAATTTTACTTATGATTATTATTTAGAAACAATTTTAAACAAAAAATGCCATTTTTTTTTTATTTTTTTGTTATAAAGTGAAAAGTCGTAATTTTAACACTATAATGTCAATGAATATTTTCTAACTAATATAATTGAGAAGAAAATTCATTTTTATATAAATCAATCGGAAAATCAAAAGCGGAGAAATTTTCTAAAAACCAGAAAATGTTTAAATTAATTAAAAAATTTGTAAGCTTGTCATTTTTTAATATTTTCAACTTTAATTTTGATAAATTAAAATGATTAATATTCAGTTTGTATTTTAACAAAATTCCTACTTGATTGAATAATTATTTTTAACAAAATTCTATTTTTAATTAAATTATGCAAAACCAGTTTTAAGTTATTATTAGCTCATTTTATTATACCATTTTAGTATTTTTAAGGACTTTGAAAAAAATGATTATAGTACAACAAATCCAGTATCTCATATTTTTTAAAGATCGTTTAGATTATATAAAAAATGCGGATACAGACAACCAAACACAGCCAAGCATGCAAAAGTAGACGAGGAGTGGAGAGAATAAGATCTAAGGGATTAGAATATATTGTATAAAAAGTGAAATATCTGCAAATTAACTCGTCGAATATTGTTCTCTCCACTTTTCATTGAATTTCCCTAATTTTAAAATAATCTTTAATTCTCATAATTCAATTTTTATTATAATAATGTGTCGATCTTAATTTTTGCTAGAGGAGATTTATCGCGATTAGCAACAGCATTTTAGATAGATTGGCTTTCAGATTTTGTAGGTATAGATCGTAAAATTTCTTGAAAAATTTACCTTTATTAAATTCATCTAATTCAAAAAACATAAAATTCAATCATTTTACTATAAATTCATGTTAAAAAGTTTTAAAAAATTAGCTAATCAGTTTATTATAATACTCTTTTTTATTAAAAAAAAATTTATAATTTTAATTGAAAATTAACTTATAAGGGAAAGAGAAGGAGAGAGAGAGAAAAATTCTAATTTTCATTTACTCAATTTATTGTAATTTTAAATTAAAGAGTATATTTTTTTTACTTAAATTTATTTATTTAATTTAATAATTGAAACTCATCAATAAATAGAAAAAACTATAATAATTCAAAAATTACGGGCTAAATAATTTCTGAAAAATGTATCAATTTCCTTCAATATTTTATTTTTTAAAAAACAGAAACAAAATACAATAGAATGAGATTTTTTCAATAGTCATACACACAAAATACAATAATAATGAAAAAAGATCAACTTATTTGCTTGATTATGTTCACAATTATTTGTTATTGGTTTTTCGTTCTAATTTATTATTATTTTAGAAATTTATTTAAATTCACTTATCTTGATACTACTAAAATTGCTAAGATAATGCAACACAGCAGCCACCTTCCAACAATTTTTAGATATTGATTTTTTCTTATACTTATACTTTAGTTTCTATACATATCTCCTTATTAAATTTTTTAACTTTTGGTTCAATCCTCAATTACTTTCTGGATATCTGTAAATTGTATTTGTTTTCGATTCCAGAGGATAAATCGTTGAATACTCAAAAAGTGTATCATGTAGGAGAGAATGTAACTATCGCGAGAATAAAAGTAAAAATAACCAGTCAATTAAATTTCAAGTCACTTTACAACTAAATCATTGAGCGCTTTTACTCTCGAACTAAGGAAGAGTGCGTGTACGTGTGTGTCAGCTAGTGTACAGGAATTAAGGTGGATTTCAGTGGAGATAAAGGTGGGCACTGTCTGATTAATTGAAATAATCTCCCCCTTCCCATTTCTATGACTCCTGGACGAAAAAATGATGTCGTTATTAATTTTTCACCTAAGAATCCAGCCATCCGCATCCGTGGGTTTAGGATTCTTGTTCTTCCCGACGTACAGACTCTTCATTATCATGAATTTGCGCTCATATTTCGTCCAGCCAACGGGACACATTTCAATAGCAATAATTTTTTAAATAATTTTGTTTATATTCACTTTTAAACACTTAATAATTTACTAAAACGAAATATTATTTTGGTTGAGTTATTTTAGTAAATTTATACATAAGATAAAAATGTCAGAATAATAAATTTGCATATAATAGTTGCATAGATTTTTAAAATAACTAACAATTTACATTCAAATTATTATTCATTGCATAGTGGATTTTATTATACTCAAAATTCATACAGTTATTTATACACAATTGTAATAAATGAACATAAACAACTTTTTAAATTAAATATTCATACTTATTAATTTAAAAATTATGAAAGCTGTTAACATTTTTTAATTAATTTAAGTGCTTTAAAAATAAAAAATAAGTAGCTTTAAAAAGCTATTCGAAAATTACGCTATAACGAAGAAAGATATATTAAATTTTATGTAAAAATAATTTCATGTACAACAAAGATGATTGATTAAATTATAACATGGTATATATAAAAATTATGAGTTTAAAATATATTTACATAAATCAATCAATAGTTACATCCATTACATTCAATTTATTAAAAATGATCGCATAATACCTGTGAGAGTCTAATTAAAAAATTACTCACATAAATTATTATATTCAAATTACCACCTATAAATATATATTTCTAAAAATGATAGAACTACTTCATTCATAAATCTTAGAACTTCGTAGTTCGATAATGTATCTCCAAATATTATTCTTTTTAAATTATAATTTTTAACTTTAATTTTTATTTTATGCAATAAGAAATTCTAATTTTCTGTGCTATATTGTTCTTTGAGAAACTATATATATATATTTGTGTGTGAATATTATATATATTTGTTTTTATATAATTATAATATATATATTAAGATATTATTAAGATAAATTGAAGTTATTAAATGTGATGTAAAATAAAAATAGGAAAAAAATATTTCAGTAATATGAAATATACATAAAAAAATATTATAAATAACGTAAAATAATAACTGATATTATTCATGATATTTATAAGTACACAATTAAAACGTTTGATAATTAATGAAGATAAACCTTCATAATTTTATAAATAATAATATTTATTGTTAAATATAATATAAAATGTATTAGCTTCTCGTTTTTCCACCTATTTAAAAAAAAGTATTTATAATGTTTTATAACGCAAAAAATATTTATCTCCAATTGAAAATTAATAATATTATATAAATATATTTTTTATAATTTATAGTATAGTTACTAAAATACACCATAAAAAAATTTATATATAAAATTTATACTGATTTCAAGAACAAACAAAAATATTTCTGAAATGTATACATTAATTTTATGTATTTTTAATTAAATAAATGAGTATTGTATTTTATTATTAAAATTAACCTACATTCTTTCCTAAATAAGAACTTCAGTATTATTTTTAAAAATGGATCTAAAAAAATTATTTAAAATTTTTTATAATACCTATTAAATTTTTAAAAAATATTTAATTATATAATGATAAATTAGAATACAATTATGTGTATTAAACGATATTAAAAAATAAATAGTAAAATCAAATAAATTTATTTTAAATAATGAACAATTATCAATACTAAATTATTAATTTTATTATATTTTTATTTATTTTTAATTTTAATTAATTATTTATTATTACTTACTTTGTATGATTTAATAGAGTAAAAATGACTGTTGTTAAAATATAATATAATATTCCAAAAAAATGAAATAAAATCAATGTTTTGTCAATTTTCTTAAACTTTAAAGGATTTTTGTATGTCAGAATTATATATAATATAAAAATTATATATTTTAATGCATAATGCACATTATAAATATTGTATATTTTTATTGTATAATTATGTACTTTATATATTTTGTGATATGATTTTATAGCAGTTTAATATTATTTTTATTAAATAAATTTCAACTTAAATTAATATACATGTTTTCTCAACTGTTTGATTTTTTTTCAGTGATGAAGGAAATAAAAGAGCCTCCTTCGTATTTTCAGTATCATCAGTTACATATATTATAGCAACTTCTTTTTCCGCACTTTTATTACTCACAACATTATCTTTTTCGGTAATTAAATTTTCATCGTGTATTTCAATATCATTTGCTATTGACTTACTGTTCAAAAAAAAATCACAGTAAAACATCAGCTGCACGATGTTGCCAGCCAACGATATTTTGTCATAATATTCATCCATGTAGAATCGTTGTACAGCATCCATTAAATAGAAAATTTTACACGCCGATAGTGTTGAAATGTAATAGTATACGATTTTCTCGATTTTTTTCTTCTTTGAAATAAAATGCATTTGTGGAATTATAGAAATGGATTCAAGATATATACTAAATGCCCAAAATATTTCGACAAAACTGAAACCGTAATTTGCGAATAGAGAAAGAACTATGCATGGAAATATTAATCGCTCAATTCTGAAATCAAAGAATAATAAAAAGTTTTTGTCAATTTGTACATTATATATATATAAAATTTTACAAGATTAGATTCATTAAAATTACTGTAAAGTGTGATTTACTGTGTAAAATAGATGGACATGTTTACAATAACAATCATCATTAAATATTTATATTAAATGTAACTATTTTTATTTTAATTAACTATAAATAGATTAAATTTATTTAAATAAAAAATTATATATAAATATTTTTATGCGTTATATATTTTTGACAACATTTGGAAAAATTATATTATATTAATTATACTATTTAATAAACAACAACACTCAGCATTTTATTTTTTAAAACTAGTATTTTATAATATAAATTATATTAAAATAAATTAACAATTGAACTTAATTGAACTTTATAAGTAAAATGTATAAAAGTACTCTTTTCGAAAACGTATAAATTTTTATGTTTCAAATAAAATGTGAATTAATAAGTAGACTGTAAATTTATTAAATTTTTACTAATATTTCGTTATATTATATGAAGTAAATTTGAATTTTTTACACATATTAAAGCTAATAATTGTTTAATTTTTGTAGAAAATATACATGTGTGCATTTATAAATTAGTGAAAAAATTATTTAATGATATGTTACAAAATTGCATTATGAGCAAATATTATATTTCATTAAAATAAAAAAAAATTGATATATAAATAGTGTAAAAAAACATAAAATATTAAATTTCTATTTATATAATACATTATATCAATACAGCTTAAATTAAATAAATTATTTTGTGTTTTAAATATTAATTTAATATATTTTTTCTGTAATTAATAAATAAAATGTAAACTATGATTGTTTCTAATAATAAAACTAAATTATGATTGTTTGTAAATTTTATAAAATATATTAAAAATATTTATAAAAAAAATATAAATCTTACCTAAAATTATCGCATTTACTCTGATAGGATTGATTATAAAAAAAATATATTGATAACACAGAACTATTTGTGAGAATTATAAGAAATATTTTCAGTAATGAAATAATTAATGGACAGTTATAATAAGACATTGTTACATCTAAATATCTTGTAATAAAAATTATAGCATACAAAACTTGAGTTTTTCCACTAATACCTAAGAAAAACATAAACTTATGCACAATTTATTTCAATAATAATATAAATTAATCTGTTAAATATTTTATGGTATCATGAACATTATTATACATATAATAATGTTAGAATTTTTATTTATATAAATATTATTAGTCTTTTTTTAAACCTGTACATTGTATAATTATTTAAGATTATTTATATTTACAAACAACTAAAGTAATTCTATTCAACTATTGGAGTTTTTGAAACGTTAAATTCTTTCCTTTTTCATTTTTAATTTGTCTTTCCTAAAAAACACGCTCATGAACGACTTCAAGCCATTGAAATACCGTGCATACACTTATATATTTTCAACTTAAAACCTTTAATTGAATTTGACATTAAAATCGAACTTTAAAATATACATTGTTTTAATGTCCAAACTATCTAATTTATAACTCAAGTTTATTCTCTCAAACAGAAAATTACAAACTAAGTTCGCACTTTTTCTTTCATCAGATTCCTCAGTCACGGGATCTTTCAAAGTTTTAGACTTGTCCTTTTCCGGTTTTCCATTTATTTCAGAAATATTTTTCTGTACTACCCCATTTTTAACGTACAATATGTTGATGATATTGCTCGTTTCACATCCTCTAAAAAATCTCCAACGAGCTGCTTTGTTAATAAAAAAAATCGGTTGCTTCTCACTCTCCTCTCTTAACTTTATTATTAACATCTAAAAGTCAAGAGTACCAAATTCTAAGTCACCTTCTTAAGATGTAAGAAACTCATTATTCTCTTACCTTAATCTGAATAACATTATTTCTCCAACTCTTTCAAATATCTGAGCCTGATTTTAATTATAATAATAACCTGAAATTCCCATGATTTTACTGATTTTATTAAAATGAGATTTACCTACCACTTCTTATCATTATCTTTTATACGCAACTCAATTTATCTCTATTTATCTAACCATTTGTGCATCTTGGACATAATCATTCATATAATTATTATCATATATGAAATTCCTATTTACAATTTCTACATACAATTACTCTATTTAAAATTCATACAATTGTTTTATTAAAAGTTTCCAATATTCATGCATGAAAACCCTCAAATTCTGCTTTAACTGCAAGGATACCAGCAATGTGTAAATATTTTAATAATCGAATCTCTTACCTTTCGACATTCTAACAATCAAATACTGTATAAATCTAAGAGATTATCGTTAAAATCATCTAAACTGTTTAACTAAAAGGCTTGAAAACTTCACTTTCCAAATGTAGGTTCAATTTATCATCCGTTCTTGGTTGAAATATTTTCCTTATTCTGGATTTATTCAGAATTAAAATTGCGTATGTATTTTTTTCTATTTGAGCCTGAAACCTGAATGATTAATCTGCAATGAGGGAGAGGGGGGGAGACTACTCAGTAAGAATTTGATACTATCCATCACTAAAAGTAATTATGAAGATTTTATTTTCTCTGTACTGTATTCTAACATACCGTATTTCAATGCTTGCATCACTCACCATAGCAGAACAACTTTTCTGATAAACATGCAGCTGTTAACCGTATGTTACATTGATAAGAATAATATTATCTATTAATTATTTATTTTTGTTAAGTTTATTATCTGGTACATAGACTTCAAGCTATTTGCCATATATCTTGTAAATACACGTTTCTTAAGCTTCCACTACATTTATGCTTACCTTTAGATACATACTTAAATTTAGATATACACTTGATCCTATTTATTTTTATTTTTTTAAAATATATATTTTGAATGTACATTATTACGCAAATAATCATAAAAAAGTAGTTGATATAAAATAAAAATTAATTTTCGACATTTTAAATTAAATAAAAAATACGTAAAATGTAATACTAAAATTTTATAAAAATTGGCATAAAATAAAAATAAATATAATATTTGTTTTTTAACTTTTACTCAATTCTTTTTAGATAATTGAAATTTTTATATTAGTATTTAAAAGAATACTTTCTCTAAATAAGATAATATGCTTTCCAATTTGAATACAACATTTTATATTACCAATGTAAATAATTTTAATTGTTCAATATAATTTTTTATACAATTTTTAATTTTAAATTAAGCAATCAAATTAATATCCCCCACATATATAATAATGTCATATATTTAATAAAAAAATATTTTGATTCAATAGTTTCCTTCAATAAGAATATGAATTTTAAATATAGATTATTATGAATCATTCTTAAGTGGATTTCAAAATATAAATACTTAAAATTATCAGAAATACTAAAATACAAATTAATTAACTTAATATTAAATACATACATTTTTTTACCATATGTTAATAAATTATAAATATAAAGTCACTATGATTAATTCTTTAAAATAATTAAAATATCAAAATAAAATTTTTAAATAAATTTTTTATACATTTATTGATGAGTATTCGAATTATTGATGAGTATTCGACTATGAAATAGACTTTACAATTTTTCTATTTATATTTTATCAATTGAAACAAAAATTTTTAATTACATAAACAAGAAAAATATTGATATATTTGAAACAATTGAAATAACTCTTATATTAATATGTTTTTATAAAAATTTTGACTAAACTATATGAAGATAAATGCTATAAAGTAAATATAAAACATATTTAATTAAAAAAGAATAAAATGCACTTTATATTAAATTTAGCATTTGATATGAAATTTTTTAGTAAAATTTAACCACCAGTAGTGTAAAGATTTAATTTTCAATTATATATAAAAAAATTATACTACAATATTTACATAAAAACTTATAAAAGCCTAATATTTATGAGATAAATAAAGAATAAAAATATAATTATTAAATTATCTATACTAATTATTTATTAAACTTTTATTAAACCTAAATACAATTTATAAATAAACTCAATACGAATAACTAAAGACTTTCTTACCAACACAATTTTGCGTCCAAAGAATTTTTACTAGCAACATTAATTTTGCCGCTAGCAAAGAGCAAACACCAAAGAAAATTATAATTCTCATATTTAATAAAAATATATTTGTAAAACTCTTTCGCTTTTTTCTTCTAGAACATAGTCTATACAATTAATATTTTTACAATAGTATACACGTTTAATTACAAATAATAAAATATTTCACCACACTAAACCTGAAATAATATAAGTATAATATATTATAATAATATAATATAAGTACAACTAAATATATATATTTAATTGAATGTGAAATTTGGTGTAATAAGTATATCATCACGACTTCCAATTAACTTGATAAAACAAATGTTGATCCTGTTGTCTTAACAATGTGAGAAAGTATAATATACATTATATGTAAGTTTTTAGGTATAACTTTAGCAGATTAAGCATTATACTTTATTTTTTATACTCTAAATTATTTTATATCACAATTACGTTTCATGGTATAATAAATTTAATTTTTTATAATTTATTTACAAATAATTTTATTTTTAATTGTAAAATAATTTTATTAGTAAAGTAAATTTATTACTTTAAAAAATAATTATAGAAAACCTTCAACTGTAAAATATAATAAAATAAATGAAGAGTTCAATCATTTTTCTAAATATTTAATAATTAAAAATTTATGTAAGTAAATAATTAAAAATATTTCTTTATGAGTGAAGCAATTACTTAAAAATGAATATGTGTATATTGAAAAATACGTATCAGGTTCTAAGATTTATCGTACACTTACAAGGTTGTAAAGGATTTAAAAATAAAAATAAAAAAAAAAACAAAAACAAAAACATTATAAATACCCAATAATCTGAAAAATAGAAAAGTCGATATTTGATTTGTTTTTTAACACTAAAACATTATCAACTAGAAATGTTTATGATAATGCTAACTTACATTTTTCAAGGAATATAGATAAATTATAACCCACATTTGGAAAAATTTCAAAATAAAATATTTGCGATGAAATTTATATTTTTTATAGTGTTTCTAATAATACCTTCATTTTGCGTACTTAAATTGTCTAACTGAATAACTGAGTCGATTCAAAAGTAACAAATATACTCTTGATAAAATTGAAACAACCAAATGGTTTCATGGTTGCGTAAGTAGAAAAAATAAATTTATAGAGCAATAAAATTACCGCAGCGAATAATTACGAACGTACATTTTGCCACTACAACATTTCCAAACGAAAGGTTACTTTTTTTCATAAAATGTCATAATTGTACTGATAATATTGAAAAAGCACACATATATACATATGAATATTATAAAACATAAATTTATTAAAATATTTTATATAAAATTTAAATTTAAATCGACATTTTTTATTATTATAAAGTGTAAAGAAAAAAATATAATGACAAAATTAATGTTATGATAATTTAAAAAAATAAAAATTTAGCCTATAAATACATGTAGCTGTTGACACAAAATCACAATATAGATAAATCAGATATAATGTTACAAGAAAACAGCTTTAATAACTATAAATTAAAATATGCATCTTAAAAAAATATAGTAATGTGAAAAATCCCTCAACTTAAATTATAAAATTTCTATTAATAATTTCTATTATTAATAATTTATAAATAAATAGATGATTGGTTTAAAGTTTGCTATTCAAAACAAAAATACATACGATAAAATAGTATATTACCAACAATGTAGATTATATATTACATATTATATCTATAACGAGAATTATAAAACGGTTAATAAGATAATTTAAAATATATAATAATGTTTGTATATAATATATTTTGAATATAGCATAGATATGTTTTTTTACATACATATATTATGTAGTCGAATAATAAAAAAATGAATGTTTATAAAACTTTGATTGTTCCCTAATTTTTTTATTCATTAAATTAATTTTTTTAATAATTCTAGTAGAATAGTAGAAGTAATTAGTAATTCTAGTAGAGTAAAATAGTATATCAATGTACTAATAATAATGATTTTTCTTAAAGACTTTTCTGTAAAGAATAATAAAAGAATAAAACAAAACTGTCTAGACTAAAGGTTGACTATTAAAAAACTATTTTTTAATAAATTACGAATATTGTTTCGTTGAATTACAGATCATCAATGCATATAAATTATTTTGAGAAAAATATGGTAATACGGAAAAATTAATAAATATCAAATATGAAACATAAAAATACTATCCAAAATAGTAGATTTAAAATTTTCTGTTTACATTCTACATAATTGGTTTAGTTGCTTTATTAATTTAAAAAATTAGTTAAATTAGTAAAATTAGTTATAACAAACATTTATTAATTTTTAAATAATTCAAACATATAATTTATTCTCAATGAACCAAAAATATTTTTAAAAATATTTCATTTATTATAAATATTTTTATTTTATAAAATTAGATTACTTACTAAAAAAGAATTTTTTCTTACCATAAGCTATTTCGTTTTATACTTTCAATTTTAAGTCTAGATTATATTTTTCCTTTGGATATTCAAACCTATATATATAGATATTAGAAATTGGACATAAAATTTTTAAAATAAGTTTAGATTAAGAAATAATATTCAATATGTAAAAATTTTATTGATTATTTTGTAATAACCGTTCCAATCACTTGTTTTAGATTTTTATTAGAATACTAATTGAATTTTTTTCTATAAAGCTAAGCGATCACAAAATATTTTAATTCTTACAATGAGCTGTTTTCTTAAGTTTAATAATATTTTATCATTTATGTTTGTTATATATAACTTAAATTTGTATCTTGGATATAATTTTCAGCAGCTGATATCAAGGTATAGGTTAAATATTTGTCGATATATACAAATGAACATATTACTTCTGCTCGATTGATTTTACCTTACACAAAATTCTTTTGTATTACTTTTATTTTGTATTCGGTATCAGGAATTTCAAGTCGAAACTTTAATTTCTTTTCATAATGTCTTAAATTTTTGTATTTTATTTTGCTTAAATTTTAATTTTTTTTATATTTTAATAGACGCGCGCTCAATTTTCTTCAGACACGATTAAAGATCTTTTATATTATGTTATGATACACAACCATAAATAGTTATACAATTTGTTTAACATTAATAAAGAACTTTTTTAACATTAATGAATGTTCTTATCCTTATATCTATTTAGATAAATGTACCACAAAAATAGAAGAATAGTAAGGTGTTAAGAAACTAACTTTAAGTTACAAAGTTTTTATAGTTTTAGTAATATAATTGTTTGATACCACTTCTAAAATGATTCCTCCAGCATTAAAAAACATTCGAAAATATATTCATTTCCAAAAAGAGTGACTGTTAGTCGCAAACCTCGATCATTTAATATAATAAGTCTTGAATTAAAAAAAAAGCTATTTCAAATTACTAGTTCAAATTTCAACAAAATTAAAAATACTAATTTATTGATGAAATTTTATACAATTAAAATTTAAATTAAAGTCACGCTTTAACTTTGAAAAGTAACTAAATTACGATTTTTGCGAAAGATACTTTGAATATGAAAAAAAAAGAGTATAAACACCACTGTTAATATTCTAAATAATTCTTTTTCGCAGTATCGTATAATATGTCTCTAAATATCAATATTTAAAACCGATATATGATTATTATAAATAATAAAAGAAAACAAAATTAAAATTTTACATAAAAGACTCTATATTTAATATTAATCTGTAATTTTTATAATCAAAACATTCTTAGCGTTAAAAAAAGTTTCATCTTTTATCTATTTCCCACTTATTATTTCTCTAAAGATACACTTTTTGTATTGTTGATAGAATAAAATATGAATAACGAATCAAAAATTTATACACTGCTATTGCATATTCATTTTTTTAATTTTGTGAGATTTGAATATTGAAATTAAGTTTTACGAAAAACAATTACCTGAATTTCATTCATTCTGAATTCATTATTATCACTTTCATTGAATTGTACATTGCATTAAATTTCTTAATTTTTTATAATTGTGTAAGTATTCATTTTCTCATGTGATTGATTTATTATTTGATATTTTATTTACAATATAATTGTAATATAATATTTTACAATATAATAATTATAATAAACTGGTGCCCGATAACCCCTAAGAATAACCACCATTAGTATATTTTCGAGAATATTTAACTAAAATAATCTATATTATTATTGAACAAATTGATAAAATATGATAGAATAAGTGCATTCGGATCTTTTAAATTACTATACCACCAAATATGGTAATATCAGATTCTAATTTTAATTCTGAAAATCAATCATCATTATTGACGAGCCTTGATCTTCTTAAAATTTATCTTCGTAGACACAAATATTTTAATATAAAGTCAATTTTGAATTTAATTTTGTGTAATTTTATAAAAAATATTCTTAGCTTAGATTACTTTTTTCAACGTAATCATTATTCAAAAATTGTCTTTTATTATTTTATAATAAATGGGCTATTAAATAATTGATTAAAGTATTATGTAGAATTGAAAAATACATTAAGAAATGAAGTGGACAACTACGAAGGTAAGTTCTCAGATAGAACGATATAAATGTATAATAATGATAATCAGTTTGTAGCAAAATACAATTTAGGTATAAAATTTTAAGATTAAATTAAGACAATCTTAAAATGTGTCACCAAAATTTTTAATTTCTATGTGTAAGCGCTTGTCAAGAAAAAATATAAATAATTTATGAGCAAATATGAGTTTTTAGATCATTTTTGAAGTACATTTGAGGAAAATTGTATTTTTATTTATCAAATCATTTAATTATTAATAGGGAGACTATTAAAGCTTTGAATGATATTAGTTGATTTATCAGATATTTTGACGGTTATCATAAAACGATGTACAGGATGGCACACCCACTGTGCAAAACAAATTATTTACAATCATATTAAAAATTTAAAAAATAAAATAATGTATTATCATCAAGCTTAGTTAAATGTATCTAAAAATTATAATAATAATAAAGCGATAATTTAGAGAATATTGAAGTAAAGCAAAGATGATGTATTAATAGAAATATACTATAAATACTATACAATACAGAAAAGCATCCAGTTTAATTATTGCAATAATGTTTACAAAAATTCAGTTCGTTTATGAAGAAAAGTTTGATTGTAGCATTAATTATTTATAAAAATTTTAGTAATTATTAAATTTATGGTAATTGTTTATAGAAATTTTTATATTAACAGTTTTTTTAACTGGTACTCCTAGCTCAAACTCGATTAAATTGTTTTTAAAAATATTGATATTCTATTTAAAAAAATAAGAGATTTGAGTTGAGAATATTAGTTTCAAATGACTTTCAAAAAAACCTTTTAAAATAACTTTTTTTATAGGGTATTACATTTTTTTAATAATTATTTTAATAATATTAAACTACTTATTATAATAAAATTATGTATTTACTTTAATTTATTAATAATATTAGCATTTTTTATAAAAATATTAGGAACATAATATATAAAACAATACAAAATTCAAATTAATTTAAATTTAAAAAAAAAAGATATTTTTAACATTGTCTATTTTAATAATTGAAATCTGGAAGTTTTTAATTTAATAATTTATACTTTGAAAAATATATTTTAACATATTATGAATTTAAAAAACTTAAATCAAGTAAATTTGAATAAATAAAAAACAACATTAACAAAAATAATATAATATTTATTACAAATAATAATTATTTATACATATGAATTTTACTGTAAGATGTATATTTACAACATATATTTATTTTATATTTGTAATTTACATATAAACTCAGCATTAAATATATGTATTATTCAGTCATGGTAAAAATGATTAAATTTTTTATCTTAAAAATATTTATAATCAAATTATAATCAAAATAAAGTAAATTTGTTAAATAATTAAATTTCAGATGAAATATAGTTTTGATAATAAAATCAAATAAAGCACATAATTTATAAATAACATGTATATAAAAAATATAAATTAGTAAGTCTTAAAAATTTATAAAAATTATTTATAATATATTTTAATTTTAAAGATATTAATACAGTATTTGATTTTTTAATTTATAGCAGTCAGAAAAATAAATATTTTCACATCAACCTTTTATAATAACTATTTTCATCTAGAAATTGAAACTATGTGATGTTGAAAGTATATATTATTCATTATATATTTATATATATTTTATTAAAAATTTAAAATTTTAAAGACAACACATTTTAACATTAATAATTATATTAAAATTTGACTTGTTTAAAAATTTATTTAAAATAATTAATTGCTATAAATATATCTAAATATCAGTGTTGTAATTATCTCTAATATTAGATTATACTAAAATAATAATTCAATGCTTTTTGGTAGAATAAAGAGCAGTGATTAATGTTCACATGAAAAATTACATATGTGCACACAAATTTATATATTTATATGCCCATATATACAAGCATAAAATAAATTAGAATACTAGGATTTCCAAAAAGTTTATTACAATTAATTAATTTAAATTTGGTTTTACACAAATAAACTCTTACAATAAGCATTGTAATAATAAACTTTCATGAGCCATTCTAAACAAAAGCAGTATAAAAACCTTCTTATTAAATTATATATTTAAAAATTAACACTTGATAAATTAAAATTGTATATAAATAATGTTTGGATCATTTCCATGCCATCTATGAAATAAAATAAAATTAAAAAAGTAACAATATGAATGTAACAAAAATTTATATTTTTAATAAAAACTTCAAGATAAAATAATTAATTTTGATTTTTAAAATCCAAACTATTAGTGTTTCAGATTTTTCAATTAATTTTTATAACACTATACATAAATTTCTATTCAAATAGAATATATACTACATTCCTTATTTGATATAAAAATCAGTTGATTAAAATATAAACAAATGACAATAATATGCTAAATGTTAAAATACCCATGGAACAACTAGTTTGTTATTCATTATTTTTAAATTCACCTAGAATAAAGTAAACAATCAAATTTGAAAAACCCAAACCATAAACCATTTACTATAATTTCATAAAAAATTACGAAAAATACTTTGCATAATAAGCATCAACAACAATTATTTAACCTTTTTCCAATTAATTTTTTGTTTAAATATTGTATAAATTATGTCTTTTCATAACTTTATAACTTTTTAATTTCTTTTACAAAGTAAATCCATTTCTTTATCTTTAATTTTAATATCATTTTTCTCTATTTCTTCCTTTCCATATCTAATTGGCATTCCCATAAATGTTGGACCTTTATTTATAATATTGCATTTAGATTTAATCGTATTCTCTTGTTGTTTATCTTTTATTTCATTATACTTGAAAATTCCTTCTCCTGGTAAGACCATTCCTAATTGTGATATTCTAAACAACCAATAGTAACTCATATACCATGTTAATATAGCAGCCAGTCCTCCCATGAATTTTTCAATCATAGTATGATAATATAAAATAGTTGCAATAAGCATTACATCCCAAATAATTTGTTGAAGTGTCATTACAATAAAAAGACCTCTTAAATAAGGTGTTAAAGCTTTATATGCTTTTTTTAAAAAATCTAAATCTTTATCAGACAAATATCGTAAATATCCTGTAGTACTTTCACCTGATGTTTTTCTATTATACTCTTCATTCATTATAAAATCTTTAATACCTTCCCAGCCAAGCAACGAATAACCTTCTTCTGACAAAATTAAACTTGAATATATTATGATAAAAGCATGTCCAGAAATATCAACACTGCTCCAGAAATTACCAGCTTGTATACATTTTGATTTCACTTGTAAAGAACGATCTCTAGTATTTAAACATCTACCATAATTTACTTCATAATAATGGAAAATTTTTATCCATAAAATCCATGCTATTGTTGCAAATATCAAACGGGCAAGGTGTTTTAAAAGTATCGATCTTCTTCCACATCCAATTGTGTATGCTGTAAGTATAATCCAAGGTCCTGCAGTAGTTAATAACCAACCCCAAGCCCATTTTATAAAAAATCGATTAAAAATATTGTTTGATCTAGAAAAATATGTTTTAGGTACTGGTATAAAATCAGCTAAAATAGAACCAATAAAAATGATTGCAAAATAAATAACAGCTTTCAATCTTGGATCATACAGTAAGGACTTTTTACAAATATGAACAATCATTGTTGTGAGAATTAAACCAATTGAACTTGGAGGAGCAATGGGTCGAGTTCCACCTCGATCTTCATGCATAGAATTGGGCCGAAAATTAAAATTAGCATTTCGGTAAGTTGATCCAAAATTATTGTTTTTATTAAAAATATTTGAACCCGAATACGATTGTTTTCGTTTTGACATTTTCTTTCTTTTGAACAATAATCACTAAATTTATCTTTTTTAACAAACACTTTAAAAGTATCTTATAAAATATTTCTAATAATTCTAAAAATTAGAATTTTCTATAATTTTACAAAAACTTCACAGAGCTATACCATTATGTAAAATACTCATTTAATGTTATATATGAATATGATAAAGAAGGTTATGTATCCAATTCCCCCCCCCTCCGCAGGCAATCATTAATTCAAATGTAAAACCCTGACTCATTGTATGACACGAAAATCTTTTGACTTTCCAATTTTTCTTAAAATTTATCTTCATAAAAAAAAATCTAAATTTGATTTTAATAATTATTATGCATAATTAAAGATGAATTTAACGGTAAAGTTTTAAATACAACATATAAATAAAATTATAAAATTCTGAAAGTATAATAATACTCTGAGTACACATGCACTAAATAATATTTTTATTTTATAATTGTAATTATTAATAATAAAATTAGTAATACTTTCACATTTTTATAATTTAAATAAATATGATTTATTTATCATAATATAGATGTAATACATTAATGTCTTATAAACAATTAAATTTTGTATATGATTAAAAGTATAATAAGAATCAATTTAATAAAAATTTTTTATATTTTGATTAAAATTAACTTCATTTTAAAAATGAGATTTTATTTTAAAATGAGACTGTAATACACACTGAACAGAGATTAATACCCACTTAATACCTCTGTTCTGTGATTAATACAGATCTGTGCTCTAATACGTGAAAAATGACAATGTCACATTACCAAACTCCTGTAAATACACTTAATCTCTGTTCTATGATTCTGTGGTTTAACCACTATTTCTAAACGTAAACAGATACAATATGACAGTTTTCTAATAATCTATTTAATCGAACGTGGCAGATGACATTTTTCACAATTAAATTAAAAATATGGTAAAAATTAATTTTATTTACTAGTTATTATTTTTCGCTTTACTAAAAATTAATAAACATACTGAAATTAAATTTTTTTTAAATTGTCAACTGTTTCTGAAAATAACCTGTCACACTTTAGAAACATTTAAATATTTAAAAATTGTATAGTTATTTTTTTTTAAATTTATAAACAAATAGAATCAATATTATATTTGGTTATTTTGAATGTAAATATTAATTCAATATGAACAATTTAAAAATATGATAAAATAATTTAAATTTTATTATTAATGAATAATTATTTTTGTTATTTATCCAAATATAAAAGTAATTTTAATTATTGTGTATTTAGAAAAGAAAATGCAAACTTTCTTTTTTAATTTGTAAAGAAAGTAAATATTCTACAAAATTTTTATGATTTATAATTAATAATCATAAGACAAATATATATATTAAGTAAAATCATATTATAACTATTTTAGTATAAATAAATTTTTCATCATAAAATTACAAATAAAAAATTAAACAAAATTTATCCATATAATTCATTTAGTTTAGATCTCAAGCTCCAAGTAAAATAGGTAAACGCCCTTTGCTTGGTGAAATTAGTAGTCAATTAATAGAAATTACTCAACGAGAAACCATTCAATGTAAAATTTTAAATAAAGAAAATAAACGACGAAGGACTGAAAAAGCAATACAAATTTCAGATCGTAGATTATGTACTTTATCATTGAATGATATTTCTGTTGTTCAGGAAGTAATATCAGAACATGTGAGTCAAAAATTTATTTTTTTTTTTTAAATTAATGTTTATAATATTATTATTTAATTTTCAATTTTAGGAAGAGCGAGTTCGAAAATTATTAAGCAAACCTTTTAAAATTCCTATTCCTGGATATGAATGTAGTGGTCGTGCTCTAGGTTTTCGTTTTGCTGGACCTAGAAGAGCTTTACATGATCCTAATGAACCAAATGCTCTTGTTGTTTATATACCTCCAGAAATGTCTGAACATGAATCTTTAAAAATTGATGAGTAAGTTATATATTGATTGTAACTAAAAACATATATTTAATGCTATTACATTTAAAGTTATTGATATTGTTTTTAAATTTTTAATTTTCAAACACAATATATCATGTAAATTTAATTATAAATAGTTTAAAACATATTTTTTCATAATGTGGTATAACATTTTTTCACAATTTTTAAACATTTATTTTTAAAATGTAATGTGATTTTTAGGAATAAAAAATTAGTACATGTTGTGGTTGATCCACTTTTGTGTAATGTATTACGGCCTCATCAAAGAGAAGGTGTTAAATTTATGTATGAGTGTGTTACTGGTAAAAGAATAGAAGATACTTATGGTTGTATTATGGCAGATGAAATGGGTCTTGGTAAAACATTACAGTGTATAACTCTTCTGTGGACTCTTTTAAAACAAGGTCCTGAAGGAAAGCCATTAATTGAAAAAGCTATTATTGTTGCTCCAAGCTCACTGGTAAAAAATTGGTATAATGAGATTTTTAAATGGCTGAGCAGTAGAGTTAAACCTCTTGCTATTGATGGTGGTAGTAAAGCTGAAATTGATCAAAAATTAACTGGATTTATGAAAACTTATGGACGGAGATGTGCTAATCCTATTCTTATAATTAGTTATGAAACCTTTAGATTACATTCTCACGTATTGCATCAAGATGATGTTGGCTTAGTTCTGTGTGATGAAGGTCACAGATTAAAAAATTCCGAAAATCAAACATATCAAGCCTTAATGGGTTTAAAGGCAAAAAGAAGAGTTTTACTAAGTGGAACACCTATTCAAAATGATTTACTAGAATACTTTTCTTTAATTAATTTTGTTAATTCAGGTTTATTAGGTTCAGCTCAGGTAAATTTATTTTAATTTATTTACATAAAAAAAGGATTAAAAAGATGGTCGTTTAAATATATAGCAACATTTTCTCATGAATGTTGTGTAAAGTATTGTTTAATGAAGATAAGCTTATTTCTTCTGTACATAAAATCTGTTAAATTCTTTGTACATATAGGAGTTTAGAAAAAAATTTGAGAATCCAATTCTTCGAGGACAAGATGCTGGTGCAACAGATAAAGAACGCCAGCTTGCTCAAGAAAGACTGACTGAATTAGTAACAATTGTGAATAAATGTCTTATCAGACGTACTAGTGCATTATTATCTAAATATCTTCCATTGAAACACGAATTAGTAGTATGTATAAAAATGACAGATTTACAAACAAAACTTTATAAAAATTTTATCAAGAGTGAAAGTATTAAAAGATCTATGCAAGGTAAAATTTATTAATATTTTATTAACACACTTATTTAATAATTTTGCAAATTATTTAAAATTTTAATACATAAAATAGAAATTTAAATATTAAAAAAGCATGGTATATTAAAATAGTATATAAGAAAAAAATATAATTATTTTGTCATTTTTAATTTAATTCTAAGAAAAATATTTTTCAATTTAATTTTAAAATATTTTTATGTTTAAAAATGTAATTTGAGTGTACACAGTCATTTGATTTATTATTACATCAATTAACAATTTTATTAATATTTTTATTCAGATAAAGATGGTTCAGATAAAAAGGGAAGTCTTTCAGCTTTATCTGCAATTACTCTTCTCAAGAAATTATGCAATCATCCTGATTTAGTATATGAAAAAATCAAAGAAAATTCAGATGGTTTTGAGGGTGCTGCAAAATTACTACCTAACAATTATAGTACAAAGTAATTTACTAAAATATGATAAATTAAAATTCTAAAAATTATATTTGAACTATTATTTTATATTTACTTTTTTCAGAGATGTTATGCCTGAATTATCTGGTAAACTGATGGTTTTGGATTGTTTATTAGCTTTTATTAAATCTACTACAACAGATAAAATTGTATTGGTATCAAATTATACACAAACTTTAGATTTATTTGAAAAACTTAGTGCAAAACGAAAATATCGCTATGTTAGATTAGATGGAACAATGAATATAAAAAAAAGAGCAAAAGTTGTAGACAACTTTAATTCACCTGATACTGATGATTTTATATTTATGTTGAGCTCAAAAGCTGGTGGATGTGGTTTAAATTTAGTTGGTGCTAATCGTCTTGTAATGTTTGATCCAGATTGGAATCCAGCTAATGATGATCAAGCTATGGCTAGAGTGTGGAGAGATGGCCAAAAAAAACCTTGCTTTGTGTACCGCTTTCTTTGCGTAATTATTATATTTTTATAAAATTTTATTTTAGCAATAAAGTTGTATTAATTTTTTATTTCTTATAACTTAAATTTCACATTATTTTATAAATATAAAAACTCCATAATTGGTATAAGAAAGATTTTTACTACTATTTTATGATAATATATTTAAAAAGTTTAGTTTAATTATGTTCACATTTATAATAAATAAAATAATTTCTTATATAACTATATGAAATAATTAAATATTAAAAAGATAAAATAAATTAAAATTAATATGTCATAATAATAGCAATTATATTTTATTTTTCTTTTACAGACTGGTACTATAGAAGAAAAAATCTTTCAGAGACAAGCACACAAGAAAGCTTTGAGTTCCACTGTAGTAGATCAAGATGAAGATGTAGCAAGACATTTTACACAAAATGATTTAAGAGATTTATTTAGCCTTGAAGAATCAACTGTTTCCGACACTCATTCAAAGTAAGTTTTTTTTGTAATAAAAAGAAAGAACTAAAATGCTAATATTAATTTTTTATTATTTATAAATTATATAATATATTTAAACATTTATTTAATATACAAATACAAATTTATTAAATAATTAATATATGTGAGTTCAATTATTTATTATAACAAAATTGTTTTAGATTTAAATGTAAACGTTGTATTAATGGGATAGAAGTAAAGGGTCCACCTGAAAATTCTGATTGTACTTCTGATTTATCAGATTGGAGGCATTCACAAAATCCAAAATATCTACCTGATATACCACTTCGACAATGCTGGTCTAGTGGAATTTCCTTTGTATTTCATCATCGATCTCATGAACACGTTAAAGAATAATTGTTAAAAAAAATTATATAATTTAAAAGATGCAAAATTCTGTGATCCATTACTATTAAGATATAAATACAGATAATATTTTTATAAAATACATTTATGCATACATTATTATCTCATTAAAAATGGAACCAGAATGAGATAGTAAATTAATTTAATAATGGTGCATATAAATAGTATTTAAAATCGAATTTTATTGAAATATTTAAATCATAAAGTGTCAATTATAAGAAATTATAATTTTATAGAATTGTCAAATTGTAGATTTATGTACATATTTATTAAAAATTCAACATTCATTTTATTAAGATTTGTTATTTATAATTATATTTAGAATTGTATTTATAACAATATTTAGATTTTTATTTATAAAAATATTTTTTCCATTAAATAATAAATATTTTTCAATAAAAATAAATTAAAAAATGATTAGTAAATTATAAAATATTAAAAATATTTTATTAGTATAAAATTATTTTTGATTAATGAATTTTTATTAGAAAATCTCATAAACGAAGTATTTCATTACTAATTAAAATTCAAAGACTTCGAATTTTTTAACTTTATTTTTTTTATTATTATTTTGATTTGTATTAAATAAATCTTTTAAAAATATAATATTTGGTTAATTATTGATAATGAAATGAAAAAGTTCAGACTTTTGTACATAAAATTATTTAAAAAAATGTATACATCAATAATATTATTTAATACAAAATATACTTATAAAGACAATTATCTTAAATATATAAAAAAATTGTATAATATATCTTGTCTTAAAATAATTAATATTTAATCAAATATTTTTTTTTTTTGTTTTTTTTTTTTTTTGTGAACTTAATGAGCAAACCATAAAAAGTTTATTTAATTTTTAAAAATGATTTCCAAGGTTTAGCAAATATATTTCAAAATTATTTTAAAATCAAATACTTAAATATATATTTATACAATTTATTAAAAAATTAATGTTTTAAGACTAAAAATTTGTTTTAATTATTAATAATGATTATAGTAGTAATATAAAATCAATGAAATACATCAAGTTTGAATAATATACAATCAAATAAGTGTTCCATTAAATATATTTACATTTATGTATTAAAATTAAGATTATCAAATCTTATTATATATTTTTATTTTATCAATATCTTTTAATATTTTGTATTACAATAATTAACCTATTTAATAAATTAATTTTTGTAAATAAAAATTATTCAATAATATTATTAAAATATTTTTAATGTTTTATTTTTTATTTAAAAATTTTAACAAAATATTGATAAACCTTTTAATATCTGTTAATTGACCATCAACATTTAAAATATTGTGAAAAATTGTTTTTATTAATCTTATAATTGGATTTGTAATATTATTTTAAAAAATTGAAATTAACAAATTTGAAACTATTTATTTAAAGTTTATGTGTTAACTATAATGTTTAAACAAAATATTAATTGTATATATATTTAATGAACAAAAAAATAAAATATTTTTTTCATTAAGTTTTCATTCTAAGAATATAGATTAAAATTTTTTTTGTAAATAAAATTAATAAATATTTCTTTACTCTGAATAAAAAAAATATTTTAAAGTGGTTTTTATAGTATAATCTTTAATATAGACTGTATAATATGATTAAAATTTTTTGATACAAAAAATTATTTATACACTTTTGTGTTAAGATCAAATTTTTTAGTCATTAATGAAATTTTTTGAAGAATAACATTTTGTTTATTCGTAAATATGTCTAAATAAATTTTAAAAATATTTCAAAGTATTTTTTTAAAAATTTACTAGATATTTTAAATTTATAAGTATTAAAAATAAATACATTCGTGCATAAATATTGTAATGCTCAATAAGTTAATAAAAGAATTCTTAAATTTGTGTTGCATATATTAAATATCTAAATTATACTGTGTAAAATATTTTATACAAATTTTGAAAGTTTTTCGAAGTTTCGTTTATATGCTTTACATGGGTTTGTGTGAACGTGAACCCGGCTATATACAATTCACAGTTGTGTATATGAAATTTTATATTTGTGTGTTATCATATAATGATGTAATGAGACTTTATCCATATGTTTTCGATTACAGACAAAATATCATTGCTCTTAAACTGATTTGTATAAATTACATCATTAATCGAATTGCTAAAATACAGGTAAATAGAGTAGCAGTTTTATATAATTAGAAAAAATAAATTGATAATGTAAAAAATAACTTTGATTCTTCGATTTGATAAAAATTAAGAATCAACAGTCTAAGAAAATGAGAAGATCAAAAACAATGAAAATGAAGAATTCAAAGTGTTTTTAATTAGTTGTATCTAATGAAAAGGCATTTTTTGATACTATATATGACAAGTATATAAAGTTTTATGAAATGCATTTTTTAAATAGTTACAACATGTTTCAAGAAATTAATTCTCATTTTTTTTTTTTTAAAGTAGCTGAATAACGATATATTCTATACAATTATTAGTTTTGTCTTTTATAAATTATAAATGGGATTTATATAAAAAAAAAATTTTTTTAAATAAATGATAAATGTTTATTACGAATCAAATTAGGCCAATGATGTACACCGTATAAAACTATGAAAAAATATTGAAATAAGCAAGTATAAAATAAGTTACAATGCTTAAAATTGAAGTTTGCGTTAAAAAAAATGAAAAGGAATTTTTGAAAAGATTTGTTATCGAATTACATCTGATTACATTTCGAAAGAATAAAAAAAAAAAATCAATTTTCTTAATAAAATAGGAAGAATAAATTGGCCTATTAAAGCCATCATCTCTTTCACAAAGATAATTTTTTTGCAGTGAGAGTACTTCATTAACATGTACTCCCCGTTTAACGAACATTTTCGTTGCATCCGTACGACCTGAAAGATCCAAGAGAGATGTTTTATTCGAGTGAAAAGAGAGAAAAAGCATGCGTGTGGAGTTGAGTGGGGAGGGTGCACGAGCGTATGTACATGGAGTCAGAGTGTGAGAGAGAGAGGAGGAGGAGAGAGAGAAAAGTTGCGCATGCAACACATATTTTGTTGAGGAATTTGCGCGCAATCAAAGCCCAATACTTGAGAAAAATGGCGTTCGTCCACTAGTTTCCAAGTACCTGTTTACGCATGCGAGCGTATATTTTGGGAAAGATCGAGCACGGGGACGGAGGAATGAAGGAGAAAACGATTTTAAAAGGAATCGGCACCCCGGGAAGCGAGAGAGACGATTAATAAAAGGAATGCCGAAATTTTAAGTCATGGAAAAACAGCTTAAGAGTAGTTAATGGTGAGGATGCGAGGGAGAAGGGAGAAGGGAGAAGGGAGAAAGGAGAAGGGTGAAGAAAGGAAGATAGAGAAGGAAGACGGAGGCCGTCACGTGGTAGGGAGTGTCGAGGCTCGGATTGGTCAGCCGAGGCGCGTCGATCCCATCCAACGGGTTGTGCGTCCTTCCGCCCCCCATCTTCGGCCGAGCTCGGACACGAGTGCAAGCGAGAGAGGACGAGTAGTGAATGCCGTTTGGGGTGACGCACGTCGCTGCCGCTGGGCTGCGCCGCGGAGCTGCTCCGCTCCTCAGAATAGTTCCAGATGTGGCCATGTTTAGTTTAAAACTTTGAAGTTTCGCTCGACTCATCTGATATATTACGACTGATTATTTTTTGCACGAGAACAATACGAATCTTATAAGCAAAAAACAAACCGATTTTGCCTGCTGTTCGCTGCTGCCCGGATTAACTGAAAATTGTAATAACCGAAGCACACCTTCTTTTTTCTCTAATTAATCTTACCCCGGATATTATCGCATTTCTCTCGGCGACTATGTTTAACAATGTTTTAATCAGGGATAAACGAGCATAAATTTTCGATAAATCTCCGCGTGATATCGGATATTATTCTCGTCATCTTCGATTTTTGCATTCATCGGGTCCACAGTTTCTCCTCTCTCGCTCTACTACAATTCATTCGATTTTCCTTGTCCTCTTTTCGGTTACGAAACTCTCGAGGAGACGGGCGCGTGCATTCGTCTTTTTCTCTCTCCAACTGCTTCGCGACATCTTGTTTTTCAAAATCTCGAATCTCGCACCAGAAGCGCGCGTGACTATAACAACCGAAAAATTTTTCTTGCTACTTGTGTTATTTTTAGCTTCATTAATGAGGATAAAGATACGCACGGGAAGAACTCGACAAAACTTGCTTGAGCATATCTCTGACTCCCTTATTTTCGTAACAAATACCAATTATTTCAATTTCTTTTCAATCGCAAGCATGGTATACGAAACTTGTTTGTCTCTCCTGTCTCTCCACCGTAGAAAAAAGAAGCGACACTTGCTATTTTTGAACGATTATTTTTAAAAATTGCGGCAGTTGATACGAGGCGCGAAGCTCGGCTCCAGAAGAAGATGTAAAAAATCGTAATGTATTTGCCCTGTGGAACATCGCATACATTCACGGTACGACATACATATATACTGAATATCTGAAAAGGCATCCATCGGCCATTTTTCGGGTAAACGGCTCGGTCTCTTGGATATCGCCCAGCTGCGCACGCAACGACGACAGAAGATGAACGCGCTCACACACATACACACCGAAACGCGTGCACTCATAGTAACTCACGCGTTTCTTCATCTCCTTCACGCTGTGTAAAAGTACTCCAGACTATCAATTCAGCTAAATTTCATGCGAAAATTAATGAATGATGATTTCGTAAGTTTTTCCAAGGAATACAACTCGTTACCATCGTAAACGGACATTATTCGACATTCGACATTCGACATTCGACATTCGACATTTTTGATTGATTAGACAGTTCGGACTTGGTAATATTATTGCTCGTGATTGTATTGCGGTGTAGTGCCATACCGTTCAAAGTGTATATCTATACATGTTCGAACAGTGTTTAAAATATATAGATATACAAATGGCATTGCATTACATCCGTTATTCGTGAAATCGTGAAACAAAGCCTCGACACCACACGTGCGCGCGCATCACCGTGCACACACTCGGTCACACGCACACGCACACGCGGCCACGACCCAACCACATTGCATTTTCACGCGCAACCAAACTCGGTATTCTCGAAGTTTAGCGGTGTGAGTAGAGAGAGAGAGAGAGACATACATTCGCATACACGCCTAGAGACTAAATTTCTCCGGTCGGCATGAAAAATACCGACGGAAAGGGAAGACAAGCTACTGGAAAATTATTGCCCTTGAGAGGGAGACAGAGTGACGGAGCGACAATCGATAACAGGTTATGATCGCGATCTAATAAACGTTTTTTTAATAAAATTACAGTCGCGCATAAAGCATGTTAAAACACACTTAATGCACAAAACGACACCATATCGAGACTCGGACTTTATTATTTATAGACTTGCTGGGTCAAGATTCAAATAAGAGGGAGAGAGAAATCTGATTTTTGTCGCGAATAAATTTCTTAAACCTTTTCAAGAGAGAGGGAGGATACTCTAAAATGCCCTTTGAATAATCGAAAGATGCATATATATACACCCACGACGACGTTACAATGTATATATATGCTCATAGGGACGTGTGAGTGCATATGTAAAATGACAGCTATATATGTTTGACAAAATAATGAGGCGCAGACTATTTTATCCGATGATACGAGATTCCGCCAATGTGTACATATACATGCATATATGATACATAGTGTTGTACAGTAGCACACATTAGGTCAAGTATACTCATGCAAAGTAGGTATATACACACTAATGATATACAGGGTGGTCAATTTCATTTGACTGTTCCAAGTATTAATAAGTACTTAATATTAATATTATTATTAATAATTTTTTTTTTTTTTTTTTTTTTTTTTTTATTTTTTTTTAATTTTATATTGTTTTCTTTAATGAGTTTTCAGTGACGTATTTAAGTATTTTGACTTTTCAGTCCAAAAAAACAACTACTAAAGGTGGTCATTGAAAATTGACCAACCAGTATATGAATAATATAATACTCCCGACGTTCTAATTTTATGATTAGCACGTAGGTAACGTCGAATATATTACTTATTGAATTCTTGGAGTGAAAACACTGTTATTGTATTGCTTTAATTGTGACAATTTTTTTTTTTTTTTTGTCTATAAAAAATTTGTTCTCGCTGATAAAAATTAAATATCAGGATTTTAACTCCAAAAATTTGTCATCCATTTTATCCGGAATTAAAAAATAAGATTTCATATTTTTTGAGTCATAATGTTTCGTTTCATATTGACATTTAAAAGTTAAATTTAGTTCATTAATGATGATAGTAAAACTATAAATATGTAACAATAATAAATCGAGTTTTATTGAAAAGAAATGTTTTACTCAAAAAATAATATAGAATTGTACGATAAATTTTTCGTAACTAATAATATCTAAATAACTTAATATACAGTAAATTGATAAACATTGATTTTAATACATCATTTTATTTTTAGTGGACTTTGTATTACAGTTGCTTATATAAACCATTAACAATATTAAGTTATAATGTTTTGGTGCAATTATAATAAATATTATGGTTTTTTTAACACACTTGTTTATTACGGGCATTATTTCTTTCTTAACAATTAAAATTACTTTTATGACATGTAAATTATAAACGAAAAAGTAAGTATTGGATTTATGTGTTTCCAAGTTATTGTTAAAAGTAGAATTCTAGTTGTTCTACTTTTTTTTATCGAGTGTACTTTGGTTCAAGACGCGTTTCTTTATTGTAAAATATGCGGTAAAAAATAATCTTTTTTTTATATAAAAATGTAAACAAATATTTATATTTACAAAAAAATCTTTCATTTTTGTTTTACGAGCTCATTATTTATTTATAAAATGAAATTTTACATATTTTAAATTATGAAAGAAACCAGCACTAAATATTATATTTAAAAAAAAAAAAGAAATTCTAATTTGCGAAATAAAAGTTGCATTGATGGTCAAATTAACGAGTTTAATATTATGAAGTATCAAAATCAATGTACCCAGCAGCACATGTAAACACGACTGCTTGTTTACCCACTATTTTTATTTTGAAGTGTTAAAACGGAACTACATAACGCCTAATTCTAATGAATTTCAATGATTGTAATTCGATTTGGCATTAAGGTCACATACCCAACTAACTATGCACGTGTTTGTATGTAGAGAATAAAAGGTATGTGCGTGCCACGTCGGGTAAAGCAAGTGCAGGGTGGTGGATTATTTCGGAGCTAGCGTAGCGAAAAAGGAATCAACAGTAAAATTACTAACACAATTTCACCATTGCCGACGCTGTGTGCGCGTCTGTATACGTGCATGTGAGTTGTATTTGGGTATGGGTGTAAGCGTGAGCATAGAAACGCGTGTGTAAATGCCCACCGCGTGTGTTACTCGACGACGCACTGAAATTTATATATTTTTGACGTAAACGAATTTCGCGATATATTTTTGTTTATAAATGACTATATCAATAAACAGGATGATGATCTTTTGATTAGAAATATTTTTAAATATATATGTGTATGTATATATATATATATATATATATATATATATATAATAAATAAGTAAATAAAGGAAATGGAGAGAAAAGACTATAAATTTTCTTGCGCATACTTAAATTTAAAAATAATTTTTTTACGATTTTACATACAATTATTGTCAAACATTTGATTATGAAAGAATTTTTCTAAAGATATAAATATACGTTAGAGAGAAAAAGAGAGACAGAGAAGAGAAGAGAAAATATTTGGGGAAAAGATTAAGAGAAATGGTTAAAATATTTGTTACTCAATTTTTCCTTAATATTTAAATAATCAATTTTCTAATTCAATTAATTATTTTATGAATTAGTTCCAAGATAACGATTACTTAAAATATTCAGTCACATTTTTTTCTTTTGTTGTATAACAGGAGGTGGAAAAGAATTAAAAGTTCACTTTTGCAAAATGGAGAAGGAGGCATTCTAAGTGCCAACAAATTTTATTTTGCAAAACTTGCAACGCGCTAAACGAGTATATACACACGCAGAATAATATATGCGTACATATATGTACGTCCCAGAGAGACAACGACAATACATAGTGACATATGGCGTAGAGAAAAGACAGAAAGATAAACGTTCGATCATCTGTCGATCGTTTTTATTTCTTCAAAGAGATAAACAAAAAGATAACAATTAAAAAATTATGGCCCTCGAAAGTGTTTCGGCGTCCGAGACTGTTATCCAAAGGTTTGCCTAATCTATAATTTTTTTAATATTTCTATATTAATATGTTCATAATATTATTTAGAATCCACGAATTGCGAGAAAAAGAAAAATTATACCTAAAAGATATAATGCATCTTCATATCAGTCTGATTAATTGTCATATACAACTAATAAAAGTTTTGATATTGATGTGAGGCTTTAGCATGAATTCACAATTACCTTGAATTTTACGTGAGAAATCACGCGAAATCCTCATAATTTTATTAAAATATTTGAACGCATTAGACTGTTTAAGTACTTACGCTTTTACAAATAAACGTTTAAAATTTACACGTATACATTTTATATAAAACAAGTACGTTCATAATCAATATTATTATAAAAAAAAAAATTTTTTTTTTCTTTATTCAAGAATCACTTCGCTTTGGTAATTAATAATAAGGAAATTATTCAAAAAATTTAAATAGTTCATTGTTATAATTTAACATATTTTATGATTATATTGACAAATGCTCATGATAGTATAGACGCGTCTCTGAAACGTTTTATGTTCTTTTGCATTGTTGATTTCTTTAGGGTAAATGTAGATTATAATAAAATGAATGCAGAACCCCATTCACACTCACTCTCAATGCGTTAGTTCGATATTTATTCTATATACATTAGTGTTTGAACTCATAAAATAAGTCACTTCCTGACAATTTTTATACGTATTGGATTTTTTTTTTTTTTTTTTTTCCCAATATTTGTAGAGAAGCAACAAATTTATTTAATATAAAAGCACAAAATAATGTTTACTTTTATATTCTGTTTATTACTATGACATTTAAGCAATGTAATTACTAATTTCAGAGGAATGAAAAGTAAAAATTTTATTTTCAAAAAACAACTTAATTAAATGTTACTAAAAATCAACTTTCATTCTAAATAAACTAAAATTATACTTTGAATTCGTTATTTTGCAAATATAAATTTATTGAAGTGCGCTAATAGCATTAACCAATGCAATAATGCAACATTAAAAAGTAAAAAAAAAATCAATTATCAAATAACATCTACTTTGATTTAAATAGATCTTGAATTATTTTTTTTTTTTTTTTATTGTAGGCTTGAATGCGTGAGTATGTATTTTTGAAATAATTTATGCAATTGTTTAGCATGTAATAATTATTTTTAGCATTTTGCTTTTTCATATTTTATTTTTTTAAAATATCTTTAAATTAGAGACTATAATTAATGAATATTTAATAACAAAAGCACAGATTAATGTTTTATTTTTTCATTAAATTTCTTATCATTTAACAAGACATGCGATGAGGTGACGACTAACCGATAAGGTTCGAATTTTTCATTTCTTTGACTTCTACGACTTCTAAAACAAATACTAAGTATGATTTACTACTGCATACACCTACACAATTAACTTCAATCTAACATAAAAAACGCAACAGACTGTTTCTTCATTAGCCGTTTCCAATGAAAATTATCGATTAAATGCGTGATTATACTGCGTCAAGGTTTCCAGTGATATTGTAATATTGCTGAAAAAGGACAGCAGTACTGTAATAAATATGATGATTTTGATGACAATGATAATGGTGATGCTGATAATGATGATTACACTAATTACGATGACAATGATGATAATATTTTCAAAAATGAAAGTTTTTATTACTTTGCAAAATTATGCAAAAAATGTTAAATCTTTTAATGATCATGATATGATATTATGATGTTTATCTGATTAAATGACAGTGATGATAACCATGAACTTTATTGCATATTAATAAGCAGTTGGCAGCGTGGTAAGAAAACTCAAATTTATTTATTTTATGACACATAAGATATCACTTGTTTTATGAAACTATGTTAAATAGATTTTCCAAAGAATTTGATTTTCAGCAATGCTTACATGTCGTTATTATAAACAAATATATTTATTATCATAAAATTTTATACAATATGTATAAATTAGTGCAAAACTTTCCATTTTAAGAATATTTTCCATTTTTTTTAATTCAATATCAATACAGCCTTAATATCTACGTAAAAGATAAAATACTGTCAATTTAAAAACTTTATTATATTTGCATAAATATAAAATACACTTAAAATCATTTTTTTTAATTTGATCAAAATACTTATATCTTGGTTATATAATCAGTTTTTTAGTAAAATTTATTTTTAAGTGCAATAATGATTTTTAAGAATAATATATATAATGGTAGAGTAAAATATCTAAATATTTAAAATTTTTAAAAATTGCATTTTGAATATTATAATAAAAAAAATGCAATTTTTCCGACTACGCAATAAAATCCATTGATAAACAATGAATTAAATTATATATCTTAAAAATATTAATATCATTGATATTTCCATGTCTTTTTAATTATTGAAGTACATTGAATATTCAATTAATTATTGAAATACAATACAAATAAATTATGTATATGTGTGTGGGTCTGGCAATACATTTAATATTAATATTATTATTCCTTATCTTTAAAATAATTTAGCGACGAATAATAATTATTGTAGTAATGAATAATATTGCGCAGTTTTTTGTTTATGCCAAGACTAAAAGTTTATTTTTAACATCAATATAGTTTTTACATAAGCATGGAAAAATATGCATTTTATAGTGAAAACAATAAAAAACTCTTTATTTTCATTAACAAGAAATGAATTTCGAATCGTTATGATTATGAAAAGGCGGTCATGCATCGATTGAATTTACGCCGTAGAAAATTAACCAACGGTGAGAGTTGATCGATGTCTTTGACGTGGATAGTAGTCAATTTTACCTTTAACACGACATTCTCGCAAACATTAAATTTATGCAATATGACTTTAAATTGTATGACTCTTTCCTACAATTTAAATAAATTAACGAGATAATAACATTTATTTTAATTTTTATTAAAATTCAATAGTTATAGGAGCATAATACATGGGCATACATTAAGAATAAAAGATTTTTTTTTTTATTACAATCAAATTATTCGTTGAAGTTGTTATAAAATTGACAATTTTTTAAATATTTAATGTTTTTTCAAATATATATTTTAAATATAAAATGAATATTATTTTTATTAAAAAAAAAAAATATATATTTAGTAGAATAAAATTAAGTTTCCAATAATTCATTATATAAAATCTTTATTTTTAAACAATAGATAATATCATATCATAACAGTAAATATATCTTTTCATTTAAAAAACACAAATTACAATGGTTAGAAATTTAAATAATCAACTATTTTAATACAAGTAATATTTACATAGATTCACTTTTAAGTAAAGATAAGATATTTAATATTAAAACAAATAAAATAATAGTAAAAACTACATATTTAATATTTAATCATAATAAACTAAAAATACTTAATAAATTAAGATATAGTAGTTTTAACTTAATAAGTTATTGTTACTGTGAATATCATCAATCACATGAATATATATTTGTTACAAAATAATTACATAATCATTGACCATAAATACAAAGTAAAATGATGCATTAAAATATTTTTCTTTTTCTCAAATTCGATATATAATTTTTATTGTATAAGATTCTATTTATTATTCTGAATATCAGGACCAAATTAAGTTTTATATTAATTGCAATAACATCCAATCAGACTAATCCTCTGAAAACATATTTGTTTTAAAAAAAGTTTTCTGTAATAAAATTGGTTAACACAATAAGTTTAAATAAAATTTTAATAGCAGTAATGATGACAATGATTTGGAGGATGGAGAAATACCTTCTGATGAGGATGATGAACCAGTTCCAGTCGCTGAACCAGTTAAACCAGCCTCAGAACCTCCAAAACCTTCTTCAGGAAAGACTGATTCACCGAAACAGAAAAGTTTTAGTAATAAATTTAGTAAGAGTAGAAAGTCTGGAAGTTCAGATAGATTACATAGACAAAAAGGTGCTAGTAGTGATGATTGGGCTGGTGATGTTGAAAAAGCTATTAGAGCAGCATTGGAAGAAGATAGAGGGAAAAATCATGAAAATAAATCTAGGAGTAAAAGTAATAAAAATAAAAATAGAAAAAGAAATCACGATGATAAAGATGATGAACGTCAAAGAGACCAAAAGGTGATTATACCATTTAATTTACTTTTTAAAACTAAAACTTCAAAATATAAAACTCAACTAATTTTTATTATTAAATCTATTTTTTTTTTAATTTAAAAATATTATTTATTATAAATATTTAAATAAATTATATTTTATAATAATTCAAACAAAATATTCAAATCATTATGCTTACAAAAGAATTTCATAATATTTAATACAGAAAAATGTAGTATTATTAATAAAATAGTTATGATTTAATATTTTTATTCTCAAATTTGAAAATTTAAATAATTCTATATTAATTTTATTGCTTAATTTTTTTAAATTTTTACATTTTAATTATAAATTATAATGATGGTATTATTATTTATGGGTTATAGAAAAAAAAATTGAGTGATGAAGAAAATGCAAATGAAGATGACGATGAAATGTTATTTGTACGTGGTGCTTCTCCTATTAGGAAAGGATCCCATGAAAATTCTTCTCCTAGGCGTGGCGATCATGATAATTATAACAGTGGGTCAGATTATGATGATCGACCTGTTTCTAATCGTCACAGAGATGACAACAAAAGAGGTGGCGGAAGATGTAATAATTATTTCAATTTTCTAATTCAAAGTTCATTGCAAATTTGAAAAGTGAACATCAATATTATTTTCAGTCAATTTTAATAAAAATGAAAACATATTTTAAAAATTCTATAAAATCATTTTTTGTTATATATTTAATTTTTAAATATATAAATTTTTCAAATAATTATATTTTTTAAATATACTATAAGTGTAAAGTTTATGCAGTAGTTTGTTCAAATAATATAAAACAAAATTTTTAGTAGTAATATTAAAAAAAACAAATGTTAGTTCTATTTGTAAGTTACAATTAACATAGAAAATTTCATTGTTTGAAGTAAAAAACAATAAAAAATCAATTGAAATCAATTAATTTTTAATCTGATTTTTTAATATATATGTATTTTAAGTTTTGACATGAAGTTTATAAAACTAAAATTTGGTATTGATTATTAAAAAAATATAATTTAAAAAAGTTTTTAGATTATTATATATATATTTTTATTGTCATAAATATGCATAATATTATTTAATGCATTTAATTTGCACATTACTATGTTTGATAATAAATTGTTTAAATTATAACATATATCAATTTAAATATTTATATATTAAGCAATTACAATTTATGATAAATACAGCTATTGGTATAATTAATATTAGATTATAATTTGCACTGAACTAATTCATCATTTATCATTTTTCATTGTTTAATTCAACTTTTTATAATTTATCTGCTTCATAGATAAATATAACTCTAACTAAAAATTTTAATGATACTTTAATTATAATAATTAACCTCAAATAAGTATAAAAATTCAGATGAAATTAATTAGTTTTCAATTGACATTTTTTAATTGTCTTTTAATCGCACGACGGTGAAATTTTCCAAAATTAGGGACACAGGCGAAGCAACAAGATCGAAATAAAAAAATTTCCGTCGCAGCTGGACGAAGAGGTACAAAGAATGATCGAGGTGGTAAAAATAAGAACAGGGCTCAATTACGCAATGACCGAAATAGTCGACGTAATCAAAATAATGATCATAATCAGGATCCAGAATCGATATGCGTGTACTATATGCAGGGAAAGTGTCATCGTGGTGATGATTGTCCATTTTCACACAATGCCTTACCACCAAGAAAGATGGAGTTGTGTAAATTCTACTTGATGGACTGTTGTGCTAAAAGGGATAAGTGCCTATATATGCATCATGATTTCCCTTGTAAATTCTTCCATACTGGCTTAAAATGTAATTCTGGCGAAAATTGCAAGTTTTCGCATCAACCCATGAGTGAACAGGTTCATATTTTTTGTACAATCAAAAATTTTTGTTTCAATTAAGTATTTAAAATAAATTACTTTTGGACATTTAAACTTTTAATTATATAAAATAATAATAAAATTCTGATGTTCAGAATACATTATGATTCATTATAAATAATATAATTCATTGAATATTAAAATCAATCCTATTCATATTTAAGAAAAATTAGAAAAATTAATTAAATTGCTTATTGTAGCATTTTTAAAATAAATATAATTATAAGAAAGTATTTTAATTATATCTAAATTGAAATTAAAATTAAATTAAATTAATATAAACTATGCAATCTTATACGAAAATGAATTTTTGTATTTTCAGGTAAAAAATATTTTATTAAAACATTTAGAGACAGCTCCAAAGGAGATTTTAGGAAATTTTCCAAGATTAAGTAGAGAAGGTGCAATGTATTTAATAAATAATACCGAGAAAAATTTAGCTCAAGGACAAGATGCTTCAAATCAAAAAATTCCTAGTCTTTTTGAACTGAAAGTTCCAACTCCAAGCGATAGTATAACTAATGATACTGGAAAAGACGATGGTAAATAAGACCAACATATTATTTTTAAATATTTATTTATATAATATAATACTCGATTAACCAGAGTACATAAATATTATTACATAATTATATAAAATATTAATTTATTATTTAAAATTATTTAATATACATTTATTTTTATGTTATGTAATATAAATCTACTATAATCAAGAAAAAATTAGTTAAATGTTATTTAATTTTAATTACAGGTGATAATCAGACGTCGAGTCGAGAAAGAAATTCATCTTCTCACAGAAAATCATTATCTGGTAAAAAAACACGTTGGGGTTCAGATGAAGACCGTGTTCCATTTGATATGCTTGTACAGTCAGCAAATCAACTCGGCTTGCAGTTAGGTAATAATCAAGAAAATACTCGGGTAGGAAGCTCAGTATCTGTGAATTTTTATGGTGAAGGTGGTCCAAATGATTCTGCTAAAAAAGACAAAGAAACGAATGAAGAATCATCAAAATCAAAAGATAGTCCAATAAATTCTGCAATAACAGTGGCAAAGGACGTGGATCTAAGACAATTATTGGCTGGATCAACTAATGTAAAGACATCGCAAGTGGTCAGTCTCGCCGAAGAGGCAGCAACTCTTACTAAGTCGAAAGTTGATGAAGAAAGTGATCACGACGAAGAAACGGATCTCGTTATCGAGATGCCAACTGACGATGAAGACAAAGATAAACTCACGAGTAAATTACAAGGTAATTCATTATTAAATATATTATTTACTTTTTATTAGGTAAATATGCTTGGAAAAACAATAAGATTGTTAATTGTTAATTAAGTACTTGGATTTAATATTATATAAATAAATTATTTTTTATCAATTCTTAGATGTAATAAAAAAAATTTTATGAAATTATTTATGAGATAGCATAAACCTATTAATCATTTTTGTTGGTCAGAATACCAAAAAATTACAACTAAAATACTTATTTAATATTTTGAAGAAACTTTCATATTGTTAATTTGTTTGACAAAATTTATAATAAAAAATTTCTGAATTTTAATGTCCTACATAAGTAACAATATTATGTTTCAATTATCATTTTGTTTGTATAAATAGTCAATAAATGAAAATTTAATATTGATACAATGTTTTTTAAATATCAAATAAAAGTAATATAAAATAAGGTAAAGAAATAATTTTCTCATTATTCATTTAAACATAGTATTTGCATAATTTATTTATATTTATAACATTGAATATTTAATATTTTACGATTTTAAATTTAAAAAAAAATGTATTCAATAGAACATTAAATTAAATTATAACATTATATCAAAGCATATGTATATATGTAGTATAAAAAGCGGTTAAAATTATAATATTACAATAAATTTATTTTTACGTTTTTCTTTTTTGTTATAGAAACATTAGAAATTTCAGATAATTCCGTAGATAAGTCAAAAAATTCACCAAATATACCCAGTCAAGAAATACCAGCAAATTTACCGAAAAAAACACAAGAGCTTTATATGCGAATACAACAACAACAACGAGAAGCTCAAGATAGTTTTAAAAATTTAGAGAACAATGAAGATCAAGAAATTAGTCAAGAAGATTGGTATTCAGATGATGACGACAATGATGATGACGACGATGACTATCAACTAACAATCGTGCTGAAAGATATCCAGAAGGATGAAGAAGAAGAAGAAGAGGAGATTAAAGAAACAAAAGAAGATTTGCCTTTACAGCCTTCGAATATACCTCAACCTGCAGCAATTGTCGATAAACTCGGTGATTTAAGTAAAATTGACATAAGCATGGAAGTATCAAAATTACTGTCAACTATTAAGGCTCAGAGTTCAAATAATATTAAACAGGACAAAGATTCAAAAAGTCGAAAAGAGACCAATACACAAATAGACAATGTAAAATCTAATAATATTGATATTTCATCACAGTTTCCACAATCGGAATCTAGTAATAATAGTCCAAGATTATCACCGTGCAGGCTATCTGGTTAGTAAATTTAATGAATTATATAATAAAACTATATAAATATATATAACTATACATATATAAGTGTACGTAATATACATGTAATTTTATTATATTAATTAGGCAAATTATGTTTTAACTTATCAATATTTAGGCCAATCCAGTAACATATCTAGAGATCCTCGAATGAGTCGAGACCCACGACAGCGTAGAGAAGAACAAAGGCAGTCTGTCTCTTCTGGTAATTCCAATGTATCAACTGGCAAAACAGTTGAAAGTAAAGAGTCGCGTTCTTTAAGACTTGAAACAAGTATATATAGCTCAGGAATTATAGCCCAAGATGCAGCAATGGATACGGATCTCCGTGCAAAACTAGATCAAGATCACAGGCGGAAAGATATGGATTTAAGATGCTTTCCACCTGGACCAAATTTTGGTGATACCGATCTCCGACTAGTAGGTGGACATTATCCAGTTGATAATTCTAAATCAGGAGATGTAGATCTCAGGCAAATGCTCAGTCTTCCATTCAAACCTGTACCATCCCATGTACCCTGCACAGAAATTGATGCAAGCATAACATCTCATCCACCCATCTGTTACAAGGTTATTATTTTTTGATGACATTATTTAACTACAAAGAGTTCATTGACAAACATTTATATCAAACATAAAATTAATAAAATAATAAATTTGAGTAAAAATAATAAACCATTTATAAATTTTCATAAAAGAAAAATTAAATATTTTAATTATGATATAAATCAATTAATAAATTAAAATTTAACATTTCAGGTTTACGTAGTGGATGTACCTCGACCAGATTACACTGGTCTTAAATTAACAAGAAATGATCCTCAAGTAAAGTATGATCCCAGGTTACGTAAAATATTTCGACTAAGTAAAGATGATTTGGCGGATTCACCAATGTCACCACCCCCAATAAAAATATTAGACACACCCAAATCGCCGCCTCTTGTGCGTACTGATCCGAGACGTAAAGCTTTAGAAGGATCTGTTCATCCAGTTCCAAAAATCATACCTACAACTATGCAGCAACATCCTGTACAAGAACACCCAAACATGACTGGTTAGATATATTTTTATTCGTTTTTTTTTTTATTTAATGATTTTATAATCATTTTTAAAAATTATATTTCACTAATTAAATTAAAATTAAAATTAAAACCGATGTACATCTTGATAAACAATTACATTTTCATTTTCAATTCATAGTAAATTAGTGCTTTCTATTCATCTTAGAATAATTAACAAATTCATTAAAAGTACCATCTTTATATTTATAATTAATTTTTTTATTATGATTAATATTATTAATAACATATTATATTATTTATACTAAATAAATAAGAAAATAATATAGCTATTAAATTATATTATATTAAAAAAAATTAATTTTATTTAATTTCATTTAAGAATTACAAATATTTTAAATACAACGCTATAAAATTTAATTCATATTTATTAAAAGAGTTATTTATGACTGGTAATAAAATAATTTCAATTGAGTTTTTATTTCATTTTTGTAATTTAAACTCATTAAATATATATAAGTACCTTAATTTTTAAAAATATATTTTATTTACAAAAATAATAAAAATTAATTTATGAACTGTAATTGAAAAATAAAAAAAAATATATTTTTTTTGTAACAGGAATTTCGATGAACTTAGGATCTCCATATATGCAAGGTCCAAACAATATGCCTGTCCAAGTAATGCAAGGTATAGGACCACCACCTATGATGCTTCCTGGTAATCCCATGATGAGCGGGTTAGGTCCAATAATTCGTGATGGCTCAGGAATGGGTAATAACGGTGGTCCAATGGCTCCTCCACCCAACATGAGAATGAGTGGCATCGGTTTACAGGGGCCGAATAATCATCAACAGCATCCTGGTCCTCCACAAAATCAATTAAATCAGTATGATCCTCGCTATAACCCACAACGAAATAGTGGTGTAGGACTTTTGGGTGCTGGTCCTCAACAAATGGGAGGATACCCTCAAGATGTGAGATCACAATATGATGGAGCTCCAGGAAGATATCCGTCGGATGGTTTTACGAATTATGGAAATGCTCCTAATTCGGATCGCTTTAATCCAGTTAACCAAGTTGACGAATCAAATTTTATAGGAAATTCATCTGAATGGAACGGAAATCAGGGTAGAACGAATAGGAAAGACAGAAGGAGAACGACTCGAGGAAAGTTCGGTGGTTTACCTAGAAAAAAAGATACATCTTCGTAAAAGATAAAAAAAGGAAAATAATTATTTTCCAATGTGCTTGTGTACGTATACCGTGTATATTTGTATAGGATCGCGTTTTACAAGCAAAACAAAGAACTTTTTATTTTATATAAACGTTAATCGCAAAGGTGGTATGCATTTGTATATAATGCACAATTCATAAAACCACCTTTATTAATTTGTGCTATACGAAGTTTTGTTATATATCTTAGTTGTATGAACAAATCAAAGACTATTCATCACATTTTATTATTCTAATAAGTTATATCCAATTGAATGAATATATAAAATGTTTTTACTGTGGGAGATAAAGCATTTGAGAGCTTCTTATATACAGTAATAAAAAAGCAATTTTAATGTTTAAAGAGCATTGTGTATAGAACAACTATGATTGCATAATTTAAATGAGTATTTATTGTACATAAACGACGAAAAATCAGAGTTCTATGAGATTGTAAGTGTTTGATATCTAGAACTTATTGACAGTTCTGATAAAACACATAAGTACATGAAGCTCGCCGAATAAAGATTTTTTTCTATTATGATTGAAATTTATTTTCCTTATGTCTTCCAGATATTAATTTGATTTTAAATAATCCAAATATATATATAATTTAAAATATGTATGTAATATCAGAGACAAGGGCAACATTTGTATATATACACTTTATATGCATTAAATGTATATATTGATACATATACCTATATATATATGTGTGTGTGCGTGTGTAAATATTAATAAAATTTAAATTAACTATTATGAAGTTATATTTGTCTAAAGAATTTTTACATTATTAACTATGAATAAAAATATTTAGTTTAATATTCACACATATAAAATAAACTTTTTATTAAAAAAGAAATTTATTTGTAAGCAATTTTTTACATAACTCATGCCTTGCATTTCAACATTTATAATATAACTATTTACAGCATTATATGATTGCAAATCAATATGCAATCATATTAACACATTATTTGAAAACAAATACAAATTATTGTACATTTATTTTCAATGCACAACTGAACTAAGTGGTTCTGCACGTATAATTGATAAATCCAAGCGAGCATCCATTTCATCATCCAGTTCTCCTACAACTGCCCTAAAATACATTAATTATTTAAAACTTTTATTTTTTCATTAATATTCATAGAAAACATTATTTTGTTTTAATTTGCTAATGGGATTTAAAATTCAAGAGATAAAGATTTAAATACTTTGGCAATTACCACTAGTACTTTAAAATGTTTTTATTTTTTTAACAATAAAAAACATATTTTACTTTTAATGCAATGTATAGCTTTATCGGAATATTACTTGAATTAATACTTACACATTATCTCCTCTAATAATATGTAAACCTAAAACGACTTGTTCAACACCATGTGTTGTACTATAAACTCTTTCGTGTGATTCATCTAATATCAAATTAATTGTTTGATCAAAACCCTTTAAAGTACCCTGTAAAGAAACAAAATAAAATAAATAAATTTAAAATATATATTTAAAACAATGTATAAAAAACCAAATATAAGCACTCAGGTAATTTACAATAAAATTTCGACCATCAGATGTAATGATAGAAACAGTATCTAAAATATATTTATGTGAGGAAAAATATAAGATTTTTTACATTGATTTTATAGACTAAATTACGAAAAAGGATACGGTTAATATAACTTTCCAAACCCGATGCCATTTCAAAGCGATTATTGCTTTAAAACTGATAAGAAATAAATTGAAGCTAAGATTTGTAGGTTATGAGATATAAACAGAAACAATATGGAAACAATTTATTCAGTATCGCGCTATTTGTAATTTTAATTCAATTTTGGCAACTCGCATTTTCTCAGCATGAGTGCAAAGGGAGATTCTGCTGTACGTAATAGAAAAAAGCGTCGATCGACTGGAGCGACCCTGGGGAATTTCACGCGAACTAAAATGAAACCGAATCAAATATTGAGGAGAAATCTACATATTTGAATAATAAGTACAGAATAGAGATGAAGTGAAAAGTTTAGAATAAAATCGTGTTTTCTCGCAAGAAATTCTAACCCGAAATATAAATCATGAATTAGTTTTATTTTAACTGGGTGTAGAAATTTAAAATTATATGCATGTTGAACTGAACTCCTACTAATAGATTTTATTTCGTTTATTTCCACAATGTTTATTATATTTTATGCAGAATAATCTGACTTCTAAGATTGTTCTGGTTATGTATGTCGCAATAATTTTTTTGGATTATATACTTTTAGTGAGTAAACATAAATTTTTGAATAATTTGTAATTATTTAAAAAATGTAAATTGGTAAAATAAAACTATGGTGTAATAATTTTTTAATTTATATATTTTAAAATCAGTTACAAAATTTTATATAAAATACTTAAGGTTTTATATAAAACAGTTAAGAAAATATTACTTGTAAAAGCATGTTAGATTTAAACATTTATGTAATTAGTATATTTATTAAAAAAATTTCAATGGACTAAATTAAAATTTCCATACAGAATGAACTGTAAATATACCACAATTAAATGAAAAACTAGAAAAATTAATGAAGTATAAAATATTATAATGTTATATCAATATTTACTTATGAGTATATATAAAAGTTATTGTAAAAATGTTTTTTACATTTTATACTATTATTGTTTAAATTAATTGAAATCAATACTAATAATAAATGAATACTAAATACTTTGTATTCAATAAAATTAAAAAAAAATAACATATTAAAAAAAATTTTAATTTATATTTTATTATTAATTCATATATTTTATAAATAATTTACATATTATATCTGAAAATAAATTACGGCTTATAAAATATAATTAAATATTAATAAATATCAATTCGCAGACAGTAGGCAATAGAGCAAAGGCTTACCGCATTCAGAGTGTTTTAGGAATCTTTGAAAGACTTGTTTTCGAAGACTCAAAAGTGTAATTGAAATAATTTCAAAAATTCTCAAAATGCTTTCACTGCTGTAAAACTTCTTATTCCAAGATGTACTAATTATTAATATTAATAAAATGAAAAAAAATTATCTGTAAAAAATTAAAATTTTGTAAATATAAAGAAAATAAATCGTAATTGTTGAAAACAGTTTAAAAATAATAATTTATTGAAGTTAACTGTAAAATAATATAAGCCGTACGTCTTTGAATAATTTTAAAAGCATAATAATATTATTGTTCAAATGCATTTAAACTTATAATAATAAAACTAATAAAAAAAAATGTGTAAAAATATAATTGTGAATAAAAAATATAATAATATTGGATTATTACTTATTTATTTATAGGATATATCTTATAATTAAGATATAGCCGTACTATGTAATTTTCTAGTTATAGCGTATTGAAATTTCTAATATACAATATAATAAGTTGGATTTATCATATTTTAAATGTTACTGTAAATTTCATAATTAATATTTTTTAATCAAAAATATAAAACAATGTGTAAAAAATTGTTTAATTTCAATTAATAAACAAGTTTATTTATATAATTTATATTATTTATATAAGTTTCTTTATATAAGTATATTTAAGATATACAAGACAAAATTTAATTGTATATTTAATCATTATTAAATGTAACTATTTAAAAAAAATAAAATTAATTACTAATTGATATTAAAAGTTGTTATTTTTATTAATACATTTAAATTTCTAATTTAAATTATATATATGTATTTCATTTTATTTTGTGGACAAGATAATTTTACTCTTATTTATTTATTTAATATTTTTATTATTTATTTAATATTTAATTATTTATTTATTTAATATTTACAATTGTTTATTTATTTAATATTTTGGTTAGTTTACAATTTTTACATACTATTGTTAATATTTTCAGTAAGAATAATATAATAAAATAGAGTTGTTACAAAATATTACAATGAGTAATCGATAGTTTCTTAATATTATTTGCGTGATAATTATTCGTAGCGATTGTGGCTTAGAAATAATTTGTCCGAAAGAACAATGTGGGCTATTTCTTAGAGGCAACAGTTTGTCACTACTTCAGATTTTCAAGATTGGAGAGTCCTTAATACTTGAGTTTAAAATATACTAGGTCCAGGAGTAAAAAGTACTTTCTTCATATTATCTCTGTCTTTTATATTATTTGTAATTTTATCCCTTCCATGTTAGTTCTCAATTATTACATTATTTCATAGGTGTATGACCTGACCCGATCATACGCTTTTAGTTATGATTTTCATAGCCTTCCGTTTTATTTCGTGATGAAGTAGAGTTATTTATTTCCTATTTTATTTCTAAGTTAAATGTTGTACTCATGTACCATTACTACACATGATCTTTTCCGTAATCGTTAGTTTAATATAATGATGAAATAATGTTTCATCTCTATTAGATTATTTTAATACTGGTTACAATTAGAGTTCATGAACTTAAACTAATTTTATAACAAAAAAGTCTTGGAATTAGAGAAGAAAAATAGTTTCAAATATCGGGACATTACAAACTATAATCCACATAATAAAAATTATGAGAATAAATTTCTTTATCATAAATTAATAATTTTTATATTAAATGTGCAACCCTTTTTAAAAATAAAAATTATACCGATTTTTACATAAAAAATTAAGTAATATTATAAAATTAACTAAAGATCAAACTGAATATGGTAATCTACATGAATTATTTATAAAATTAATTGCAAAAATTGTAATAGTAATAAACTGCTTTCATTCTATCTAATACAATGGTATGGGCGGTGTTGTACGTTCGACCAATAAGAAATTTTTATCAAATTACTGTATGCAGGCGCTCAATAATATGAAAGGTATGATAAAGAAGAGAAAGAAAAAAATATAAAAAAAAATCGGGAACAAAAATAATTATCTATAGAACATTCTTTAAAATAAAGGGATTATTCGAACTCCAGTACTAATATTGGGAATTCTAAAAAAGAACAAAGAGCTTTTAACAATATTACCATTTTCAACATCACCAAAATCACCAATACGATCACTTTTAATAATATCACTGACAACGACATTATAAAAACACTCATAGTAACGAATATTATCTCAGAAGATTAATACCAGCGATATTCCGACATATATTACTGAAAATTTTGGCCATCCGAGATTTATACTATTTGATTTTTTAATCAAATTTTATTATTTAAATTTTTGTTAAACCACACATTGACTGGTACTACTTAAAAAACTGAGTTTGACTGCAGGCTGAATTGATCTACGTGTGGTTATTTGATAACGAGATTACTTGTACTGTTTAATTTTTTTTGCTTTGATTGAAAATGAAATTTAAATGATCTATAGTTGTGTTAAATTTAATTAAAAATTTTTTTATAAATATAAAAAGAATGAGATAGAATTATACGTTTTTTAAGAGACTGTCTCTATATCTTTTTGAAGAATTATATGAATATATATTTATATGGATTAAAATAGCGTTATAATTTTATATATTAAAATAAAATGTTAATATTTGAAAATATTGTATGAAAATTTATTAAGAAAGTGGTTTTATGATACAAAAACTTCGAAAGTTAAAGTCAATATATGTATATGATTAAAAAACACTAAATAAATTATGAATTATTTTATAATTAATTATTTAAAAAAAATTAACTAAGATTGGATTGATATAGAAAGAAATAAAATAGGTGAAACTAAGATTAATATCCTCTCTTGAATAAAATTGTGAAAGTTAGTATGAGAAAAAGAGAAGGATACGGATGTAAGAGGGCGGTAAATATTAAAGTAAGAAAAGCGTATGCACAAAAATCTAGAAAAGGCGAAATCGTAATAAATAGTGTGAGAGTAAGAGTGAAGTATTTTGTGTAAAGAAGATCCAAACTGTTTCACTTGACTATTAATGATTTCCGACATAGAGAAATAAAACTTGAACCCGAATGAATCCATCACCATTATTCTATTTAGGTAAGTTATTTTTTTCTCTAGACTAATTTTACAGTTTAATGTTACTCTCTCAAAACTGAGACTTTAATTGACATTTTATACACGTAATTATTATACAAAAAATAAATACATTATAAATTATTATTTATATAATCAAGTAAAAATTAAGTAAATAAAATAATATTATGTTTTAATGCGAGTAGATAATAATTTAAATGACTTAGTAGATATATTCAATCAACAAAATAATAAAAGATCTTACTTGTAAAATGATTACAATTAATTACAGATATAATTTGATTGAATATATTTTCATAGATATAATACGCATCAATTGTAACAAAATGAACTTTCTGTAATTAATTTATATTTATTACACATATAAATATTCTACAATATTTTCATGATAAAATTAGATTGTAGGATCTCAACTTCAAAATTCTAATCTAACTTAATTATTTTTACCTATAATATTTATAAGTAGTATAATATATAAATTATAGGTATATACCTATATACATGTATACATAGCCAAAGTAATACACGTAGTTGAGATAAATTATTCATTATACATGCACTTTGGATTTTTTAGTCAATAACGATCATTTTTTATATTATATTTAGTTTAAAAAAAAATTATTTATTTCCAATTTACACAATTTTAAACACAATAATAGTTATAATATAATTATTTTTATTTTTGAATTAAAATAAGTAAATTAATGAACGAGTAAGATTCAATTATAACTAAAATAAACAATTAATTATTTTTATTCAACGAAATATTGATGTTTTCATCATATTAGATTCTCATTAATATTTTATTAAAAGTTAAAAACTTATAAATTATAAATAAATATTAAGTGGAAAATTGAATGGCAATAATTAAATTAAATAAATAATAACAATAAATTTTTTTTAAAATACTTTTTATTTAAAACTAATTTAAAATTTATGTACCTAAAAATTCTGTAGAAATTATTTGCAGTTTGAAATACATCAAGTACATGAGATTGTTGTTACGAACAAAATACGGGCGCGTGCGCCGCTATCGGGATTCGAGAAAGCCGAGCTCTCGAGGATGAGGTTCGATGCGAGATCGGTACGATTTCGACCGGCGGTGCACGAAGTCGCAGCGGATGCAAACCGGCATCCGCTTTAGAAAAGGAAAATCCGAGGGGGAAATATGGAAAGTGAAAAAGGATAATAAATAACGACCGCGGGTGGGGGGGGTGGACTATAACCGCGAATATAGACCTCGATAACCGGGGTAGTGCAAACGCGCGGCTAATCGACCGATACGCCCTGAGGTTAGGCCGTATAACGAAAAGGTGGTAGCAATTAAGACGCAAAGATAAACAGAGGATGCATCGGCTTTTTGTATGCTCTCGAGCAGGATTTTTATGAGAGAGGTTTTTATGTCCGGGAACAATTATTACAGGACCTGCTGGGGAATCCCAGAATTAAGACTTTAGGATACGTCCGGCCCACTGGCCGAGGAGCGCGGTGATCCTTTGCACGTGCGCCAATTTGCGCGTCGCAAGTGGCGAGCAACATCGGGGAAATCCGGACGCCGGATTTTCCCGTCCGGCAATAAAATGTAAACGAAATCGCAACTCAGGGCTGGCTCTCTTTCTTCGTCCTCGAAAAGAAAAAGAAAAACTCGAGTGAAAGATCGCGATTCTTCCGGCTCGTCGAAAATTATTTGCAAAAGCTAATATTTGTAGGATAAGCCCTTGTCAAATATATATTCACCTACTAATGAAATATATCCTGTTCAATGATCAATTAACATCCGCGCCTACATAATCCGTGAATAATATATTGTACTATAATCCCTTCACAATTTAATAATTTATACGCTATTAAAACTTTAATTTGCCCCTTGATTAATTATATTTAAATTGTAAACATTTATTTCACCGTTTATAATATTCAGCTTTGGAAAATTAATTTATTTGGAGATGTATATTTAAATAAATACCAATAGTATTTTTATTTTTTTATTTATAAATATTAGTCGATTCTTGTTAAATGCATACTCAGTAACAAAATTGTATTACATATATTTGAATAATTTTCTTATTTTAATTTAAAATCAAATTAAAACAATGATTTCTTATAATAAAAACAGCTACAATACGATCGATTATAGAAGTTATAAAGTTGCGTATCGTGTCATATACATCATACAATTTTATTACATATACAATACATCAGTCACAAAATTTTACATTTTTATTCTTTAAACTTTACATTGCCTTAATGAATTGATAATTGTAAAAATTCTATATTATACAAAGCGTAGACGTTAAAATGCAATGAACAAAATTAATCAATAAATTAAAAATATCTCTGAAATTTAATTAACTTTAAGTAGTTGCATAATCATTAAATAGCATTTAAACAAACTTAATTTTTTTAAATATTTATAAATTTTATTTTAATATAAATCATTTATCTGTTTTTATAAATTCGAAATATTAAATATTAATATAATTAAAAGCATAATGTAAGTACAATTTTTTGTTTAATTAAAAAACAAGTAAAAATTTTTTTAATTAAAAATTTCGTTACTAAACTTTGTTTTATTTAATAATTAACTTAATTTAAAACATAAATAAAACAATGGTTTCTCATTTATTATATGCAATCAGTCATATCGTCACAGTCTCAATCGAAAGCTTTGTTAAAATTTAAGAAAATTTAGCGCTAAATATACTTTGAAAATTATAGCACAAAAATATAACATACTAACAGATTTAAATCATTTTCGTACAAAATATACAGATTTTTTTATTTGTTTGGATCTTACATTTTACTCTGTAATATCAATTACAATTACTGATATAATCTTTTTTTTATTTATTGTTCAAACACATAGATCGATTTTCCTGACTACCGATTAAACTTTTTTCAAAAAATTACATCATTTAAATAAGTTTAACGTTAACTTGTTTCCATTCATTTTTATTTATATCGAAGCAAGCATTTCAGGCCGTATAATAAGATGCTCTATACTTGTCTACAACCAATGTCTTAATTATATTATGCGTTAATTTTTTTATTTTTTTTTTTTTTAAATTTATTTTAAAAATACGAATCAAAAATTTAAAGTTATTAAGTAAAAAGATTCAGAATATATAGTTTATATATAAAATTTAAATAAAAATAAAAAATCTATGCCAATGATGTGAGACCAATTTTCAATATTATGCCAATAGTAATTTATTGTAGGTTATCTGTCACATTTTTATTTTATTTAAATTATACATATTAGTTAAAAATAATTTTAAAAGAGTGATATTTCTAACAAAGTTTCTAAAAAGATCGGTCTTCATTATTGTAAATTTATAATTTGCTTATCAAATAACCAAGCATTCGATATACCACAAACACGCGCGCGCATAAAAGTACGCAGCCCCATTCATTTTCATTTCGTTTTTCTTTATATTCATAAATATTTACATACACAAGATAACAACTATGCATATCAAATGCATTGTGTCTAAGAAAAACTTAAACAACAAGTAGAACTGACATAAACAACATATCTTATACATAGTACAAAAATGTTTGTTTTACAATCAATAATAATACTATTATGTATGAAGTCAAAGACCAATAATCCTTACTATTATAATTCATTTGGCATTCATCAACATCGCTTACACTTACAACAGGGTAAAATTAAACATCTTGGACGGTTGTGTGGATCAAAGCATCTCGATAAAAGGTTTGTATGAAACCTTAAATTCTTCATTTATTTATTTATTTATTTAATCTTATATATATATATATATATATATATATAATTTTTCCGGCAAACATCAATAATAAATTTTATTTGAATGAATTTTATATTTTATTTATTAAGTTATTCTTGCTTAAAAATTTTGTTTCACAAATAGGTGGTAACACACAATTTTCATATTAGTTTAATTTATTATAACTTATTATTTCTTTTTTTTTAATAAGCGCTAACTAATAAATTTATTGCACCTTTAAATTTTATTATGTAATTTTAAAAATGTTGTTCTTTGTACAATTATTTTGAATAATTAAAAACATGCTAAAGAATTCTACAATAACAATTATTTTACAATATTTATTAAAATATAAAAATAAATATTACACTAAATAATTCAATAAATTTATCGATTGATAGACAAGATATTTAGTATTAAGTAAACTATATATAACATTAAAAACATATTATAAGTACAATAAGAAAAATAAGGTCTTAACAATAAATTATAACAATAATTCTTTTTAGAATTTGTAAAAATTCCAAGTCTCTGCTTGAGTTTATTTGACTGTAATCTAAGAAAATTATTTACCTAATTTTCAAGTAGTACTTCAAATATTTATTTGAACTAATTCAATCTTTTTATAAAAATATAACTACTATAATAGTATTTGAAGAATTATTGATTTTATATAATAGACAACAATTTTTTTAAATATTAGGTTTTCAATTAAATAAGATTAAAAAAATTTACAAAACTACATAGTTTTTTTCCAGCATAATAAAAATATTAATAATGTTAAAATATTGAAAATTTATATTCTATACATTAATTTAAGAAAATATTTGTATAATGTCAGAGTATACATGTACATATGATGTAAAATATACAAATTTTATTTTAGCCTTTGTGTAACACTTGCCAATGCAACAGCAAAGGCTTGTATAGCACTGAAGGGATACTGAAAGTCCAGAGTATAAGCATTTCCTTGTATTCTTCCGAATTGCATGACCTATTTTAAATAAGAATTAATGAATAGTTTAAATAATTAATTTAATTAAAAATTTGGTGAAAATTATTCTGGAGCTTACAATCATGTTTTTTTGAAAAATAAAATAATATAAAAATTTTTCTTTTTTTTTATATAATATAATAAACGTACTTAATTTTTATTATATAATTAATTAGTTTATTAATAGATATTGTATAATATTTGGTATTGAATTGTGCGAAAAAATGTGTGTAGATGTGTATGGGTGGATGGTATAATGTACACGAGTTTTTCCAACGAAAAATCTATTTAATTAATTATTAAATTGATACTAATATCTAACTGGATAAAACTTAATTAAATTTATTACAGTTAATATAATTAATTTTTTTTTTTTAAATAATCAATACTCATATGAGTGAAGTTATGCGAAGTAAAACTCATATTCAATGATACTAATAAAACTGCAATTAAATAAATAACATATAACAATAAATGATTAATGTTTTTTTAAATAATTTGCAATAAATAATTAATTTCAATAAAATTTATTTATAAGCGTTATTATATTTAAAAAATGTTTATTATTAAGAAACAGTTTACAAGATTAGATTATGTTAAACCTATTTAGTAAAATTGTAATTTATTCTTACCTGATTTCCTCGAAATTCAATTTGAAAATTTTTAGCACTTTCTTGGGTAACTCTACCTCCGAAATCTAATTGATATACTTGATTTGCTTCATTCCACATTGGCGCCTTATTGTGCATTATTATTTCACGTCTATTTATTTCAGATTCATATCCAAAACTTCCACCTCGTTGCCTCAGCTGTTAATATAGATAGTATTTAATTAAAAACCAATCGACTTTAGACAAATAAATATAAAAACATAAAGAGAAAAATTACTAGATATAATTCAGTTATAATTTGATAAAAATATTATATTTGGAAAATATATTAAAGTGAATTTTATCTGAAAAAAAAATTATACAGGTATAATATGCTTTTATTTTTAATTTTCATTAATAAATAATTTCATTTCATAAATGTTTATAATATTATAAAATTTATTATAAATACATTAATTACAATTTGTTAAAATAATTATTTAGTCTAATGAAAATACTATTTTTAAATTTTAACAAAATATTATTCTTTTATGTATTATTATGCAATAAAAATATTTTTATGAACAATTTTCATATAATTTTTTTTCTTTTTTTTTGTAGTTAAAGGAAATCAATTAAGTTTACCCCTGAGGAAATATTTTACTCTAATGTTAATCTTAATCTATTATGCTTTTCATAATGTAAATTAACTGACTTTTTGCCGAAGCTGTGCCTTCTGGAAAGTTTCAAGATCACGGTAATTAGAAATGTCATCTTGGCTAATTATTCCTTCCTCATCAGAACTTTCATTGCGATTTTTACGTGCTTTTCTATTTAGTAACGGACTCGAAAGTAATCTTCTTCTAATTGGAGAAGCGGAGGCCGGTCTTTTGCCCTTTTTGGATGGTGCCGGGCTACTTGGAGAACTTCGGGGTAATCTAAATATAAACAAATTGAATTAACTATTCTATTTTAGCTAGTTAATTTTTTTTTTTTAATGAAATATATTAGACGACGATACCTTGTAGATGGTCGTGGAGATGGTGGCGGAAGTGAATAACAATCCTCAAAATCGCCATGTTTTACTGCTAATCCATCAATTTTTGAAGTTAAACCATCCAAAGATGACTCTGCAGATGGACTTAAGGTTGATATACTGAAAATCATATGTACATTTTTTCCTTGTAATTTTATGTCGAATTAAAATGAATAATTTCTTAATAATTTTAGTCAGGATATTTATTTACTTATTAATTTGTTTGTAATTAAAAAGGATAAAATTTTATTTACAAAATTTAGGTAAAAATAACAGTAAGGCTATATATATTATTCTAATCTAACGAAATATATGAACTTTTTTTTATTGCTTAACCATTATGATGCTTTAATCAATAAATAAATTTTTTATATCAATTAAATTAAAATTTTGAACTCGTGTGTTTTTTTAAATATTTAATTGTGTACGTAATATATAGTTTAATTTAATTTTTACTCGTTTTCAATACAATATTTCAATATAAAAAAAGTTATAATAATATTAAAGATATTTTTAACATTTTAAATGAATAAAAAATTAAGAAAAGATACTGTGTCAGGAGAAAAATAATTTATTATCTGCATTTTAAATAATATAAAATACATTTATTTATGTATCATATTAAAAATTAAATTAATTAAAATATAACTAATAGGTTATTGAAATTTTATATGATGCAATCAATATACAATGAAAAGGTAATTTGTTATTGAAACAATTAAATCGATTAAAGTAACTACAAATTAAATACTATCGAACTATCATTAAATATTGAAATAGTAATTACTTTATGTGAGAGATCCGCGATGGTTTACTGGATTCTGAAAAGTTTTCGGTGATAATTATAGGCTTAAGGCTGAGCAACTGCTGGTGTTGACGTGACACTTTTGAAACAGGTTCCACATTTTCCTTGTCGTTTTTCATCTCCAGCATCACAGCAGAAGCTTCCCTCTGTACGTTTATCTCGTTCTGGGTGATTTCCGAGTAAGATTTGTCGGTCTCATTATTTTCGGTGTTATTATCTTTTGAAGCCGAAATACTCTCCTCTATGTGGTTGGTTAGTTTCGGTGACAAGGTAATGTGTTCGGTAGATGGAAACAACTCACTTGAGTCTAGACTTCGGGACTTTCCACAGTCGTTTAATCGAGGTCTCGTTGTTCGACGCACGACAATACTATTTCCGCTCTTCATTACTAAATAATGAATAATAAATGATTAAACTATTGGTTTTTTAATTATTTATTTGGCGTTAATTATAGATTGCTTGTTAATACTATATAATTATACCCATTTAGCTTTTAAAACAAAGTAAAATATATTTTGAATTAGTATTACGTAAACTTTATCATTTTCTAATTGTTTAAATTAATAAAAATTCCAAGTTTATTATTTATCATCAAGTGTTAATTTTTTTTCTTTGGTACTACACCTATACAATGAGTTTTACAAATATTATTCTATAATTATTACAACGGTTTTTTATTGCAAAATAATTAAACAATTTAATGGAATGCAATAATGTCTAAACTTCTATACTATTAGCATTCTATTATATACTTCTATGCACACAGTCAATTACAGTTCAAAAATATTTATTTAATATAAACTCTAACCAGAATTATCCTTGTTGTTGCGCTGTTTTCGCTTGTTCTTTTTAGAAATGAGGAAGAGTCGTTTGTTGGGCGCATCCTTGCGCAGCATACTAAGGGCGACATCACAAGGCACAATTTGTGCGTCAACAAAGTCCAGGTAGCCAACACTGCAGCTACGAACTATCGAGTTTCCTGATATTTGGGTGGGACCCATACTCACGACCGTTGGTGCACGATGAACAGTCTGAAACTTAAATCGTTAACATTAACTTTATCAACAAATTTATCTTTGATTTTTACAAGATTTTTACCCCTGAAATACATCGTCCACTGACTCTCTCTATACAAACACCCATATACTTTGATGAGAATGACATTATTTTCGTCATTTCCAAAAGTAAAAACTACCTTAAAATTATAACAAGTGCTTTAGAACTAATATAAATATACTTAAATGCCTGGTTATTTTAAATTCGAATTTAAAAACAAAAAAAAAAAAAAATGCAAACCTTTGAAAAAGATGTATCGATCATCAAGAAATTGTGAATCTCTACATACGAAATGCTGACTTTAAATTCCAAGTAAACAGAGAAATTTAAAATAATCATTTAATACTGTAACTGTGAATCAGATGATTATTAACAGATTTTCTTATTTAATTGTGGTTTATTATTGGAGCTAGAACAATGAAAACTATTTGAATATAAACATACATATTTATAAATTTTTCAACTTTTCAAAAACTTCAACAAAGTCTTAAAATTACAAATAAAAATTTATCACGATAATTCCAACATTCGAATCGTACAGAATTAATTCATGACAGAAATAAAATATCTATTTTATAATAGGTATATATAAATGATACTACTATAAGATGTATTTAAAATAATTTAACAAATGTTTTTTTTTTATTTAAAGTAATTTTTTTTTGTCAATTTATCATTTTAAAATGCTTGTCAAAATGCATAATATTTAGATCACTACACAGTTTTTTTTATTCAAAAACTAGAGCAATGTGTAATTTATTTTTGAAGTTTTACACATAGACATTGATCTAATCAATTTAGAAACTGACAGAAACAATGCATTTTTCTCACAGAAATGAAAAATTATACATGTCGTTTTTAATTAAATATTTGAGGATCTTTCGAGTTATTTCAAACATGTACAGTTTAAATATTTTTAATATACTTATTTTGATTTATTAAGTTAATGATACCTACATAATAATACTAATAATAATAAAATAATTTATAGAGGATAATGTAAAGGTGATATAAAAAGCGGAACAAAATATAAAAGGGTCGCTATTGTCATGAACATCTTCTGACCATCGTATTTTAAAGTGTATTTTAAATTAAATTATTATATTAAGTTAATTATATTAAGGATTTTTGAATCTATAAAGATGTGATAGCGACAGTTTACTGCCGAAATAGAAATTATCCACCCACATCGTCTTTTCAGAAATTAAGAATCTTTACGTAACGACAAGTAATACAACAACTGTAATTCAAATAACATAACTTATATTCATTGATGCATAAATGTAATTTTATTTTGTGATAATTATATTTTTAACATTTATTCTTACTGATTTACACTAAACAAACGTTTAATTTATAATTTCTCCATTGTTAATTATTTATATTTGAATATTAAAGAAGTAAACGGTAATTTCATACATAAAATTGATTATACATTCATTTATATTTATATATAAAATATATCAAGGCGTAGTAAGCAATTAAGTAGAAATTGTATCAGCCATTTTATTGTATGTAGTCGATAATTTTAAATCTGAATTAAAAAATCGGCTCTCTCAGATATCATAAATAGTATAAATATTTATTTATCTTTACAGAAAGAAAGTGAAACTACTAAAGCTTTAAATAAAAGCTCATCAGTCACGGAGATTGACAAAATAAAATATACTTGTTTTAAGGAATTATGAATTTTTCCCTGAATATTGATCAAATAACAATAAGTATGAGAATCAGATGATCATTTCTATAAATTATGTTTAAGTAATCAAACGTTGAGAGTAAATAAACATAGAGAATAAAAATAAAAAATTTCTGAAAAAATTAAATAAAAAATAGTAAATTTTTTTATTGCTTGTACGTATATAAATATATAACGTTACATATTTTCTAATATAATATTCAAAGAAAAACAATATAATTATAGACAAACGTTGACTAGAAATTTAAGGATATCGTGAAAATTCTTCAATTGGTTTAATACCACTATGATTTTTTAATAAAATTATTTAAGCTGAGAGAAACAGATATATACCTTTTGTCAATTTTTACAGCACTTTTGTCTATAAAATAAGTAATTGCAAAGTACTAACTTACTTCTGTATTGTTTTCAAATTTTTGCAATGTGATATATTACAAAAATTTAATATAAAACTTTCATAATTTATTACGTTTGACTACTAAAGAACAGTAATGACAATAAAATATGTTGGTGACATCAAAATTGTTTTTATATTATTAGCGTCGCATTATATATCAATAAATCTGCGTATTGTTATTTTTGTTACTATATTTATTATTCTATTTTATAAAGTCCTTATTATTGTTATGTTTATTTAGACGAACCATTATGATTTTCTGAAATATCCTATCCTAGAAATAACATTTACCATGATTTAAAATTTTTTTCTTTATGTAAAATACGAAATGATTACAAAAGATTTTCATTTCGCATTGAGCCCAATTCGGCAGATCATCGAGTTGAATCGGAAAAGATAGGTAGCAGCCGAAATTTAGGAATAGGAAAAGAGAGGATCAAAGAGGCGACCCGGAAGTTGTAGCATGATCTAGCTTGATTCGATCGATTGCGTTGAACGGATGTGTTAAATGGATCGTGAATCGTGCCATTTTCCTTTATATCCTCGAAAAGAGATCGATAACCCTTAATCCTAGTGATCGTGCAAGGTGACTACAGGTGTTTATTTGTCAAAGGATCGAGCAGCGTCATATATCAGCTCAAGTAGACGAAATACTACGTCTGCCAAACATTCTTCTCGAGGATATTCCAGAGAAGACTAGAGCAAGGATCGTAGTTCAGCCTCGGGGTTATCCGGGAAAGGAAGTTGTCTACTCGAGTCACCTCAAATTTCCATCAATTAAGAGATCCGATTAATTGTAAGTACTTGTAATATACATTATTATTATAATACTAAGCAGACCCCATTGCGTGCGCCGCGTGTGTATATTGTATTTAGTGTACGAGAATGTGGTTACGAATAAATGTGAGCTAACGTATAGATTCGTTTTTTAATTAATTCGAATCCTGTCACGTACATTTTCGTTCCCTTCCGCATGAAAATTCGCACCGTTTTCGCGTACGATGAGTCCCGATAACTCTGACTCCGCTGCTTTTGCCGCCAAAATTCAAACTTTGATAGTTGCGCCGTGCGTTAAAGTTGGCCAGCTGTACGAGAGTAACAAGGTAACCTACTTAATATATAATCGTGCATGCATATAAGATAATATAATATAAATATTTCTGGGGCGTAAATTAAATCGAGTGTCAACTTGAAGAGATGTCAGCTTGAAGGTTAAGGAAAAACGGTTCGCAAATATTGCAGTGGAATAGACTGCAAAATTGGCTCAATGGAGAATATATTGAAAAAGAAGTTCTAGAGGAACCACAAGTATCTAACAGCGAATTGTACAAAGTGAGATTCGATGTTTACTTAAATGTCATTAACCATGTGTGTCTATCGTGTGTAACCCATTCAGGTGTTCCGAAAACAGGTAATGTGTTTCAATTAATAAAACAACTGTTTACGGATAATGTAGTTCAGAAGAACTTGCATCAAATTCAACCGCAGAATAGTCAGCTTCCCGGGATGAAAAAGAGGAAATTAAAAGGGAAAGATTTAGTATGAGTAAACTCTATAGTTTCGAAGCCAATAGAACAAAATATACAAATGGATGTAAAGCTAAAACATTGTTCCATGATTATGAGCGAGCAAATAAGAACTCTTGTAGAAAGGGTACCCGGATGGAGCAGGGTAACCCAACAACCGCATCACCATGGTTACCATCACAAACAGCGATAGTTCAAGAAACACAAGAAGTCAACCTATTAGAAGAATCGAAAAGAATCAAAAGATGGCTCATTAATGATAATACTAGGAATCACGACATTGGAAGCATATTGTGATATGGGATATTCGGTTTGATGGAATCTGTACGACGTCCATCAACAACTCCTGAAAAAAGGTAGAATAGTATGGGCTACCGGCCTACGCTTTTGAGGAGGTGGTACTGTCTGCGATAGGTCAGTTGATGCCAGGGATCGCCGGCAATTGGCACAGAGACAACAGATCCCAATGGAGAACCTAGCAAGATTTTAAGCAAAGTGCCAGGCATTGGTTTGGAGCTGGACGAGGATACCAGGAGAGGGTAGCTAAAGAAGTGGTTGCACGAAAACTGCATGACCCGTAGTAGTCTACATAACTAAACTACGCGCAATAATAAAATAGCGTATATCAGTGCCGAAGATAGAAGAATAGCTGAACTCAATCCACCGTAATATGTTGTCGGAAATTATAAGGCTAAATTCAAGGAACGCTTTCAGCGACTATGAAATCACCTTGGAACTGGCTCGAGATACAGAAATAACGATCAACTCAGAAATCCTATAGACCACCACCAATACCAAAATCATCAACTTTTCCAGATTTCATGTATGCTGAAGAAGAGTCTCGGAAACACAAATTCATTACTCTTCGGGTGGGCTGAGGAACCGATCGCTTTCGGTCTATTTTATAACGTTGTTTGTCAAATATAATTTTTATATGCCGGCAATAGCGATCGTTTGAGTCTTGGATTTTATTTTGTTTTATTTGTTCGTCGGTAGTTGTCCGGTAACCCTTGTTGTTGTCTAGTACGCACTACTGCATACTTAGATGGTTTTCCTTGTTGCCATATTTACTATATGGCGGTTTGAACCTTGTTTCTCTTATATCATCCAGATGTTAGCCTAGCCATGTCTTAACGTAAAGATGATGGAGCGACAGGGAGAGAGAAAGAGAGAGAGAGACTAAAAGACGACATTGGCGGGTTGGCATAACACCCTGGAAGTTTTACCTTCTTATGCTTATGATGGTATTGACGGCTAACACAGTGTCTTCAACGTAAACGCATTGTTTAATCTCGGAGCATCCTGAACGGTAATGAAACCGAACAGGCTACAAATTACAACTGCACTGGAAAGAAAATGAATACAGATCAGACTACTCACATGTCCAACGGAGGACAGACTCCTCTACTTGGATACGTCGAGCTGTCTTTCGACATAGAAGTAATATGCAAGACTCTCATAATAGCGATTAAACGAATTATAGGGTTACCAAAATGTCTGACAGTCAAATGGTCTGACAAGAAGTTTCACGCCTACATCAAAGGATACAACTTTCAAGTAGTAACGGAGCATGTTAGTTTGAAGTGGCTGTAGAATTTACGGAATCCTTTAGATCATTTAGCTTAATGGACTTCGGAATTACATACCTTTATAGTTGAGCACTGTAAAGGAATTCTTAATCATATATCGGATATATTATCAAGAATGTAAGAAAAAGAAGAGGCCCGGACAGAATTAAGTGCTATGACAGCAGCAATAATTGAAGACAACTAGTACAACAAGATGTGCAACAGAGCCTTGAAGTATTCAAAATATGCAGTCACGTTCAAGCTGGTCAGAGGGAGCTGTACACATACAAACAATAGATCCTTGTACAAGACAGTTTCGGTGACAATTAATCCTGGAAGTTAGTGGTTTCGCGAGAAAAGCGACGTGAGGTACTAAAATAATGTGATGTATTCTCATCTCAGCTCACCTGGCCAGAACTAAAATTCTAACGAGAGTTATTCAGTTATATTTCTGGGTCGGCACGACGAAGGACGTCGCTAAATATGTACGACGATGTGAAATAGGTCAGCAAACTAAGGTAAAACAAAAGGAACCGGCAGGGTATGGGTCATCGAAAAATTGACCGTCCTCGGCAAGTGGTAGCGGGAGATCTCATGGGACCACTACCTGATTGATTACGGGTAACTTCTACATACTGGTATTCTAGGATCTCTTCACCAGGTAGAGTGAGTGTGTATCAACCAAGATGGCCAATGCTTGCGTATTAACTAAGGAGTTCGAGGGAAAGGTATTGCTTTGATTCGGCTTCCACACGTCTTTCTGTCTGACAATGGAACAGAGTCCAAAAACGACTTGCGTGGCCAGTTATTTACGCAAAAGAGTATTGACGCACAAAACGATACCTCCGTACTACCCCCAGAATAATCCTGTGGAAAGGGAAAATCGATCGGTTAAGACGATGATGGGTGCCTTCATAGAAAAGGACCATAAACAAGGGACAAAGCCCTCAAGAAAATTGCGTTCACGTATAACACGGCGATGCACAAGGTGATGGGATATTTACTTTTCTGCTTGATTACGGAAGAGAGCTCGTGAAACCGAAAATGTTGTGACGTCAAGTGGATAAACCTGCAGAAGCAGCCAAAGAGGACAACCCCTTTAAGAAAGTGCCCCAGTTGCACCAACAAGAGGCGTGGAGTCCTTCAAGAAAGGAGGTAGGGTGGAAAAAAGGAATAAGATCTTGTCTTCAGTCGCTAAAGGAATAAAGGCAAATCAGGTCATAGAACAATCGCCGAAACATGCTACATAAAGGTCACGCTGGAGACAGAAGAGTCTGAGAAACTTGCTGCGAATGTCTACATTGTGAGGCGATGCTGAGTATGCCAGGAAAGCCCAGCAGGAGCCCGAGACGACTCCATCAGCAGAACAGGAAGGAGTCGCAATACAGGAGGCATGCCGGGCTTTAGAGACCATCGCGGTAAACCGGGAAGGGCCCGGAAATAAGGCTCCGGAAGAGCCACTGATCAAAATAAAGATGGAGAAGGCCTATACGCGTGCAGAGCCCGTAAAGTACAGGGAATGAATGGAAGAGGATATTAATTGTGGCGCAATTTGAGTGATAAGGATGTCAATTCCCCGAGGCTCACTAGGAAGCATGATTGTGAAGTCCCTACTCTCCTCGGTTAAGCCAGAAGAACAAGCTCTATACGCGCGTGATAAGGAGATTTTCGCAGCATATGATGCTCTTATCGAGCAATACACGGAAGCATCTCAATTGCTGGGAAAGTGGCCGAAACTCGTGAAAAATAGGAGGCGCGACCTACAGTGCATACGAGAAGGGTACCTTCATGACTAAGAAGAGCTACAGCGCTTTAAGTGGGAGGCCGAAGAGCACGAAGAATTGTGTCGACTCCAATTGGAGTGCGACACAAAAGAAGCATAGTACGTAAGTGTGACGGCAGAGCTAAAGACATTACGTCAGACGTGTAAAAGGCTGCGGGAGGAGATTCGATATCTACTATATAAAGAGTTAACCTTGCCGCAATTTTGCACTGACTGCGAGGAGTCAGGGGTGAACACCCACAATTCGTGTCCCAATTGGCGATCTCATTCTCAAAATTGCGGTACTGTACTGTAGCTACTGTAGTGCGGGAAATATGGGGTGAAATTCCCGAAATTCTGTCCCAACGCAAAGAAGCACAGGTAAGAGGAAAATTCACCAAGTCGGCAAAGCCTGGTGAACATGCGTGACTAAGCTAGAGGAAGTCACGCGCCGAAGGGCTAAACCGAGGATAAGACCGAGGACTCAGGCATCTCGGGAATGTGACCTTATCGATGAATTGGGGCCGGCATTGAGGTGGAGAACGCATTTTGAGGAAATTATATAGGGTAGCGGGATTAAAAAAAAAGTCCGCTACAATTTATAACGCATTTTTTCAAGATAAATCATGCTTAAAATAGTTGATGAGCGGCTATGAAAATGAAATCCGAGGGTGTTCAGACAATCTAGTATTTATTGTTATTAGTTAAAAGTGTATGTTTATCCCAAGTTTAGATTTACTGACATACATACAATTCTTTTTGTGTAATATTTATATCACTAAAGATCTTAAAAACGAAACAAATTTATTTCATTTTTAATTTGTAAGTCAATAAAATAAATATTGTCTTTCTGGTTTCAATATATTTATTGAGAAACCTTTGATAAAGGTAAAACAAAGATAATTTAAATTTTAATTAAATTCTTTAATATTAATTTGCATCATTTATAAATTACTATTTTGATATTTTGTTGCAATCATTAGTTTTATTATTATTAATATAATGTTAAAAATATAAATTAAATGATAAATGATTATGATAGCATAATATTTTATTAAAAAATTAATTAATTAAAAAAAAACTTTGTATTAATACATATTTGTAAATTTTGATTTTATGAATATTATTAGTCATATTACTCATATTATTAAATTGTGTTTATTTATTTGAATTGCCAAAGTTATTTAAAGTTTTATAAAAGAATGAGACCGATTATTAGAGAAAATTTGATATGATCAATGAATGTGATGCATACTTGAAACTGATTTTTAAGATCAGGGACATCGTTACATCGCTCTTCGTCTTCAATTTCTATCTTCATGCAGTTATCATCAGTGCTGTTCCGAGACTGGAGACTAGTCGGTACTTCCTGGTGGCAAGTCGTCACATTCAAACTATTCCTCGAGTAGACAAAGTTATTTATAGTTTCGAGCCTGCATTCGCCGTTGCTAACCTCGTTGGAATACTCGTAGCTCTTATGACTGGGAGGAGCAAGAGTAGTCCTCGAGGTTGGCTGCAAGCAGCAAGATGGAGGCGAGCCATTACCGATGTGCCCGCCTACAAGGAATTTGTCCTCAGAACTGACCCCCGAAGACATACTGTGTGCGTATCCAAGCTTGTTGTTCGACCCAATCTCCAGCTCCTTTTTTATCAACGTGCAGATAACATTTTGTTGTTCAACCAAGGCAGTTTTCACTCGCTGCACATTACCCGCGTATTCACTCTATTGTAACAGACACGGGTATTCCTGTATTTATTTGTATAGATTTCGAATATTTAGTTGAATGATTTCGAATATTATGCTTTTAAAATTGACTACTTCAGCTGTACAAATTATTATTATTATTTCCTGATTTTTATTAATAAAAGTATAGAATACTTTTTCGTTTGATAAAAAATTGAATTTTAACTTTGGCACATATAAACTCATTTATCGTGTCTCATTTAATGTATATACGATTTTCGCAGCCAATGTCCAGCAAAACTAAAATTGAAGTTATAGATAGTTTGATAAAAGTAGATAAAATAATATATAGTTTAAATATTCGAATAAAAATTATTTAAATATAAAAATAGAAAATCTGTGATGAACATTATTTATTTAATGCAAATTCCAAGTTATGATTACAAAAAAAAACATACATCAATTAATATTATTATCGATCAATATTAAATTAAAGTAAATTACTGAATAGTAAGTTAATGAAATAAAAAAGACCTAATTTGGACTCGCAGTAATATATCACGAAATGTTTGTTATATTAATTTGCATTTGATAATCTAATGAATCATGAAACAATGGCCTCGACTATGTTTAAAAGAACAAACCAAATAAAATAAATTTATGAATGTATATAAAACGAAAGGAAACATACGAGGGTGGCATTGGAGGTAGGGATGACCGTCTGCGTTGGTGCCACGGCGTTTTTTGGTGACTGTAAGGTTGGTACCTCACAGCAGCGAGAGCCGTAAGCTCCTCGATGATGATGGTAACCCGATGCACCACAGTTTCCACCTACCGACCTCATCGGCTCGCAGTAATTCAGTATCGGCTGATCAATTTGCTGGGGCTGATGTGTCGGAGGTGGCAGTGCCGGCACTTGATACTCGTAGGCAAAATCTCCCAATTCCTCATAACCATCGACGATATTTCCTCCATCGCCGGCCCCAGTCGCGAGGAAGAGGGGTGCAATCATCGGGGGTTGTTGGTTTAGTTCGACTGGACAACGTATGGAACCGTAGCCCCGTGGCACCACTAGCGTTGTTTCACTCTGGTTTCCCTCCTCTTCATCTTCGGAGAAGAGATTCGGATTGAAGCTTGGATCTGGACCTGTGCATACAGATTTTTGTCGTGGACATTGCATCAATTTGAAAAATTCTTAATATTAACATTAATTGTGTCTAATAATGTCAAAGGCAAGTCAGTGTACAATTGGAAGATGTCACCAATAATTTATTTTTATTATTTTATATTATTTTAGATACAAAAGTTTTAACCACGCCACAATTATATTACATACAATGTTATAAATTATAATTTATATCTTGAAAGAATTTTTAAAATATACATTAAAATACGTGTGGTTCTAGATTATAAAATTTTGTATACTATTAACAAAAAGCATTGTTTTTTAAACAGTTTTAAAATGATCTACTTTTTCATAAATCTTTTATTTCTTAACATTAATCTACTTCTTCATATATAATTAATTTAATAATTAATTACTAGAATATAATAACATTCAAAACGTGAGAATATAAATAAATATAAGTTTGAGATCTTTCCCATCATGTAATTTGATAAACACTTTTTCGTACAATAAAATTTTTCACCTGCAGGAAGATCATCTCTCAATTCTGTAATTACGAGAGTCATTTGTCGAGGTTGTAAATGTAACAAAGATGGCCTATAAGTTACTCGACCAAGATTTGCAGGAACAGAATCTGTTAGTCCATGAAACTTAAACTTGGTACCCCAAATATTTGAAGTTACTTCGACAAGTCTCGCATTCTAATTACAAAATAAATGAATATTATTGGATATTTTATTCCAAAAAAAATTGCAAATCAAAAGTTTTTATTATTCATGTTTAAAATTGCAATTATTTATACATTTTTACTCATATTTTTGTATGCACTGAATAATTACATAATTATATGTGTACATATTATTTTAATTTAAAAAATTAAAGTATCATTGTATATTCTATTATTTTTATATTTAATGTAATTATGGTAATTAACCTAAATTGAGCAATAAAATATTATAAATGATTTTGAAAATAATAATTGTACTAATATTACCTATAAATTTAAATAATATCAATTGTAAAAATAACATTATTTTTTAAAAGAATTTATATATTTTAATATTATATATTTAAGAAACTATCTTACTATTTTAATGAATGTCAAATGGGAATGGCCATGAAAATTTTTATAATACAAAATGTCTTTATTCATAACTTTCGGGAAAAATTATTCACGATGTTGGATTTTCCGTTTAAATAATAAAAAAATATATAAAAGAAAATAAAATTTATTTTATGAATATCTTTTTTGTTTCATATTTATGATATAAAATACTAAATTTTTAATTTATTGAATTTAAATTGAAAAATCAATTGCATATAAAATTTTTAATTAAATATATTTTCAGGTTTTATTTTATTTGTTGTTATATAAATCTATATTGAAATTATGTTTTTTATTTGAAGACTCAGGAAATTATAATTGAAATCTTAATAAACGAATAAATTTTAATTACTATATAAAAAAGAAGTTGCTCAAGAATTATATATTTAAAATTAGGAAGTAAAATAAAGATAATTAATGATTATTTTTAATAGAATTAGCAGTAATTTATCTAAAATTTATGCGTTGTTGTAGTTAGAGATTGTATAATTCACATACAACTTTATCATTAATTTTATGAATTTAATAGGAATGTATATATACATACATGTATATATTATTTTATATAAGAGAAAAAAATTTTTATACATAATTTAATCAATACTTTCTAATTTAGAATAGCTCAAAGCAAAATGAAAATATTAATATTAAAATAAATGAATGTTTATTAAATTTTTTTTATAATTTTGCACAAGATTTTTTGTTTATTGAACAATTACTTTATTTTATTAAATATTATTGCAAAATTAAGTTAAAAAAAACTCATCTGGTTTTAATATATTTAGTCTATAATTATGAGTTCATATTCTTTTATTTACTTATTTATGGTTTATTAATGAATGAGGTAATGAGGTATTAATGAATTAGTTGTTAAATTAACGTTTAGAACAATTGTTTTTTAAGAAATTTTTTAATTGTTGTTAAAAAATCCAATTTTCATTTTCCAATTTATTGATTATATATTGACGCTATTGATTAACATAATTTATTTTTTAATGGATGTTATTATTAATTAATAATTTACTACATTAAAATAAAAGGGATTTAATTGTAAAGATGTAAATATATTTAATTTCGACAATAGTATTAATTTACATGTATATTTTATAATAAGTGGTAAAACAATATTACAGTTGATTAGAAAAAAATTATTAGTAAAAATATTCATAATAAATGTGTCAGTATTGTGAATAATTTTATTTTAACTGTTACTTGTTTTAGGTCATTAAATAAAAAAAAATTTATTTAGAATTACCATTATTTGCTATGTCAAAGACAAAAGACAAAATGATATGTATAATGTTTTAATATTTTAGCAGAAATAAAATGTATTAAAATGTATAAAAATATTACTTTAATATTTTAAAGTATTTATTTTAGTTTTCATCCAAGTATTCGTCGTGCAAAAGAAAGTGTAACCGAATAATTGAAAAAGGATGATAAATTCGACACAATATTGCAATTCATCAGTTAAATCGGCTTGTAGTAATCGAATAAAATAGTTAAATGTTCAAATGGTTTGAAAATTGAATAAACCTATTAGAGTGGAAATTTAAATTGGAAATGTGGTTATTGGTACTGACCTCGGGCAAGGTGTCTATGTAATTCGAGTCATCGTCATCGTTGTAGCTACTCCTCTCGTAGGACGTCCTGCACTTCCTTCGATTCTTTCTGCGAAACCTCGGAGAACCAGTGCACAGATCCACGGTGTCACGCTCAAAGTCTGAGTCGTCACTGCAGGAGGGGTGCGGGTGTTGGTGTTGCAAGTACTGATATGGTTGCTGGTACTGATGGTGCTGGTGCAGCTTCTCGGCTAGAGGTGACGTGGACGTGCTGAGGCCGTTGGAAGAGTCGAAGCCATTTTGGGCGTTGCAATGGCCGCTCTCCGGGTCAAAGATGACGAATTCCGGGCGGATTTTACTGGTGCGACGACCTTTGAGCAGGGGCACCAACCCTCCCAGGTACTCCACGTACAGGGTGTAGCTGTGGGGAGGCTCGCCCGGGTTCCGGAGCATCGTGCAGTGGAGGCGGCCACCCATTGGCGGGGGACGAGATACGAACCGACGCAGTTCACGGGGCTCCGGGATGCAGCACCTGCAAAAACCAATCCCCTTCTAATAAAATCCATTTCCATTTTAAACGTTCCTCAGTTGTAAAAATAAATTCATAATTTGCACGAAATTTAAATTTAAACTTTAATTTAAACATTTAAACTATTGCATTCTGTTCATTCTAACAGTTTTTATTTTATAACAGTTATACTCCAGCAACAAATTTCTTACTTTTACATTAAACCTTTTACATTCTATTGCATCAATTTTAAACAGAAAAAATATATTTCAACCGATTTTTGCCACAATTTTCTTTACTCATATTTTACGTTTAAAATGGTACGAGTGGATATAATAATAATAATAATCATATTATAATTATTATTATTATTATTATTATTATTATTATTGTTGTTATTATTATTATTACCATTATTATTATTACTTTTTCTCATTTATCTATTCTATTAGAATGCAAAGAATCCTGAAACTTCAGTTTTATCAGAAAACACAAGTTTTTCTTTATGCAGTATATAATAATTAATACATTGCATATATTTTTAATTTTAGAATCAATTTATATATATACACATCTATACACAGAATGCAAAAAATGTTAACATCTTATTAACAACTATAGCTTATATTTATTTTTTGTATACCTTGTTACAAATAATTGATATGTTTTCTATTTAAATACATTTATTGCCATCTTGTATTTAATTTTCTCATAATCAAGCATTTAAATAAAGGAAAGTTGTTCAAAAAATTAAGGCAAATAAAAATATTGAATTTCAATATTTTCATCCAAAGTTAAATTTTTATTGTATTTTATTTAATCACAATCCTAGTTTTAATTATAATATCAACATTGTACTTATATTTCTTATATTAATATCTCATTTTTAGTATATGAAGATTTGATTTAATATATAATTATTTATTTACGACAAAAAAATTCAATATATAATAATTTAAAATTCATAAAAAATAAGTTATGTTAATTCAATAAAATTTCAAATTATGCAATTATATTAATTAGTTAAAATTTATCCTTAATTTGTTGATTATTATCAATTTTATAGTTTTCATTATTCATATATATGATTTTCACATAAATTATAAAAATTCAATAGTATAAAAAGGTATCAAATTATCTTTAAAAAGCACACACTGTAATAAAAAAATAATAAAATTAATAATAAAATAATTTTATTATATTTTTTTAAATACATACTCCAACACTTGTAAATATTTCGTTTATTTATATTTTAAATTCAATTCATATCTATTTCATATATAATCATATAAAATTAAAAAAATAATTTCAATAATAAACGACACTTAAAATAATATAAGCAAAAAAATTTGATAGATATTTATTTATATTTAGAATGTGCAAAAGTATTTTTTAGAATAGTATATGCAATACATAAAATGTGTAAGCATTAAAAAAAATAGAGGATAAAAAGAGATATGCAACAAAAAAAAGTAATAATTGTTTAACTTGCGTCAAAACGAGGAAAATTAAAAATACATAGCTTATTATAAAGAAATATTGAAAACTGAGTAAACGTATTTTCATAAAAATATGAAATAATAAAGAGAAAATATTATATAATAGTATCAAATCATTAGTGGTATATGAGATGGACGTTTTATTCGTTATATTATTATGCTTTTATAATAAAACTTTTATCATAGGTTAATAAAAGAATTATTGTAAATATTATATTCCCTTAAATTTTAATTCGTTTAATCATATTTGAAGGCGTATTTTTATTATCTAGCAATCTGTCGTTTCCATTTAGTGCCTATTAATCAGTGAAGCTCGATTGGGTCGTAACTATTTATTGGGTTATCGAGTAGTTTGGCATGATATACTGACCGAATAGTGTTGGCGAAAAGTCCAGAGACCAGGGCTTTGAGTCGAGGGGGTAGAGGTAATTGCTGGACACTTGATTCTTTGGTGAGTGCGGCCTTGAGTGCGAGCCTCGAGAGGAGTTGCAGAGAGCCAACGCCCCTAATTGCAACCAAACATTATTCATCAATGCACTCCAATCCTCAAAATATTGTAATTCCTATTCCGATTACAAACATTCATTTAAATTGCCATTTGCGATTAATATTATTTTCCGTGGAACCATCCGAATTCTGCTTACTCTAATCTTCGATTCACCGAGTGTCACTTTACTGATCGCGACATATTTTTTACTTGCAAACAAGAGGCTTAATGCATTTGGTATATTTAAGATTGTATTAATAAGTTAAACCTTGTAATATGTATTTTTGACAATTGCTTATCACAAACTACGATTGATAACTTCAAAACATAACCACCGCTCACACTTTTACTCCAAAAAATTTACGAGAAATATAAAAATTTAATGCACAATTTTATTATTTTCTACATTTCCAAACTAACTTTAATATATATTATACGCCCATTTCTTAAATAAACTTTTTAAATACTAATGAAAATATGAATAATGTCAGGTATTTCAATTTTAAAAATTATTCAAACAATTGTAATAAATTCAATGCATGACCTATTAGAAATACAATACATGAATAATCATTTTAATCTTTTTTGGGTAATGTTATTCAGAATTTAATTTAGAAAATATTGTACTTTTTTAATTATAATGAATTTAATTTAAAAAAAAAAAAAAAACTAAATGCATTACTTAAAAAAGATTTAAACTACTTTGTCAATGAATTTTTCTTTGCCTTAAATATTTAAATGGCTAACATTACTGTAAATGATATTATCTAATAAAAATTAATTATAAAAATTTTAAATAAGTTTAATAACTACAGTATTTTTATTTATATTAATATCATTAAGCACTAAAGATATATTTAAATACCTTCTTATTTAAAAAATGTTATTCTCATTTAAAAACATCCTGTATTTTTGTGTAAAATTTTTTTTTTATTCAACTTTAAAATTACAATTAATAACTATTTATAAATGTATGTGCTTTCATAACTATTTCTTTATTGTTGAAACTAACTTTACCAAAAAAAAGTTTATTTAAGAGAAAAGGGACTAAAAAATGAATTAAGTAATACCGGGAAACCCAAGCAGCGTGAACATGAGCACCAGTAGCTACAAAAAGTCGCCTATCATTATGTCCCCACGTCATGGCAGTTACTGGACTCTGAATCAAGGAAAAGATAAAAGAAATTGAACCAAAGCGTTTATTAGTTCTTTTATTTAGTTTTTTCTTTGTAGATTAATTTTTTCATCAGTCATTTAAGAGTTTATTATCTATTATATTTATAAAAATCAGGACACAAACTGTAATGTAAGCTACGTTACATTTACTTTTTAAAGTTGATTTTTACAATAATATATATATTGCATTTTTAAAATCAAATAGAGTAGATTCATAACTTTAGTTAAACGTTTAAATGCATATGAATGATATAAAGTGTCGGGTTCATCATATCTTTTCATTATTTAATTACTGTAATTGGTCTAAAATTGAAAATTTTTTACCCAAAAATATTTAACATTTTAAATTTTAGAGATTTTGAAAATGAACATGTTGACTGTGTACAAATAAGGTCGAGTAACTTAATAGTGAATAAAATCCAGGGTAAATAATGAATAAAACCATTATTCATCAATTTTTATTGTACTTTTTATAATTTAGCTAGAGAAATAGAAAATCAAGGAACATATTTAATGTAATAATAAAATGAATGTAAAATGCTAATAAAATACACTCTATTATCAAGAATAACTCCCTTCTCAATAATATATATATATATATATATATATATATATAGTATAGTTTTTTTTACAAAGAAAAACAAACTACGATTAGAAAATAAATTATCACAAACAGTAAGCTTAAAAAAAGAGTAAGTGTACTTAAATTATTATGTAATTAAAAATAGTAATAAATAAAATACCAGGGTGTATGGTACGACGATCGTGTAGATAAGTATACCAGAGTCGGAGTAGAATTTAAGTAGGTTTGTGTATTCGATATTGGAATTGTGATACTGCTGATGTTGCTGTTGTTGTTGTTGTTGTTGTTGTTGTTGTTGTTGTTGTTGCTGCTGCTGCTGCTGCTGCTGCTGCTGTTGATAATAGTGCTCTTCACTTTTGATGCCAGCTATCGCCAGGAGCTTCCACGAGTTGCTCCACTCGGCGTGGAGAGGAGGTTTGAGTCCCGTGTTTATCGTTACTGGTGACACGTCGTCGAATGACCGCAATAACACCACGTTCCCATCAGCCAAGCAAACAGCCAGCACGTAATTTCGATTGTGCACAGGGTTACCCGAGCTCGGGACTCCTCTCATGGTGTCCTGATCCTCGTCCTCATCACGGTCTTCGTCTTCAGGGTCGTCCTCGTCGTGGTCCTCATCCTCGTCTTCCTCCAATTTGAACTTTTCCGCAGACCATGCCATAGACGTGACCCCCGCACCTACCGAAATAATGGTTTTTTTAATTCTCAGCTGTCGGTTGGCTTTCCACGGTTATTATATCAGCCAGGGATAAATGTTTTACCCCTGAACAAATATTTGCATTCGATGATGGTTCTAACTTAAAGGGACTTATTCACTTTTACAAATACTATTTATTACTTTTTAAAGTCTAATTATTATTAATACTTATTATTATATTATTTTTAATTTATTAATACTTATTATTATATTATATGTTATTAATACAGTTTTCATTCACACATATTTATAATAATGTACATTGTTAAAGGATTTTATAAAATAATTTTCAACTTCGCTAATAGTTCTTGTCAGTTCTATTACTTACAACTATCTATCAAACTTGATTTTTCATTATAGTGTATTAAAAATATTTTATAAAATATAATCAATCTTAAAAATTAAATCTTCAAGAAAAAGATAAATTTATTCTTTTAAATTTTACACAATTTAAGACCGAATAATGGGATATCAATTAAAAAATAAACATTTATTACAATTAGATAAAATTTATATTAATTTTTTCCAATGAATTAATATATTTATACAGCATGAGTTTCAACAATGAATTTTATTCAAAGAGCTTATTTATGAGTCAAAATTTTTTAAGTAAAATACAATTTAATATGCAGATTTACTTTACATTTACAAATAAATGTATATTTTAATATAATTCAAATATCTACATACTTTATACATTATTAATTTATTTTCAAAGATTGTAATAAAAAAATCGTAGTGATTATTTACAAAACTTATTTTGGATAAACAATAATTAATTAAAGTAATATAAAGAACATAATTATATTTTCACATAATAATTTTTTCAAATCCTATGTTCCAAATGTATGTAATGTAATGTAATGTGAATTTAATATAAATGTTATTTTAGTTTTACTAAAAAAATAATAAAATTTTTTTAAATTGTACTTTTTATTGTTTTTATGTATATTATAATTTATAAATTTGATATTGGCCATCAAAAAAATCAATCAATGTACAAATTTGTATTAAAATAGTTGTGACGTATGTCTTCAATATTTCAATATTATTAAGTATTATCTCCAGTATAATGCAATATGCTAAAGCAATTTATAATACATGATACAATATTTTATAATATATAATATAACAATACATATAAATCCTCGTCTACTACTACCACTAATAATAATGTTGAAAATAAATTTTATAAATTAATAATTAATAATTTTATTTATATATAAATCTATGAGTTATAAATACAAGTATTATTTATAACTATAATAATGATTTTTATATAAATTTAATAAAATTTTACTCAAGCTATCTTGATCATTCTGTTTTATTTGTCATTTTTATGTAAAATTTAATGAAATAACTACAATTCTAACGTATTTTATGAATTTAATATAATAGATACTTTTAGTTTCTAATATGAATCTGATATCATTCAGCAACAAAAACTATTATACTTGTTTTGCTATTTAAAATTCTTGGTTTTAAATAAACCCTTGAAAATTTTCATAAATGGATAAATACAAATGTATTTTAATTAAAAGGAAAACAATATTTATATAACAAAGACAAATATGAACTATGTGTATTTTTTCATGATTTAATAAAGCTCAATACATAAATTTAATATTAATTTGCAAAAAAAAAAATTTAATTTTAATAATTATGTATAAAAAATGAAGCTTTTTTTATTTCAAGGCTATGTTATAGCTAAAAAAACAATTTAATATAAAATTTATTATTCAGTAAATGTTCTCATAACATTCAACAATAATTAATATTATTAGTAAATTTTAAGCTATAATTAAAGTTTTAATTGATTATCTTAATTGTAATTAAGTTTTAAGCAATGAACAAAATATTTTAATAATTTTACTAAAGATATCAATTTGCATAAATAAAATTATCGATTGAAAAAAAAATAAAAGAGTGGATATTAATTAAAAATTCGGTAAAAAAAATTTTTAAATAAAAATTAATTTATATTTAATATAATATTATATTTAAAAATGACTACACGCCGCTAAGTATATTCGTGTGGAATATTCAAATATATATTTAGTGATTGTTATATTAAAATAATTGGAACGGGTATTATTTTCATTATTTTCAGGAGAACAATCAATCTTCACAAACGAATATCAATATCAAAATTTATTAATAGGGGAGATTAATTTATTACGAGTTCATTTGTAAATAGGAGATGTATAATAGGAGACGAAGCGTTCAATTGTGCTTAAGTCTACAGTGGATGCTAATAAGCACCAATTTTTAGATTATTTTTGATTTTAATATTGATTTTAATAAATAACCTTTATCTAAAATCCTTTAATTAATAATATAAATACTCAATAGCACTAATTTTGAATATTGGAACACTTAATGCTGCAGAGTAAAAAAATTCCGAACAATGACAAAGTCTTACCGAGTTGAATTTCAGAGACCATGGCCCCATGAACATCCATGACAATCAACTGGCCAGCCGTGGTACCAAAGTACACCTGCTGGTCGTCCGGAGTCCATATGCCGCAGGTGATCACCGCCTTGTGGTTCAACATGGACGACCAGTACCGCTGACCTGCCACACTACCAACCAGCACGAAACCATCCTATATACAATTTTTACACAAGACACTTTAGCAAGGACTCTTCTTCTCCTAAACTACCGACTCATCATCGTTTAATGTGTAAAAATATTAATGTGTAAAAAAATGCACATATAACTCTGACGAAATGCATATTGTTCTTGTAAATACTATGGGAAAATAAATGTATAATTTCTTGTAAATCATACTCTGTTAATTAATAATTAATCCAATTATCGCTTGAGATAATATGTTGAAAAGAACTTTCATTTGTAATTGAATATACATTACGAACTTTAAAGGCATTCAAAATATTTATTTCAATTTTAAGTTTAACATTTTTCGTATCATAATCATAAAAACTCCAACTATTCAGAAATTTAAAAATTTTAAATTTATTTTTTTTTTTTTTAAACATACTTTCGATTGAATAATTATAATATAAATATGGTATTTTATAGGTAAATTATTGAAGTTTCTAAGATGGCTTAAACTGTTCATGGTTATTAAATTTTATGTTGTTAATGATTCATTAGCAGTTAGCTCTTTTTAAATTAAATTGGAATAAATAAAATTGGAAAAACTTGAAAAAAATAATACATGTTATAAATTAAGCACAATACAAGGGATCTTTAACTTTAACTCCTGTGCCTGATTAAAAATGAAGGAAATGTGCAAAGAAATTTCTCTTAATTTTTTCGCCTATTGATTATAATTTAGCATATTTAATCACTTAAATTCAATTCAACTCCACAATTTCAACTCTCGATGTATCAATATAAATGGAGTCTGTGGTTACAATAATGATTAAGAGCAAGATAAAGAATGCCATAAAAATGATGACGAAAGATTTAATGAAATTTATTGTGAACATTTATTTCTTGACTCGATGAACAAATAGGTTAATAATGTTTAACTTAAGATTTTTCATTTTTTGAGAAATATACCTTGTAGCATATGAGAGCCATGCGACCATCGTGTGACCAGGAAAAATGGGTGACCGGTGTACTTCGATCATTTATTAGTTCAATGCTCCAGCGACCGTCATACTTTATCCAAACGAAGATGACACCGGTACTATCGCACGATGCGAGCTTTTGATAAGGCTCATTCCATTTTACGAGTATCACCTGCAAACAAAACAGGCACAACCGTAATATATTTTATGATACATACATGAAGGATAATAGTTTTATACTAGGGGATTTATTGAATCTCCTCTTGTCGATTTTATGCACAACCTTTTATCATTTCCGCGATTGTAAAGTGACGCTTATACAAAAACGCAGAATTATATCCTCACTCAATCGTCTTCCTATGTACTTTTATTATATATAATTCGAACTGAATTTTACCACAGAGCATGAAAAATTTTCCAATAAATTTTATAGACTACCAACACCACAAAATTTTCTGCATTTCAAATATTTTTTTTCTTTTTTTTTTTTTATTATATCACTTCAAAATCAAAGTTAATAGTTTGAGCTTTGATTTTCAAGTATATTTTTTTTTAAAATTCATATTTCTTTATGAATTACTTATATCATATCAAAATTGTATTATTTATTTTGTATATTCATTTGTGTGGATTTAATATATCTTCAAAAATAAATTATTAATAAAATTAAATATGAGTGTTAAATTAACATTAATATTTTATTAATATAAAAAATATTTTCGTATTAAAGAAAATAGAGTTTAAAAAGAATTTTTCAACAAATTTTAATATTCATTTCTGGACGTTTCAATAATAATTATGCTCTTCAATCAGACTTAATCAATAGAAAAAAATTAGCTAAAAAACCTCTTCAAATATTTAAATATACCATATGTAGAATACAAAAAAGTAATTTGAAATTTTTAGAATTAAGAAATAAAATGCATCTGTTAAAGAAGAAAAATTTATTGGAAAACAAAAGTAGTAAAAACACTCGAATAAATATTTTAAATTAAATATTGCAAATATATTGTTATGATTGAAATTACATTAAGTTTTTAATACATATACATATAAGGCATTTTTATTGAGCATTTAGATATTATATACTGTAATGTCTGCTTAAATATTTGTTATTAAGATTGTTATTTACACGTAACACGTTCGACAAATTTTTTCTTTTTGTTTGAGATCTTGTAAAAATCTGGTCATACACATCATTAAAATACATTCTAATACACGTACAGTTGATTGCGACTATTTTTAGTACTAGATGTACGTCAATACAGTCCTTAAAAAATGTAAAGTGATTATAAGTATAGCATAGGCGAATTGCTTGGAGTCTTCATCCAGTCCCATTCGAATTTTTCTCTCTTAATCACTTTTCATTATCTAAAATTAAAAAATATAGATGATGTCTGTAATCTGGTCTTGTATGTACGGAGAAATTAAAAATTTTGCACTACCTGGTTTTTTAATATCTTTGATAAGTGCCTATAAATTTTTGTGTACTTGCCTCAGTATAAAAAAAAAGAAAAAAGAAAAAAATGTTTGATAGTTTCCAACTATGCGTTGCCACATACCACAGTACACGAACAGTTTTACAGATGCCGTTATATAAAGTAGAGTATATCTGCTCCCGGCATAGACCATTTATCAGTGATATCCTGACCTAGTTTTATGATGGAATTAAGTTTTTTATTTATTATGGCAATTCCACGTACTTCGTACTTATTTTATTATATATTGTATTTAATCCATCACATCGTAGCGCAAATTTAATACAAGTTTTAAATTAATTTACTTAAGACAGTACAAATTATTGTGAAAAATTTATACATTATCATTAAAATTTATTGTTTATATAATTTATACTTAGTAATGAGTAGTCTTGACGAGGATAACGAATAAATTGTCAAAACGCCGGTAGAATTTTAATTAAAACTTATATTCCTTTATTATTCACCACACCCAAGAACGGATCATCGTTCAAATTACTATTAAAGTAAGGAGGATGTCTTATAATTCTCTACAATAAATAAAACTTAACGTCAATTTACCGCACAGTAATGGTTATGGAATGAGATAAGAATCCTAATATGATATCTAATACGTATAATATTAATTTTAAAAAAATAAATATAATAATTTTTCGGAGAACAATATATTACATCTCAGAGGGATAATTATAGCGATAAAAGAAATCACATATATTAAGAACTAAAAAATAAACAATTTATTTTTTATGATGTATGGTAAATATAAAAATAATTGCAATTTATACTTTAAAATTATATATGTGGTATATTAATTTTACTTTTTAAATAAATTAAGTAGTAAAAATTGACGATTAGAAGATAATGAAAAATTACATATACGTCAGTCATTGATATTTGAACTATTCGCATAAAAAAATGCATTGGGTAACATTTTACAAGCAATAAACAAATAATTTTTATAATACTTGATCAATTATGAATTGGAGTAATAAAGTTGTTGGAAAAGGTGAGATGTATGCTGTCGATAATGAGAAAGAATCTTGGGACTTGGAAATGAAAGGCTCCCATGGATTTTTTGAATGATGATCTTGTAAAACTGTAATATGAAACACTCCTGCGAGTATTTTTTTGAGTATTTTATTTGACCCGGACCGAAAATTAGTTCCGGGAGTCGACACCTGAGCAATTTAATTTTCTTCCGCACGAGATGCATCCGTATGACGGCGGAAACCATTGATGTGCGGAAAGTTGGGCTGTACTTTCTCATCGGAAGTGTAATAAACGAACTGCTAGTGACGTTTTTGCGAAACCAATGTCTTTCTAATAACCGAGGGTGTCGTGAAAAAAAAGTTAAAGCGCAAATTTTGACAACGGCTTCACCATCCCATTTTATACAGGGTTATATTGGCCCTCTATAAGTTAGGTAGTTGCACAATTATTAATATATTATTGTTGTTGAAATAGTGCTCAACGAGCAATGAGTCCTTAATTGATATATTGAAGAATAAATAAAAACAAAATCGGATGCTTCTTAAAACCGTATGTAAATTATAAATATTGGTATCATAAATTTATGTAAAATATTCCACAACAATTTAAAAAATAAAAAAAAATTTTGATATGCATACTAAGAATTTTCAGATCTCTGTACAATTAAAATTTATGTACTGTATAACTTTAATTTAAAACCTTATACTGTATTATTATAAAAATTTTACAAATGAATTAATTTTATAGTATTCTACATTAAATATACTATATATTAATTCATATCTTATTTATATAAATATGATTATCAATACCTTTCAAGAAAATGCATTAATTTAAAATTATTTATTTATTATTATTTATTAATTATTTATTTTTCCTACATTCTGCTATTTAATATTTAATTTATTTATGTACATATTCTATCTCTCCTTTCAAATATTATTCTATATTTTTCATTCATCCAATAATTATTACTGAAGTTATTTTTAATTCTGGAATATATTTTTATGTGTCAATTGTATTAACCTTAAATAGATCTACTTTTCTATTAGACAATTTTTATTGAATAAACATCATTTGTTACCGATTAGTTATTTTAATAAATATTTTCGTATATTTTAAAAATATAAAATATAATTTATAATTATCACATCTTTTTTAATCAAAATATTTATTATAAACTCCCTTCTTCTGGCAATAATTACTCTAAAACAATTTTTATTTAAATCAGTCTATCTATTTATAATCTAATCAATTTTACTAGAGCACACATATACATGTAAACACATGCTCATACAGAGTTATTAAATTAGTTAAAATCGAATTTTAATTTATACTAAATATTTATATCACGTGTTAAAATTAAAAATTCCTTATTTATAAATAAACTAAGTTGTACATTAGTATGTTTGAAAAATATTAATATTCTAGTTATTTTAAATTGATTTAATTTAGATTTTTCAAAATACAAAGCTATTCATTTTTAATGAGTGATATTAAAAATCTACGCGAATAATTACTGAATAATAAAACGTTCGAGTAATTTCTTATGATTTAATAATTATAGGCCCTTTTAAAACTAAATTCAATGTGTGAAACTTGACTTAATCAATTCATAATAAAAGTTTCAAACATAAACTTTGTGACTTGACCCACATGTGCAACTTCAGGAGAGGAAAATAATTTGAAAATGAATTTAAAAAACATTTCATCGATATTTTCAAATGCTATATTAAATATTTTAACCAATGTAATATTTTACTGAATATATAAATCAGATGAAAGAATGAAAATAATAATAATCAAGGATTGAGTAGAGAAAGGTAAACCGATACTTTTCAACTCGGACTCCAAAAGTAACTTGTAGATCAATAATCCATATGACGCATTGTTACGCTTCGATATTAAATTTCCATTTTATGGATTACACTGCAAAATATTTTCAAGGTACAAATGCGTTACCGAGAGTTGCAAAATAAGCGAATAAATCTTCTTTCTCAATGAGTTGCAAGTTATCAAAGTTTAAGAAAAATCATCGGGGAAAGGAGAAAGCGAGTCAAGTTTCAATCAATAAATGAAGTAATGACGCTTCTGATAAGGTGGAAAATTGCGAGAAGCTTAGCGCTTCATATCGCATTGGAGCATTGGAAGTGAGGGTAAAGTCAAGAATCATCGGAGCGTAATAAAGCTAACGGACGTAGAAATAAACCCTCGAGATGAAAAGTGCGAGGGGGGGGGGGTAGACGAACAAAAAAGAGCCAATAGGAATGCGTCCGTGGGAGATGAAATGGGATGCTTTATTTCCGGTGGAACAAAGTGAGCTGGGGATTAGAGATAAGCTCACCTCGCTTCTGTGGCCGCGCAGATTGTAGTTGGCGCGCAGCGGGAGTTCTGGCGTCCTCACCCGGCAATGCGAAGTGGTGAAGGTCACGCCGACGAGGCCTCGCGCGTTCCCCGTCGCCAGCCACCCCTCCTGGTAGTATTTCCGCCGGTACAGCTTCCAGCTCTCGTCCTGCAACATGAAGTGCCCGGAGAAAATTAACCCTAGTTAACTCGTTAGCCCTCCAATTCCATGTATCCCCGTCCCCCCGCCCTTTATTCTCGAAAATTGCCGCCTCAAAACGACTCTCTATCCCTTTAATTCATCGCTTCGCTTCATTTGTCAGCGTGTAGCCGTAACAACCACAATTGATATCCCTTATAAAAAATCTTCGCATCATACCGGTCATTAATTATATTGTCGTGAAAGGAAAAAATCTAAACATTCAATCTTCATTTTAGATTATTATGGATTTATAAGGAAACAACACCGGGTACAAATTTTTTAATCATTAAGCCAATTGGTTTAAAATATTTATTACTCTGACTTTTTTAAATATTTAAATTCTAGATCTAATTAAATCTAGATTTAATTGAATCGAAAATCCGAAAGCCAATTGCATTAAACACAAAGTTTTGTGATTAATTTAAAAACTCAAAAATCATGGTTACGTGTATAAAATGTAGATAAATCTGGCGTTACTCTAAAATTATATAAAATGTAATACATAATGTTATTAATTATTACACACATGATAATTGGCACTTGATCATTATATTTAATACATAGACAATGTTCATTATAGAATCATCAAATATACTATTCATTGTATAAACAAAATTAAAATAGATTAAATTTTTTGAATTAATGAAGTTTATCTAATACTTATTCATAAATTAAAAAAAAATGTTTATACAAACGTTAATTTTACATTGTATTTAAATCACGCATATGAGTATTTTCAATTTTGTTTTAAATCTCTTGTTTTATATCATTTAAAACTGGTATATTATTTAATGTTGATGTAAGAATTTTTTTTCAAAAGGCAAAGTTCAGGAAATGTTTTAGATTTATAAATATTATATATACATGTGTATATTTTTAGTTTATATAGCATACTGCAAATTCTCGACCAAAACAATAAATAAACAATATATTAGCCCTAATTAAATAAAAATTCTATAAGATAAATCTAATACATAAAGAAATTAGTAATAAAACTATTATTGAATCATAAATATTGGTAAAAGCTGTATAAAAAAATCTTGTACATTGATTAGCATTTATGTTTTAAAGAATGAAAAAGTTAAATCTTATTAAAAATAACATATTCGTTGTAAATTGAAATGTATATATCATTTAAGAATTAGTTTATTTAGACATTGATTAAAAATTTATTGATAAGTATAAAAAAAAAATTGTATTTAAAATATTTTTAAGTGAAGATTAAAATGAATTAATTAACAGTAACTTAACATTTAATACTAAGTATTTGATATAATAATAGCAGTAAAGCACTTATTGTATTCTAAAATTTACATTATATTTAGTATATTTATGTATTGTTTATACTGATTAAAAAAAAATAAATGTACATTATGATTTTTCTATATTTTATAACATACATTTAATTTTTGGACTAATGCAACAACTAAAACCTTTATAATTTTAATACAAATTTTTGTGTGAAATGAATACTTTTTTTCTTTTTATAATGCATCATGTACTTAATACTGATTCAATTTATTATTAACTTATTCATTTCAATTATTTGAATCTTAAATTTTATTCAATTTATAAAAGGTCAAATATTATCTGGTTCACGGATGAATCCAAGAACGGGCATGAAACATGATTGAACTCTTGGAAGTCGGGCAGCTCTAATTAGATTGCTTGCACTTTGGATCTCCACGCTTCCATATTCTAAACTGAAGCCAGTGCTATTTCTAAAAGTGTGAAGGTGATATTGAAAAGGAATACAAAGCAGACTATTCAGAAAGTCGATCAGGACTGGGTAGCTTAGAAATTTTCAGGAATAAAATCTCTTGGTGCAAGAAAAACACGAACGCATTATGCGAGTATAATAAGGTAAAGTATAATACAGTCTCAAAATTATCAGAGATATATTTGGGAGGGAAAATCCAAAAGACTAACCAAAAGAGACTTTGAAAACCAAATCAGTGGAAGTTAATATAGTTCTTCTAAAAGATAAAATACACAGTCCCGATATTTACAATTGACTACAAAAAGATGAGGTAAATAATAATAATGAGGTATAATACTCATAAAGAATCCATGCAGTCAAAAAGACCAATTGACACTAATTCCAATGTGGAGTGGTAGCAAGAAACATATAATCTTAAGAGAAAGAATGTATGATTGACAATAAGTTGGTTTAGGAGACATTGGAGGAGAGAGGAGTATCGATTATTACCGGAAGTAAATTGATAATAAAATAAAGAAATTACATGGCTGAGTACAAGAAAACATAGTAATTTTTCTTCTATTGTCCTGTCTTTACTAAATTAATTTGGACAGATTAAAAAATGTCTCTTTTCAACTATAAATGTATGGTGATCGCTTGAATTAGCACAGCATATCAGATTATTTAATCCATTAAAAATCCAGTCCTAAAAATATGTAGAATAAATAAAAAAAAATAAATATACAATGAGTGGAATCAATTGTTATCAATAATTATATTTTCGAGAAGAAACATGTGTATCTTTATAAATTTTAAAATATTTGTTTTGTAACCATAGGTCAAGACTTGACTAAATGTAACCCAGTTGATAATATTAGAAGGGGTGTAAAATAGAAAAAAAAAATTTATGAAATTGATAAAAATTAGAAAAATTGGAGAGAAACCATTAATCAATGATCTGAAAACGACTTTTTTTTTCAGTTGAAAACCCAAGGATTTACGAATGTGTTTTTTTTAATTTAATATCAAACTGAAGTGAATACAATTCATTCAATTAGAAAATTTTCTACTATAACCCTAATGTCTATCTTCATTCCAAGTATCGTAGTATACTAGCATCTTTTTTATTGTTAAATTATTTTTTGCATGATTTATTATTCTATTAACTTATTACTGTAATATTCATTTGAAAAAATATAATAACTAAGAAATCTAATATCATAATAGATTAATTCGAGATTGTTACTAGTTTAATTTTTTCTCGAGTCAAAATTTAATTTATAATTAATACTACAAATATAAATTTCTTAAAAACATATTTTATTTTATTTTTGAATGTTCAAAAAATTTTTTAAATTTATAATTTATTGACAATTATTGATATTCATTAATTAATATTATTAGGACTTTTAATAATTGCATATTAAATAAAATAACTTAACTTAAATATTAAATTGTTAAATTAAATATTAAATTGTGAAAGACATAGTTTTTACTGTGAAAAACTAAACAATAAAATAAGTAAAACCTTGTGTTGATCTGCTACAATTATTTAAAAGCTTTTGTTCCTTTTTCAGGTCCTTTACATATATTTATGGATTTTTTAGATGCTAATAACATTATCAGAGTTGAAGGTAGACTAAAAAACCTGTCTATTTTTTAGTGAGATAGACAGACATTCCATTTTTCTTAAAACAAAATGCTCATCTATGCGACACATCGTATTTACGAAGAGCTAGACAATTGTTCAGAGTTTAATTTCTCATTTATATTGGATTATTTGTGGCGGAGCCCTCATCAACGTCATTAAATAAATTAAGAATCATGCAACAATCCGTCAAGTGTACTCGCTTCAATGTCATTACTCAAAAATAAAAGCAGCAGGTTCTCAAGACAAACTAAGTCATCTGGGATCTTTATGTACACTAGATTCAAATACATTGATTTATTTTTAACCCAACAGAGACCGGAAAACTTTTAAAAAGTTGTAATTATCATCTTCATGATGCTTAAAAATGTAAATTTAAAATTAATTTCAGTTCTTACTGTAACTTTTACATTTTATCTGACTTCAAAAGATTTTTTACTTGTCGCAAACTTTACCAATTTCTTTGTAACGGCAATGCCACTAATTTTAATGGAGTTGATACCGCATTCCGTCGTTTATTTGTTCAAAATATTTCCAGTGTAATCACTAATAATGGTATTGAATATTATTCTTTTTTACCTAGTATTCTAACTTTTAGTTAGATTTACATTAGTTAGATCAACACAGATTATTTAAATTTACGTATAATAAGTTTCAACAAAGAAAATAAATTAGTACTGGATACGTCCTCACTAGGGCTCTACTAGTGTAACTTCCTAAGCCCTTAATTGAAATTAATAAACCTAATATAATCTTCTCTAGATAATGACCTAACGAATGCATAATTACTTTTGAAAGAAACACAGCGAGGATTTTTTCCAAAGTTCAACAGAAAGTAAAATGAAAGCGTTAACAAGCAGCTCAAAAGGGGTGATCTTGTTCTATTAAAATATGAACTATTGCCACTGAAATAAATTACCACTCTACATCCCTATATAGATAAACCCATTTTTCTTACGAATCCTCTTCTTTTAACTGTGAAATTGAACGTCCAATGTTAATTCAACTATTTTCACCGAATTTAAGATTAAGTTCCAACGAAACAGCTAACGTCATCAAGAAATTCAAGGATTTGCCTGTGCATAATATTATAAATTTCAAATGAAATTCTCAATTAATGAATATTAATTATAATAATTTTTACTCGAATTATCTTATTCTTTATTTTATGTTATGAGCATTTTATTTTCCGTATCCAGGTTTCAGGCTGTTTTACAGACACTCAGAGACGGATGATTGATTTCATTCTTTGATGCATTGTAAGAATGTACTAGTTCTGTTTACTTTTATGAATAATAATTGTACTTATTTATCTTATAATACTTATCCTTGCTATCCTTGATTATGCAACTTCCGCGAAAAATATAACGAGCTACAGAATTCGAGAATTCGGGTATCACATACATGTATATCCTATTGTGGAAAGAGCCACAATGCTCTAATTTGCTAAACACGCAAAGACCCGCGTACTGTTTAATGAATATGAATTGTATTGCATATGTAGTGTTAAATCCTATTCAATTACTGTAATTAATTGCTTATGGTGTTAATATTATGTCTAAACGATTTTCATATTACATTCCACCTATTCGTAAACATTAAGATCTAATTTTAAAAATACACACCCATTTATTCTGCTACAGAATTTATATTGTATAAAGAATAAAAAATTGTTTTATATTAATTTATTTAAAAAAAAAAACGCTCCTAAGTTCTAAAAATAAAATAAATATCTATATTAATTTTTAGAACCAAGTTTTATTATTTTCATTTAATCGAATTTTAATTTTTAACATTCTTTTGTGATTGAATACACAAAAATTAAAAATTTTTTAAAATGATGTAATTTATTTCTTTCATCTTTTAGCATTTATATTGAATTAGATAAAATATTTAAATTTTTCTGTATATTTTTAATTTATTAATTTTTATTACGTATATTATTGTTATTATTTCTTGTATTTTTATTATTACATGTAAAACATAATTTTAAATAATTATACACAGTATAATTTAATCATTTATGCCAAAATTAGATTCTATATGAAATTCTATAAAGTATTTTTAATTTAAAAATAATTTTTTAAAATACAATATTTATAATCAAAATATACAATAAATAAAATAAGTAAGTTTAATATATTAAAAAATCAAAAAAAAATTCAAATATATTAAATTTACGATTTGTTTATTATTTTTTTATTTACTCTAATATTTTTAATGAATTTCAGAATCATGATGTTTTTATAAATTTTTTATTAATTTCTGAATAAAAAATATTAGAAGTTTAATTGTTTAAGAAATGCGTTATAAATACACCCACATACAGATTCATATGTAAGGTATAAAAATGCAAAAAAAAATGAAAAAATAATGGATGTAATTCAAAATGTACACTATGATATCAAAATAAATAAAAACTTGATAAATCACTTTTGAATTCGTAATTGGAATATTGTGTTTATTTCAATTTTTAATTAATGCCAAAGAGTGTTAATGCTTAATCCAATGTGTTGATTTTACCTCAATGAATTTGATTTATATATAATCCGTATATATTGCTTTGAAAAATGTTGGTAAATAACTTTTTAATATTGAAAAAGACATTCCAATATTTTAGAAGCGCCTTTATTAATATTATGAACAAATAATTACTAATGTTAATAAATATTGAAACTGTTATTTTTTTAATTAAATAATACATTCAATTATATTAATAAAAAAAGGAATAAAGATAAATTTTTTTACAACAAAAATATTCTATTATTCTAATACATAGGAGTTATTATAAACAAATATCAATTAAATTGATCGATTAAAGTATCTAATTATATTAGAGCTCTGAATTGCAATTAAAAAACATAACTAATGGCATCCATGTCATGAGATACATGTAATAATGATGAAAAAGGTCTTTTTCAATTACGTTGTATGTACAGATAAAATTGGAGAATCGTAATTGAAAACAAATAGCCTAGAACTTTGGGATACGAAGCAGTTCATTTCCGCGGGCAAATTAAAATGAAAGAAGCGACGCTTCAAGCTAATCGCCATGCGAGTCTCGAACAGTATTTTCGATCTCTCTCGAAAGATCAAGGGAGAAAATGAATACGTGACAACCCTTTTCAAAGTAGATTTTTTCTATTTAGTTTCTGCAACGCCTTCGAACAATTTTCAATTATCCTTGAGTCCGGTATTAACTTTCTGGGTATGAACAAATACTACTAAATTCGTGATTGATGTATATCGAACAAATTTATTTTATGTTATACATTAATAACAGCATTCTTCATTTTTTCCCAGTTATTATTATTAATACCACGTAAAGTTTTAATTCATCAAGAAATATAAAAGACAATGAAATCAAAGAAATACTGATTACCTTACTTTTGACTTATTATTTATTCTGATATTAATATTATTATTATTATTTGGGTATCAATATAATTTTATTGCTAATAAATAAATTTAATATTCCACATGAATATATTATTTTTAGTGATACAATAATTTTGAATTATAATAACTCAGTATAGAATCAAAACTTGTTTTTTTTATTGTATATTTAACGTATTTAGCAATATTCTGTCATGAAAATCATTTTATTAAAAATCATTCAAAATATTTTTTTAATAATTAAAATTAATAAAATCTGTTAAAATAATAGATTTTAGAATTGAAATGTAACAATATTTCAAGTGCAAACCTATATGCAAAATATAGTTATAATTAAAATATTTACTAACAATAAATAATTTAATAAATTTGAAGCATTTAAAAATATACAATAACCTCTTACATAAAAATTACACAAAATTTTAAATGTAAAAGAATTTTTATGTTTTTAAAAATAACGCAAATCAAGATACAAAAGTAAAATATAATAAAATGGAATAATAAAATTACTTCTTCTTTATTAATTGAATCGAAAGTATTACTAGACTTTTGAATAAATAAAAACGAAATAAAAAAAACTAAGATTATTTGGTAAATTAAATTTAGCAAAATATTTCCAAAGTCCTAATAAAAAAGGACAGTATTATAGGAATGAATGCATAAATTTTGCAATGAATGTAAATGAAAATTTATTTAAAAAATGAATCTATTTTAACTTCTTTTTGAATATATTTATTTTGTTTCATAATATTAATTCTAGGATACTAAAAAAACTTTCTAATATAAGTTATTCTACAAATGTACTTCACTTTACCTAAGTGACATATTTGCAAGAACGCAATGGAATAAAATTACAGAACTTCAAGTCAGGAAATTGCTCAAGGAGGAGTTTCAAGTCCTTTACTGTTATGTAAAATATATGTTATTTCGTACATTGAAAAGTGCTAACATCTTAGAATTTGTGAATTATAACGTGATTTACTGTATATTCATATTAATATATCCATGTTAAAAATTTATTGTAGTATTACGGAAAAACTGTTGGTATTATTAAAGACAATTTAAGTAATATAAGGATAATGAGTCTTTACAGGAACAATTTGAATATACTTCAATACACATCAAAGGCCAGGTAACATTTTTTATTGCTATTGATAACTACATAATAAATTTAACGATAAATCCAGCATCAAACCTAATTTTTCGTCATTTGGCCTTATTTTAAATAATAAGTTATTTTTTATTCCACATATTAATTATGAGCATAAGAAATATGTAAGAGCAAATAGCTTAATTGAATTTTTATGTGGAATATGGCGAGGAGCTGATCCATAGAAATTTATAAATTTATGTGTACTCAATTTTCAAGTATAGATTTTATATATATTATTTTATTTATATTACAAAATAAAAATATTTTTTTAAAAAATTAAACAATTGCAGTAGTCTGCTTTAATAAGAGCTTTGTTAGGCTTTCCTATAACAATACTGTTTAATATTATTTTATTTGAAATTCTTGTTGATAAAAGGGCACATTCACTTTTAAATGCGTGTCTTATCTCTATATTAATTTCAAATAAAAAATCAATAACACATCAATTATTAAAAAATATATCAGACATTATTAAAATTTAAAAAATATTAAAAAAGACTTGAAATGATTAATCTTGCATATAGTACAGTTTTTAAAAAATTTAAGCTTGTAACATTTTATATGCTTATAAAACTATAATTATAAATATTTCTGCAAAATGTTGGCTAAGAAAAATATTAAAATATATAAATAATCCAATCGATTTACTTAAATATTTGGTAACTAATGGAAATGCTTGTACTACATATACTGATGGCAGTAAATCTCTAGATGCGAAAAATACAAGTAGTACTTGTATATGCCATGACTTTAATAGGAATGTAAAACATTTCATCAATAAAGTGGCATCAGTTTATAGTTAATATAATCAATAGTGCGAAATATGAATGCGGCTATGAAATGCAAGATCTCAATCACATGTCATGGCACTGTTATTTATATTATACTATATTAAAATTAGATAGCGATCTTAAAAAATGACAATCGAACTTATTACTATATCTTGGCGACATAATTATGAAACAAAACTTATAAATATTATAAATATAAAAATGTATTTTATGACAAATGAAATCACTCTACAAAAAACAGTGACAGTCGGTACTTTATCTACGTATCCTTATACAACATGGATTTATTTTAAAAGTTCAAGTGTACATGTATTGATAATTATATAAGTCTCATAAGAAACTGGGAAAGCTTAAGTAAAAAACAAAAACAAAAAAGAAAACAATCGAAAGTGATACAACCATTGAACATAAAAATGTGTTGACATTTTATATAATTATAAAAGATTTAAGGGTATTAAAATATTACATTAAATGCTTTAAGTACAATTGAATTGACTTGAATACTTTAAAATAAAATAAGAATTTTAATTAAAAAACTACGTAATATTAAAATATTAATAAATTCTAACAAGACATACAATGTATATTACAAAAAACAATAGTAATAATATAATGATACAATAAATAAAAGAATTTATTGCATATTATAATAAATTTACAAGCCGTTGAATGTGTTATTAATACAATTAACTTGCAAATATTGTTTATCGTAACTAAGTTTCGTTGACATAATGAAAGTGAATAAAATTTTTAAACATAAGCTTTTTTATAAAAAAAATAATACCATTAAAATAAAGGTAAAACAATAAAATAAAATAATTACTATTTATTAGATTCGGTAAATTAATATTTAAATTATTATTTAAATATTTATTTTATAATTATAATCTGTATATCAATACATGAATGTAAATGAATTCATATTTTTAGATTTTATGATCGAGGTGTACGGTAAAAAATTTAAACAAATTTTAATTCTTGAACTATTTTTTAACTAAGAAAAGACTTAATTCGCAAAGATTATAAATATATAATATGTACTATAAGGTCACAATGTGCTACATTTTTCTCACTGTCTTATCGTATTGATTATTTTCACTTAGTGAACTGTGGTTACGAAACTACTTATTTTTATACATACATATATATATAAATAGGAACCCTTAATAATTTAAAAATACGAGAACATAATTTAAAAATATTTAAAGTAATTATGATGCATTAAAACAGATATTTTTATTTCTTGAAAATAAAATAAATGTTTATTATTACAAATATTCCTCAAATTAATCACTTTTAATCTACTTTACACGATTTAATTTTTCAACAAGTGAGCAAAGAAAACATTATATATAATATTATATACATTTTAAAAAGGCGGAGATAATAAATGAAAAATTTAATGAAGTTATTTAAAACAATTCAATTTAAGTGAAATTTGTTGTTATTTAAGTTAATTTCAAAGTAAAATTTTTTTATCTAATTTTATTTAAATTTATAAAATAAAAAAAAAAAATCAGCAAATAATTTTATACGTGAATTTCAATTTAGTACCAATTATAGTTATAGTGAAAAAAAGTTTTTACATTTTTAATTTATATATTTTTCTTAATAAAAATATTAAAATATAGTCCATTTTATAATTTAAATTTCGTAAAATTAAATTTTTATTTAAAAAAAAACAATTACAATCACTTTAAAATTCTATTATTTTTATCATAATATATTTTTTAATGTATTTAATCTAAAATAAATGCATATATTTTGAAAATATATATCAAATTATAATATAAAATATTTAAGGTTTTAAAAAACTATAAAACTAAACTTTAGTTAATTTTAACACTACATCAGTTGAAAAAATCATATTGTAAAATGAAATTATTAGAATGATGTATTTTATTGATTTCGTTTACCTGAACCTTGAAAAAGTAATTTTTTTTTTTTTTTAAAGTCGTAAAATATTAAATATCTAGAATTTATTATTAATACTCTATAAATCGTTTACGTTTCAAGGAGACTTAATATTTTTTTAACTTAATTTTGTACACGATTAAATCTGTGCTACATATGGAAACATTGTATAAGTTTACATTACAATTATTATTTTATTTTCTATTTACAATACCATGTTTATAAAATTTGAATATTCTTTTAAAGAAATACAATAAATTTAAAAGTACACATTATTTTAAAAAAGTATAAGTTTATTTATAAAAACAGATTTCTTACGTATTTATATTGATGTAATAATGATAAAAATAATGATGATAAATTATTTGCATTTGTAAGTAATTTTAAAATGTAGATTACGCATGTTATAGTTTATATTATGCAATATGGATTAAAATATAAAAGTTTTATTTGTCAATTTTCAAACAATTGAAATAAAAAAAAAATTAAAAATTAAATATACAAATAAATACATCGAAATATGCAATATATCAATATAAAATACATTTAATATATATTATGTAGAGTAAATACAATTTATGTAACTAATTTTATTTAATTGAAAAGATATCAATTTTACTAGAAAAATTAAATTATATATTTTTAATATATATTTATTTAAAATTTAGATATTAGTTAATCAAATAGTTAATAAAAATTAAGAATAATTCAATAAAAATATTTAAAAATAGTTTTAATATTTACTGATCATTAAAATCATTAATAATTCTCATTATTTAAAAAAAATATAGCTTGATACAATTTGTTGTAAATTAATCATCTAAAAAGTTTACTTAAAAATGTATAATTTATAAATCAATATGTAAGTATTTCATAGTATACTTATCAATATAACATAAAGTATATAAATATTAAAAAAAAAATGGGAATTATTCATTATGGAATGTTTAATTATGTGGTAATTAAAAATGAACATTGATGTAATAAGCATTGACACAATAATTGAATATTAATAAAGATTTACTAAATAAATTACATAAAATTTAAATTAAATAAAGTAACTGATTTCAGTATAATAAAACCATAAATTATTTAAAATTTCTTGTATAATACTTATTTAAAAATTCATAACATAATTTAAAATCATATTTAAAAACAGTAAAATTATTGTAAAAAATGGATATAATAAAATAATTATATTAAAAAATGACGAAAAAAATATTGTAAATAGTATGTATTAAATAATTATTATTAATTTTCATTATTATTTCATTTATCATCTGTAAATCGATCTTCAAATGACATAGTATAATTAATAACTAAAAATAAAATCATTATAAACTATGTATATAATTATTTATATTATGATAATATTTACATATTTTAATATTATAAATGATAGATATAATTATTATTTAACTGATATCCAATTATTTTGTTTATATTTTATAAAATTATTAAAAAAAATTATAGTATTAAGTATAGAAAATTTATAGAACGAAATGATTTAAACATTTAGGTCAATAAATATTTACAAATTAATAGTCTTATTCTTATTAAAACATCTTAAACAATTAAATAATTTAATAATAAATATAATTAGTGTAAATTCTTTAAAAAAAAAAAAAATTTGAAAAACAAACAGATAATATAAATACTTCAAACAATTTTTATAAAAAATAATAATTTAATAAATGTTAAATATTATTTTGCTAATATTTTGACATAAATAATATGAGATTTTATGTAAACAGTAACTTAAAAAATTATAATAAATAATATAATTTTTTATTTGAATTTGGTAAAAAATGAAGTAAATAAATTTATTCGCGTTCTTCAACATAAAATACTTGTTTTAATGAAGAAGACTGTTGGATAAAAGACAATAGAACATTACGATATTAATGATATTAATGATATATTAAACCAATTACATTAAAATGAAAATGACTTTTATTTACATTGTTGATACAATACAATATTTTTAATAAAATCTATCAACACTTTATAACTTTTACAATTTCTTTTAATTAAAAATTTAAATAATACTAGTAAAAAAAGAATATTGATATAATAATTAATAAAGCGCTATGTTTAAAAACATTTATGTAATGTAATATAAATTTAATGGCAATAAACCATGAGAATGTATTTATAAACATGTAAATTTAGTATAAAAATTTTAATTAAATTAATAAAAAATAATTAAACAGTAATAGTTAATTGTTGATTTAACTAATGTTAATTGAATGGAATTAGGAGTCAGTAAGTGAGAAAGAGTAGTACACTGTACGTAGACTCATGGAGTTGACAATATATAACGAATATGAGAATGAAAGTAAAGCATACAAGAGTAAAGAGGTAAAAAAGATAAATAGAAATAAAAAATAAGGTAACTCAAGAGTGACCCTGCCTGACCTCTTGTAGTTCGTCCGGTAACTTGCCCATCCAGCTGAGCGACAGTATGTTGGAGTCGCACTTGGCATTGTCGTTCCTCTCAAAATACAGGTGCATCCTTTAGATCTGCGTCATCCGTGTCCACGTCCTCGCAGCGGGTACGATTGCAACAACGAAGCTCTCACCCTCTTCCGATCGCCCATTAAACCTAAGGAAGAGCGACCCTTAGCACCCCTGATACGCCTCTCGGTTTGTGAACCTCGACTTCCCCAGGAGGCTGCTCATCGTCATTCCCGTCGGCAATCGATGGCTACCTGCGTTTTACTCCGGACGAGGCTCGGTTTGCGGAGTTGAGGAACCGGCTTGTATCGATTGCCTTCGATTGTCCTGCGTAGATGTGCCTGTCCTTCGTCCTTGGAGTCCCGTCCACTCACCGACGTACGTCCGCGCGCGAGCTCCCTCAAGGAAGTGTCCTAAAGCCAGTGACGCCGGGGACTGGATTGCGCTCGAGGTCGCTTTGTTCGTCGTAACAAGCCGCCATGTTTCACCCTCACTCCCTCCCTCACCCTGTAGCCGCAAGCGCTCTCGCAAGCTCGAACTCCGTTAGGAGCTGCTGGGAGGAAAGGAACAAAATCTAGGGGTATTCTGGTGTCTACGAGTACCTCGTGCGTACTGTCGCGATTGAGTGTCTCCGAAAAGTGACCCACACTACTTAGCTCAGTCTGGTCTGCGTGGCTATAACAGCTGCCACCTACATCGGGGGTTGTTTCTTCCCTCTTGCGCAGCTCCTACCCCCTGTCTTTCTTTATCCTACTTCTTTTTACTGAAACTACTCGATCACTCTTATTGTTCGAATCAGTTGCGCTTTTCTTTTGATTTTCTCAATTTCTTTTTATTTTATAAGCATCTCTGGCGGTATGAACACTAATTCGTGTCTTTCATAATTTTGTGCATCTCTTAACTCATTTATTTGTTTATTGTTGTTTCGTCTTTTTCTTTTTTCTTTCTTCTTTTTCTACTCTAATGTTCTTCCATTAACTTTCTTTCTTGTTAATTTATGATGTTACTCTTTTTATCTTTTTTAAAGCTTATTAAAATAAACTAAAGCTCGCAATATAAACAATATCGAACAATTATGATTCGAAAGGTAAGCATTCTATAAGAATTTAGTGTCAGTTAAAATAATATTTATCAAATAATAGAGCTCTTAATTTTTGTTTTTTTTTCCTTTCAAACGATTGATTATCACGGCGTGGTATGACTTTATACAAATTTAAATAAAAATTAAATTAATAATTTTTTATGATACTATTCTATTACTTAAATCCTTGCCAATTACTAATTCGTATACTTATCTCCCAACACTATACAATATTTATATTAATAATACTTATTATATCCGTTTCGTGTGCATTGTCAACACCATCTATTATAAATAGCATTACAATTTTAAATATTATAGTGAAGGCATGGATATGCCAAATCTAAAAATAATCAATCAACTCATCATTTTCTTGCACGCCTCTCACTCCTCTTGACTCTTCATTAGTACTTGCAACTTTTTACTTATATTAATTTTTATGTTATTCTCAACCCTCAGCCGTTTTGCACTGCGTCGATTGTATTGATTACTCCCCTCAGGCTTACACACCATCGTAATAATGGAATTTTTTGAGTGCAAAAGCGAATGTGGGAATACTCCATCTAACGGATAATGTTTGCATTAAATGAGGGATGAAGGATACATTTTATAATCCGGGAATACTTATCTTAATGCATTTCTCATTTCTCTTTTTTCATTTGAGACTTGTTAAAAAGGAGTAAAATTTCCAATTATTATAACTGTCACAAGCAACAAGACAAAGCTGCTTTCATTCATTTTCTCACTTACTCATTTTTTGATTTTGTAATGATTTGTTCTTTAAACAATCGAAGTCGAATAAATTCATTGACTAAAACGAATTTTAATCAGTGAATTAATTCGAAAATTCAAATATTATTATAGAATACAATCTGCTGATATTTTCTTCCTCTACTAACTTATATCTTCTCAAACCGATTTTTTATTTAATTTTTTTAATGATTTTATTATTAATGAATTTAATATTAAATTGATTAAAAAATATAAATAAGCTTATTTATGGATTAATTTTATTAATTTTATTGTAGAGAATAAGTTAAAATACATACACTTTAATTTAAACTAATAATAAAAAATATTGTAAAAAGCCATTATTTTAAAAATAATAAATTTTATATTTACATAAATAATTAGTATTGACTTTTATTCGCTAGATTAACAAAAACATATAAAAAATATAATTTTTTTTCATTTTATACATTTTATTTTTTCTATTTTAAAAGAGTTTTGTAATCAGTAGTTATGGAATTTTAATAGACATTATTATAAATTTATCAAGTATTATAAAAGGTAATCATTTCATTAAAAAAAGAAAACAAGTTTCATGTACATGTATATATATATATATATATATTGATGATAATATTGCAGTAAAATATAATTACAATCAAATTTTATTATATTATTTAATTATATTTGACGACCAATAGTACAATTATAAAAATACATAAATTATTTAAGATATTAAAAGAATTAACCATAAAGAAGAGTAAAAAAAAGGTCATTTATTATAAATCAGTATTTAATTTATAATATTGAATTTATTTAATACCTATGATAGCTATTAATTAAATATTAAATAATAAAATAACGTTTAATTATGATAATAATTATAATTAAAAAAATATTTTATATATTGCTTTTATTGATTTAATCATGAATTTGTGCTATGTTGATTAGTTCTTTATTAAGTAGAATAACATAAACTACATTTTTTTTATCTTTATTATAAAAATATATTGAAATAATAATTTATCGATTTAAACTCAATTTCTTTTTTTTTTATTCCACTTTTTAATGATTATTTACATCCAAATAAAGTTTTAAGTTAAATTTTTATTTAAATTTCATTTTTTAGATTTCTTTAGTACTAAGAATTTAAGAAGAAAATACCACTAACTTATGTATAATACTGTTTTATTTTTAAAATGTACATTGTAAATTATATTTGTTATTAATTAATAATAAGCTGCAAGTAGTTTAAATAGTTACATTCCATGTATTTTCGTCTGATTAAAATTGCCGTACTTCTACTGGTATTTGTGAAATTATATTGCACGAGGAAAGGAAGTGAAAATGTGGTATTTCGTTCATTAATCTACTAATTGGGGGCAGCACATTACATTATTTATTTCATAATAGTATTATTTATAAATTAAATTCTTTTTTTCAAGTATTTTGTTTATGTCGATAAATATAGAATTGTAATAGCGATATTAAATAATGTTAGGTTATGTGTTACAGGTAGTGATTTAAAATTATATTTTATTATTTATTTATTATATTAAGTTTAAAGTTTAAAATAAAATCTATTGTCATTGACAATATAACACGATGGATTATAAAGATGAACAGAATAATGAAATTGAAGCCTTAGAGTCGATTTACTGTGGTGAATTAGAAAGTAAATGATGTTTTATTATTACTATTTTGAAGTATATTTAATTGATTTAATTAATGTAAATGATATATTATTGATAATTTTAGTTTTAGAAACAGCTCCGTATCACAAATTTGTTATTGAAATAAAATCTGAAGAATATGAATCAGATTCAAATAATGGATTATCATGTCAATTAGAATTTACTTATACTCCAAAATATCCAGATGTACCTTTACTTATTTCTATCGAAGATGAAGAAAATTTTGAAGAAGAAGACATTGAAAAACTTATGGAATATTTGCAGGAACAAATGAATGAAAACCTAGGAACTGTTATGGTATTTACACTGGTTAGTGCAGCTCAGGAATGGCTGAATGTACAATGGGACAAAATAAAATTGAATAGAGAAGAAAATGCAGCTAGAAAATTAAAGGAAGAAGAAGAAGCTGAAAGAGTAATTTTATTTCCACAAATAAAAATAAATACTTTAAATTTTATAAAAATTAGCTCTAAATACAAATTATATTTTGTAAATTTTGTATTTAAATATTTATTTTAATAATAGATTATTATACTTCATTAATTACTAAATATTATTACAGAAAAGATTTGAAGGAACAAGAGTTACAGTAGAATCATTCCTAAGTTGGAAAGAAAAATATAATGAAGAAACTGGATATACTAAGAGAAAAGAATTAGCTGAAAAAGAAGGAAAAAAACTTACCGGTAGAGAATTATTTGTGACAGATAAATCTCTTGATCAATCTGATCTTAAGTTCTTAGATGATCGTAAGTAATGCAAATGGGTTTTAATTAAAAATATTTAATACCATTTTATATTAATATATGTATGTGCAATTGCAGCTAGTTCAGTAAAAGTTGATGAAAGTCTTTTCCAAAATCTGGATGATCTTGATTTGGATAATGATGAGGATGATGATGACGATGAGGACGACGACGACGACGACGACGACGATCCAGATTATAATCCAAATGTTTCTGATGATAGTTTATAAAAGAAATAAAAGTTGCATATATAGAATGTGTTAAATGTTGATACGAGAGAAGAAAATTTTGTAATCAGTGAATATTTACATTCTTTTCAATTATACAAATATTTATGTAATTTTCTATCAGATAAATAACTGAAACCAATGTAAATTATTCGGATAAAGATATTTTGAAAAACTTTTTTGAAAAATAAACAGAATATTTTGTTCATAAAGCTTTATTTAAGTAAATGCATCTTACTGGTACTTTTTAGAAATTTCCTACTTCATTTAATTTTACATTTTATCTGTACTTAAACAATTTTATAATTTCACAATTCCATTCCACTTTTAATTTTATTATATTTAATCTAAAGTATTTTTAATAATAAGTAATATAAAAGTTAAACTTATCACTGAAAGATAATAAATTTTTATTCTGTTTCAACATGTATTAAGAGAAACAATATAATTTTCTAATTTTACAATAATGTAAAGTAGTTATAAAATAGTAATGGTCATTAATTTTAATTGAAACTTTTAATTAAATTTTAATAATAGAACTTCAAATTTTTTTAGTCATAAAATTATTCATTTTTTTTACACATTTATAAAACTCAAATGTTTTAAAAATTTTTAAATTTTATAAATTATTGTATTTTCAAATAATATTAATAAATTTTGTCTTAATAAATTTAATTCAAAATTAAATTATTTATTAACAGTGGATACTGAACATTTGATACTCAAATTAAAACGATTACATTGCAAAGTATTAATTTTTTTATTAAATGTATTTTAAAAAATTTGGTAAAAGTTATTATAAATAATGTTAAGTATTTAAATTTCATAATTAATTGAAAAAATGGTAATTGATTTTTATTACAAAATATATTGAAATGAATTGAGTCATCGCAGTATATTATATCTACAGTTTATTAATACAAATAAAAAACCATTTTTTACAATAAAATTTAATAAATTACTCCAATAATAAACAAAATAATTCTGAAATTTTTTAATATTGATTTCTTTATTTGAATTTGCTTTTATAAATGTGTAGTTTTATTAATTATACATTAAATATTGAATGTTCCTCAAAATTAAATTGATTATAAATTCACTTAATTTTTATGTCTTATATATATAATATACCCATAATTAAATGTTATATCCATAACAAATTTATTTAATTTTTAAAAGCACTTTTATTTCTCTAATAATTTAAACAAAAATAATAAATCAGTCTTTAATTATCAGATTTCTACTTTTTTGTTTTATGCTTGATTTATTACATTTCAGTGTACTTTGTACATTAGAAAATGTAGATTGTATCTCTTAAACAAAAATAATTATAAATTTAAACATAAATTTAAGGAAATCTTATAAGTACGGTATCACGCATAACATTTGGAAAAAAATTTTCTCAAAATTATACCGAATCAATTTTATGCTTAAAAATGACACCTAAGATTGTATGTACCAAAAAATACAGTAGAGCTTCATTATATTTTTTGCTCTATTTTTTTTCATTATTTTTTTTTTTAATTTTACTTATACATTATGTATATTTGTAAATATCGCAGTAATCATTTAATGATATAAACTAGATTGGTGTATACTATCACTCAAGTACTAGTGAAGCACTTGCATAACTAACAGAACTATCATTCATATTGTTGCACTGACTACTCTGAGCATATTTCAAAAATTTAAGTGTCATTCGTTGTATGTTATTAGAATCCTTAATGCTCTGTATTGCCTGTAAGAAAAATTATTTCATATTTTTTAATACTTTTAAAACAATATATTAAAGCTATCTATGATTGTAGATAATGATTGAAAAATATTCACAGAAAAATTGAATCAATTTTATTATACCTGCAATAAAACTCCTATTGGATGTCTACCACAAATAGTATTTCCATATTTTCTTAAATATTCAGTAAATACAGATGGTTGTAAATTTTCAATTATATCCATTCCTATAAATATTGTTATAATTAAAAATGTTTATTTAAAATTTATTAAAATTTGAAATACAAAAAATGTCATAATTTTTACCCATTTGATCAAGATTTTTAATAGATTTGTGAATAGCACCAAAAGATCTATCATAATAAGTATATCGAAAACGTTGACCCCAATGACAAAAATCCGAAGAAATAACAAATAAGGTTTGAGGATTAACCATATAAGGTGCCAAAAGTTTGCCATATAAAGCCTCACGTTCAGGATTAAGGGATCCAACAAGAATGGGAATAATGGTGAATGAATCTTTGTAACTGTAAAATAAAAATATTTGTTATTAAAATATAATATATTTTAAATTTAAACTAATTTTTATTTAATAATCAAAAGAAATTCTTGATAATTATGTCAATGCATGAGACATATAAAAAATTTAAAGAAATAAATATATTTGAAAAATGTTTACTTTAAAAAAGAATTAAATATTAACTTAGATAAAAAATTCATTTACTTACTCTTCCATAACCTTAGCTATATAAGGAAGTTGCATTTCAATACTGTGTTCATCCTCATCCGTGTCCATGTCCATCCACTCAAAATGTCCAGTTTCTCCCAGTTCTCTGCAGACTATAAAATGTAAAAAATTTATATTATTTTTATTTTTTTAAATAAATTATATTAAATTTAAAAAATAAAAATAAAAACAACCTCGTTGATCAATCTTTAAATCGTACAATGGAGTCTTGTAGATGGCAGCCCTTGAAAGAGCACAGCCTGGTAATCTCACGTGGTGGGACGGGCCTAAAATGAATATCTTGCGGCTGCATAACAGCAAGTCTGTCATTTCAAGTCACCATGGATAGGAATGAAGAAATGTATCACTTAATAAAACTAAAAAGTCTTTTCATCTTTTTTCCCATAAAAAATTTTAAGACATTGAGAAACTTACACTACCACGGGACTGATTTGACGATAAGCGAATGCTGCACAAGCTCCACAGTAACTGTATCCAGCATGGCTATAAAAATTAATGTACATCATTTATTTAATATTAAAAATATTTAAAAAGTTCGGTTGCTTATACTAACGGTGAAATAATCGCTCTAGCTGGTCCATGAGATAAATCAGCTGCATTTAACCAATCTCCCAACTGCTTATTCAAATCAAAACCTTAAACAAATCAAATTCTTAAACAATAGTTTATTTAAATTAAAAATAATAATCATAATACTGGTTGAAATTTATTATTTAATTCATAAAAATATGAGACTTTTTTTTAAAAAATATTTATTTAAAAAAAAAAAAAAAAAAACTTTTTTTTCCTAACAAGTTTATTGGTTATTTGAAGTATATATCCAAATATACACAATTAGAAAAAATTTTTTAATTTCATTTTAGTTTTCTTAGATAATTTATTAACATTTCAAAATTTTCATAAAGTTTCTATAAATATCGTTGAATGAATTAAGTGGAAACTAAAAAATATTTTTTAAATTACCATTTTCTGTGTACCAGCTACCCGAATGGCTTGCTTTTCTTGATAACGCCATTGCACACGTAATATTTTTGTGATGGCTGATAAACAATATCGTCCAATTTAAAAACGGGAAAAGTTTTTCAGTCAATTCAATGGAACTGAAAAGCACAAGTTATGTGTGTCATTAAATATGTCTGTTGCTTACGAATACTAGAAAGATACGTATGGATTTATCAAGTAACAAACAACACGCACTGAATCCTTTCAAATAAAAAATGAATAAAGTCAGTTTTATTTTATATTAAAGTTTTGAGAAATCGATTAAAAGAAATACCTGCGTTTCGCGATTTTCGGATTCTTCGAATTAAATCGAGAGAAAGATTAAAATAGAGGCCAACGCAGTACGACGCCTTATAATTAATGGATGTAGATAGATGTAGAGGACTGGAAGGAAGATGGATATTGTTGCGAAATAAACCGACAGCAGAGGGCAGAACTATCGTTTGGGTTGAACAATCTACAGACGCGCATGCGCATTTGCGTTTCACTTGAGCATGGACCTATATGCATTGAGAGCAAAAATGGACAATGAAATAGCGACAGTAGTAACGCAAAACTTGTGCCACTGGACAAGGGCACATTTTTTTATTAATTAATTTTGTCATTAAACCGCACAGGGAAATAAAAATTGCACGATCAATAGCAAAATCTTGGCCCCATGCTCGCTTTTGTGTTCATACGCCCTTAAGGACGAAATTGTTCGATAAGAAATTTCGCTGATTTCCGATGGTACATTTGCTTCCTTTTTTATGGTCGTCCACGATCTGTTCGTCCCCAACGGAAATTTTACTACCTTTTCGTAGATTAAAGATTATTCGACTACATTCGATTACATCTACGAGAGTGCAATATTATAATATAATGTCAACAATGAGAACAACAATTAATCATCCTTAATAATATTAGATGGAATACTCTATCACTATTCAGAATACGATTATGCATACATTTGATAAAATTATTTTAATTTATTTAAAATGGTTTAATAGATCACACAATTACATTTACGCGAATTAAAAAAGTACTCCACTTTTACATACATTAGCATTAGATATTATACATATACTCTCTGTTATTTAATTCGGAAGCATTCAATTCAATTGACAAAATGTAATAATTTACATTTCGAGAAACTTTATTTATTAAAATATAATAAATTTAATAATAATAAATAAATAAATAGTACAGCAACTTACAAGATTTAATATTAAATATTTCAATGATTTTATATTGGATATATATGTGGTTTTTTTAATATATATATATATATATATATTTTTTTTATTATTATTACATTATTTTTTTAAACCATACATTATTATATTATTATAAAATATACATTTAATAATTTACTATGATAATTATTTTTTAAATATTGTTTTATGCTATCAACTTATACAAAATCTAAAACTGTTAATATTGAATCTATAAACAACTGAACTGAATGTAAGTTGTTTATATTTCGTAAAATGTATTTATACTTGCAATAAATAATATGTAATATTATAATTATAAAAAATCTAAAATATTGTTAAGGTATTAAAAACATTTTCGTTTCCATAAATTACTTTTAACTGGAATTTTTAAGGTTCAAAAACACATTAGATTATTTAAGTAAATTTTATAATTTTTTGTATTACATTGGAATATTTACTTGCACTTAAAATAAATTATTATTATTATAAAAAGTTTTTTCTAATTTAATATAAACACTAATATAAGAATAGAATAATATTTTTGAAATCTTAAAAATAAACAAATAACGTTTAAAACAATAATGAATATTACAATCAAGTTTTTGATTTATAATTTTTTTAATAATGATCTCTCAATTATGAAATCAGAGATAATAAAAATTAAATAAAAAAATATTATTAAATACCACAATTGCGTTTGTAAAAAAAAATTTTAATTGCCATTACAAATAAAATTTACTTAACATAATATTTTATTTGATAATTTTTATCAGTATTTTATATTATGTTGATTAATTTTATAATTAATATATTGCTCCCATATTTGCTTAAAATATTAATTAATAAATAAAAGGCAATAAGTTTTTAAAAAAATAACCACAACACAATAAAGAAAATTTAGATTGTTATATTAAAATGCAAAAATTAAAAAAATATCCCAACGAAAATAAAATTTTAATTTATTGTACAAAATTAAAAATTCTTTGCAAAGTTTATAGGTGAAAATCCATTTCTTCAAAAAATTAATTAATTTAAAAAAATTCATATTTTTCTGTTTTTTAATAAATATTAATGTATAAAAAAATAAACATGATTTAATGTTAGATTATTTGAAATTTATCGTTAATGAATAATATTGATAATGCCTAAAAAAATTTTTAAAAATTAATACAGATAAATTTAAGAGTTTAAGATAAGACAACTAAGAACCGTAAACTTTTAAACGAGAGATAAAATTATTACAATACTGCAAAATGGAAAATAAATCTTGAAAAAAATAAAAACATAAAGGTATAACCAATATTTACAGTGAAAATGTAAATTAAAAAGATTTAGAATTAATTGATTATTGCAGAAAGCGTTAGCATAAAATATCTAATCATATTCGATGTTTTTCTGGTCAGACTATACTTTTGTAATATTTCACATATAGCATTTCATATGGAAATATGCAATTCATTACTGTTTGTTATTTTCGATTCTATGACTTTATAACTTCTCGTGCGTTCCTTAGGTCTACTCTACAGTAAAATGAGAGCTAACACATAACAACAATAGCAACAATAACCATAATAATGATGCTTGGTATTTTTTTCAATCTTTGGAAATTTGATGAGAATGAAATAAAGCACTGAGCTAAAAATAATAAAAACAATAAAATGGTGGGGAGTCTTAATATATCGGGGATATTTAAAGAGAAAAACTAAAGTACTCAAGGCCCAAAAATATGCGAAAAATCCTCGCCTGTTAAAATCACGATTGTAATTTTTTCAATCACTATTTTCTATTTCTACAATTAGAGCTATCCTCGGTTATATTTTTAAGTCATTTATTCTGAAATTGTATTATTAATATAATTACAAGCATACTATAATCTGCTAGTGAGCTCGAATGACAAAACTACACTTGGAACACAAAGTCAGGGGATTTAATGATTATCTGATAACAAGTCAGACAACAAAGTAATGACATTAGCTACAAGTCAGATAAAAAATTAAGGTGGATATTATCGAGGTTTGTGTGTAATACATTCATATTATCCCTTTCTTCGATTGCCACAGACGGAGACCACACGGCATCACCTGTGGTGGTTAAGTCAGATAGGCCGACTGAAATGATTAGGCGTAATTAAAATTTTGGATGAAGAGGGAATTAATTACTTGTTCCTTATACCGTGATGCTAATGAAATTCAACAATTTTTACGCTTGATACCAACTGTTTCATTTCACCTCATAGAAAATATTTCATCTCACTCATTACTTTATTAGATTATGAAATATTTATAAATAAATAATGATGGTGAAGTTAACAATTAATTATAATATAACTATATTTAGCAAATAGACAGGGATCTATCTAAAACTAAAAAGTATAAAGTATTGTAAATTCAACAAGGATTTTAATAAAATCAACATAAATTATATAAAATACGAAAACTATAAGTCCACAAAGAATCCACGAATTAAATAACCTTGTTACAACTTATTAAATTATCATCCTAAATTTTTTTTTTAACAATATTATAAGTAATAAAGATAACTACATTGAAGTGGAGAGTCGCGAATAAATGTTCAGAGCGAAAGAACGATAAAATACGAAAAAATTGTTACGACTCTATCACTAAAGTCCATCTATCACATAATTACGTATATGCGTGCATACATTTATTTAAATTTTATTATTTACCGGTCACACATTTGGATGTGATACTTCACTAATTGTTGCTGAAACTTTTCGCCTTAGAAAGAGATACCATTCAAAATATCTGATATTTGAAGAAATACACAAAAATTAAAAAGTATAAATAATTTAAAAGTAAATTCTTTAGCTTTTGGTGAGTTTTTAATTATCTTATATTATATTATAAACTGAAGGATCATTTTAACTTTTTAAAGAAAAAAATGGATAAGCATGATTTTGGAAAATATACTACATGTTTAAAGTATTAAAGGCTATCACAGTCGATTGCGTAAAAAGCCTAGCTGTACAAGAATAATAAATATTATTATACAACGTTTATAATGTAAACAATACTTGTCAATCTTCTAATAAATTATTTCCAATCTTATAATAAAATCAATATTTCTAATTATATTTTATATTTATTTTATTTTTATGGTAAATCACTCAATATTCCTAAAATAAAGCACACCAATTGTCACTTTGCAAAAAAATTTTTTGCTGCTGTATAATAAAATATTTGAGATATCTACATGCATTACATATATTTACGCATGCGAAATCCACATACTTGTAGTTTTACCTTTATTTATAAAATACTTCTGCAAAAATTTGTTTTTTTAACGAGATACGATATAAATCGCTTGTTTGATATGTATTAAAAATTTTTATAATGTATTCATTAAATAGCGTAAATATGTTTGCAAAAACAATAAATTAGATAAATTAATAATAAATATATATAATATATTGAAAATCGCAGGGAACGTCAAGTATATACAATCATAGAAACACTGAACGGAGATTAAGAAAAAAATCTGTCGGATTATTCAAAACACAAGTATAATTTTAATAAAACACGAACCTGAGCGCTAAAATTTATTTAAATTTATCAAAGGCATTTTTTGTAAAGGTAAACATTTCTTATATCTAGTAATTTCAATTTATTACATTATAATTAGTTGGTTTGCAAAAAATGATGTATAAAAGAGAATAAACAAATTTTTTAGACTATATCCCATTTAATTATTTAATACGAGTTTTCCCCGCCCCTTTTCGACGATTATTTGGAGTTAATCATTTTGTTAATTATTTAAAAATTTTCAAATGGTACATGTTTAAAAATGTTATTTAAGAATTTCATATATTGTAACATAATATTTTTATTTAAAAATTAATTTAAATAACTTTCAAAATATATTATTTATTTAATATCACTAATTCACTTCACTATTACACTTTAATAATTAATATTTTATTTTAATCAATATAAATTTTTTTAATTATTATCGTTACTTCACTAATTAATATTATAAATAAATTTAACAGAGGAGGTTCCGCTAACGATTTCAATCGGGCTTTAACCTCAAATTACCCTAAATAAATTTATATATATTTATGAATACAGTACACTACTTAAATAAAATATTATAGATAATAATTTTATAATTTTACATATATATACATACAATCTTACTTCAAGTTGTAGAGTTAAAAGAGTTGTATAAAATATAATAATATTATATTTTAATTATCTAATGATTCTTATATAATATTTTTGTATATAATAATTTATATTTTGATAATTTAAAAATAATATATATATCTAAATATAATCAATAATATTCAATCCAATCTTAATATCAAAAATATCCAATAATATCAATCCAATTATATTTTAATTTTGCTTTCTTCAGTAATATTAATAAATATGAATAATTTATTTTACAATTTACTTCACTTCACTTTGTATTATACAATAATAGAATAAATATATATGTTATTCTGTTTAGGTATATTGCTAGAATGATGAAACTTCCTTCTTGTTCAAAGAAAGTTCCACCATTATCTCATATCATTACTTTATTTAAATAACCAATAGTTTAATTTACTTACCATTATGTAAACTATGTAAATCTTCATATTAATCTCAACATTACCAAGAGGTCGTATTTCCGTCGCGTATTTTATGATTTAAATGCAATGTGGTTCTTAATAAAAAAACCTATCAAAATATTCAATTAATGCTTAACAGAAAAACATTACTTAGCCTATAAATATATAAACTACATGTATGTTATATTTACCATTTCACGGCGGCACACCACAATGAATTTATTTTACACTATCACTACTTCCACTATCCATTTACACATACAAACACACACAAACACACACACATTGTAACGAGCTTTCCCGGTACAATAAATTTTTATCACTTCAAATTATTTAGTATCAATGCCTTTTAGTACAGGTACGCTTACCTGTAAGGTCCGTCGTCGTCTATACTACCTTCGGACGATGCCCGCGGAGGCGGCGGGGTTCGGGCGATCGGGATGCGTCTTCTCTTCCTGCTGAAAGGGTTCGCGAATGAATCAGTTGCGAGAGGATGGCTAAACGGGGACTCTAGTCAACGCAATGAATAATGCGAGAACTTGGTCAATTGAACGATCTTTTATTCCACGCCAATTGACACTCGTTGACGCACGCAGCGGGGCCCGCTTAATTTTCCAGAGGAAGCTTAAAACTACTTACAGATATGTGTATCTTGTTTATCGCACTTTACCTTCGGTTTACCGAGGGCTTGTCGACCTCGTTACTTCCTCTTCTTCAAAGCCGGCTCGTCAAATCTCTGTACCGCCTCAGATGCCTCTTCCTGGATCGGGTTTGGACTCGTTGAAGTTGTCCGGTGACTCGGGATTGCTCTCGGCCTTCGCCAAAAGTTCTCTGCTTACGGGCGCCGCAGGAGTTTTCCTACACCTTCCGCCCAGTCATCTTTGCCACAACACCAAGAGAACAATACCAGGTTCGACCTCGATCGTATTCTCGATAGCTTTGCTTCTCGACACCGATATTATTTGAACAAAGAGAAAATCCGGGGATGTTTATTATAGCGCGAGCCGAATATATCCGAGGGCCCCGTGGGTTATAGCCCACGGGTCCCCCCTCCTCGTTCTAAAGCTCGACTTTGAGCCGATTCTTCCCGCTTCGGTTCAATAACATCCCGAATCGGGCTTTAACGCGAATCGCATTACAATATATAATACATATGTCGACCTCTTTTTGTCTCACTCTAATTCTCTGACCTGAGCCCCTTCTATATTGACAAGACTTCCGTTAATATATTAAAGTAACATGGTGCCGGCCGACCATATGTTGACGGATTCTCAGCAAATAATAAAATTTTTTCATTCATTTATTAATTTGAGGACAAATTCGTAAGATTAATATTCAAAATATTAATTTTATTAATAATATAATTATTCAACATAAATACATTTATTATATATATATTTATTTTAATTAGTTATAAATATTTCAGGTTAATCAAATGAAGATTTATTAGTGATAATAATAAAACAATAATTTTAAATCATCACAACATTTACTATTAAATCTTGTACATACATTATAATGTTTCCGTATAATTTTATTTATATAACTGAATTTTTTTGCTTATAATAATTATAAATATTAAACAAAATTTTTAAAAATATTCTTATAAACAACAATAATGCAATAATTAATAATTTTTTATCAAATTAAATTGTTTATTTAATAAGTAAAAAAATATTCATCAAATTTATTTCAAATTTGTCTGTTACGCAAGCTTTTAAAAAACTGATACAGCCAGAAAATACTTGTAATATTGAAAATTTATAACGATTCAGTATTTGATTGCAATTAAATTTTCTTTACATATATTGATTTATAATTTGTTGCATTATTCATTATAGTTATAAAGAATATTGCACATAAATATTTACGTTGCTTATTACTAAGTTTAAATATATACTGCTTTGTCAAACCATATTTTTATGAAATATCAACTTTTAAATTATTTCAAAATTAAATTAAAAAAAACTAGCTTGAATAAGGTACTATCTGTATTATTCATACATTGTTAGTTGATAATTGTCTATATTAAATTATTTAGAATCAAAACTTTATTGTATCAAAAAGTTATAGAGTTTAAACAAAGGATGTTAACTACAGAGCTAACTGCTGCAGGGTGTACACCACCTCAATAAGAAAAAATTTTTATGTGTTATAAGTAAAGAGCCGTAAAAACCATTGTAGCCTTCATTATCTACCATGGTTATCGAGAATCTCATCTCTCTCAGTAAGATGGTAAGTAGCCAAACTACTCCTACACTACTTTTTCCTCCCGAAGCTATTAGGTACATAGAGGAACACCGCGCTGCTTTTTCAGAGGAGCGTGAATTCCTGTTATCAAAGCTTAGTGAGTTTCAGAACCAAATCCATTTGCTGTTAAGTCAAATTCCCACCCCTATCTCGTTACCTGCTAATATAGTACTCTCCCCCACAATTATTTCCACCTCCAATATCTTTATTTCTAAAAAGAAAAATAAAAAAAGGAAAGACGCCCCCCCAACTCTTCTTCTAATTCCGATTCGGAGAATGATCTGCGTAATCCAAAAACTCCTATCTCCTCTCCTGAAATAATGTCAGAAGCCTCCGCTATAACTCCTATAACCCGTAAACTTTATTTTCTACCTCCCATTTATATTCGGAACAAAAATAAATGGCATGAGATCAGTAAAGCCATTACAGTTATAGTAGGAATCCTGACTAATCCTCCAAATATAAGTTATAATGGGTAGATATTTAAGTGGTTGATACACCATACAACTTATGGGTTTTTCTCTTTTCTCTATCTTCCTTTCTTTATTAATAATTTTTCTTATTTTATGAATGGAGGAATTCATCTCCTTTTTTCAACTCCCAACAGCCAGAGCCGATCAGGAATTAGCCTAACCTCATCGGTCTCAGACGGTTCAACAGTCAAAAAGACATCTCTCATTTCGAGATGTCGATTCGGGTTGTGTCATCTGACCCTTGGCCGTCTCCTACTAACTACTGACGCTGAAATCTTAGGAGGTGCCGCTTTTAACAATTCATCTTCCTCCTTTTCCTCCATTACTTCTTGCAATATGGAATTTGGTCTAATGGATTCAACCACTATCTCTGTTAGAGACGGAATTGAGAGATTGCTTCCAGTAGGCGTGCGTCCAGGATGCGGGGACGTCCACAGTGTATGAATCTGGGACCATTAAAACGCGCAAATTTTCATTTTGCGCTTGGTCATGTAAAGCAAAAAATGGGAGTAAAAAAAGCAATGGGAGGAATACTTCTGGAAACTGTTAAATGGAACTGGAGAATGCAGAAAGGGAAGGACGAAACAGCTGAGTCAAAGAGAGAGACAAAAAACACTGAGAATAGAAAGCAGAGACATTGGAGAGGTATGAAAGAGCCTGAAGAAGAAAAAAACCACCGGTGTAGATGAATTTCCGAACGAAGCATGGATATATGATAGAGAAGAGATAAGGAAGAGACTAATGGAAATAATTAAGAAGATTGGCGAATACGAAATGATACCGATGGATAGGAAAATGGCAATTATTGTGCTTATGTATAAAAAAGGGGCTAAGAGCAATCCGGAAAGCTACAAAGGGCTAGCCATGTTGACTTCGGCATATAAGATCTACACCGAGATACTGAAAAACAAGCTAGAGAAGAATACACAGGAAAGGGAAATACTGCCAGAAGGACAGGCTTACTTCAGAAGAGGAAGATCGACCACAGAAAATGTGTATATGCTGAATTACTTGATAAAGAGATCGGTCATAGAAGAAAACAGATTATACATATTGTTTGTGGATCTAAAGTCGGCCTTTGACACTGTCAACAAAGAAAAGCTTTGGAATATTATGGAGGAGAATAGTTATAGCAAGGCATTAGCATAAAAAGTTATGTGAAGAGACAAAATGTAGGGTAAGGACCACAGAGGGATTAACTGAATAATTCTGGACAAATAGGGATCTGAGACAGGGATGTTGTCTCAACCTCTTGCTGTTCAACATATACATAGCAGAGATAGAGCAGGATATGAGAGGAAGCAATATAGGTGGGACAAAGATAGGAAATACCAGGATATGGACATTGGCGTATGCTGATGATCTGGCGCTGATTGGAGAAAGTAGGGAGGCCATGAAAGAGATGATGGCAACGCTGAAAAAATTCTTAGAGCACAGGGAGATGCAGCTGAACACAGGGAAGACCAAAATCATGGTGGTTAAGAAAGGTAGAAAACAGGTGGCAGATAGCTGGAAATGGAAAGGGAAGCAGATTGAAATGGTGAAAACATTTAGCTACGTGGGGTACGTGTTCAGAAGCGATGGAAGTCATCAGGACCATATAAAAGAAAGAATAAGTAAGGGGAAAATTGCAGCAAAAAGGACATGGGGATTGGGGGAGACTTTGGTATGAGAAAGATGTTGTTTAACTATCTAGTGAAGGGACTGAACTATCTAGGGTTATGGAGTACGAAGTCGAAATCTGGAGAAGTCAGGATACAGATAAAATGGAAAGGATTAAAACAGACTACTACCGATGGACCCTGAAACTAGACTTATGTACTCCAAAATACATGGTGTATGAGAAAACGGATGAGCGCCAAATGGAAATTGAATGAAAAATAAGAAAGCTAAAATACGAGGATAAGATCAGGTCACTGGATATAGAAAAATGGTTAAGAAAGTGTTATGAAGAATGTAGAAAAGAGACAACAAAGAACGGGACGGATGAGACCGAAAAATGGCTAAACAAGATAGGGCTGAGCAGGAAGCAGATTGAAATTTAGCAAACAGAAGGAAGAAATGTATATAACGAGATAAGACAAAGAGGCAAGGATATACAGGGATATACAAAACAAAAGGAGCAGGATGGAACAGGCTAAATATAATAGAGTATACAAGGAGATACAACATACAGGGCTCCCAGAGTACGTAAGGTTATCAATCAACGTAAAAGAAATGAAGATGATAGCGCGCATAAGATGTGGTAATATAAGCACGTATAACAGGTACTGGTTGAAGACTGAGGAAAAAAGATGCCAGCTGTGCAAAGAAGGAGGGGGCGATTGGGAACATTGGCTCATGGAATGTCAGGAGACACGGGATATATTTGAAGAGTTACGAAAGAAAAAAGACAGAAATTGGACAAATAGAGAGAAGATGTTGTGCTTTGAGAAAAGCGTAGGCGATAGACATATTTAACAGAATTAGAGAGATTGAGAGAAGGATAGAAAAAAGTAAAAGAAAGTCAGTGCAGTGAGAGTTAAAGAGTTAAAAAGGCAGAATTATGATAGACATTTTAGCTAATATGTAAATTGTGATAATAGAAATATAAGTATGTAAAATGATTATAATGATGTTGACTAATTGTAATGTAAATAACTATCGAAACTCGTCCCTTGACCAAAAGCCGAGATGTAATACAAATAAAAAAAAATTAATAAGGTAAGAATTTATATATATAATTTTTAATAATTATTTAAATATTTATTTTCAAATTATTAAAATAATTAGTTTATTGTTGATAAAAAAGAGTAATGAGATTCGCCTCGATTTTGGCGCAGGATTTCCTTTGATCAATATTTATTTAATATTTCATAATTGTAGTGTTGTGTGGTTAATTTGGTATCCGTGGATTTAGTGGGCCCACAACCTCGGTCCCGAAGTCAAAATATATGGCTAATGGTGTGTCAGGATCGCTTTACAAAGTGGGTTAAATTGATATCACTACCAATTTCCAACAGCACAGCAATCCAGAAAAAAATAAGGCAGCACATTATTTACAAACATGGTTACCTGAGAACCATTGTAACGGTCAATGGTCAACAATTTACGGGAAAGTCTTTTGTGGATTATCTCAAAAACTGCGACATTCCTCAGCATCGAACACTTCCATACACTCCTCAACGTAATCCGGTAGAAAGAGCAAATAAAGTAATCAAAATCATGATTGCACAACAAACATAAGGCAAACACTACACTTGGGACGAACATCTGTATGAAAATGCATTTGCATACAATACAGCAATATCTTCGTCTACAGGGTTTTCACCTGCTTATTTGAATACTGGGAGAGAGTTTTGTACTCCCACTATGAGGAAACAGGTCGTGTCTGAATTTTCCATCGACAAGGAAGATTAACACGCAGAAATAATCAAAAACGCATGCCAGTTAGCTCACGTAAAACTCGCTCAAGCATTCGATATACAGCGAGAACACATTATAATGACGGGTGTAGAAGTTGGTATCCTGAAATAGGAGAAAATGTAATGAGAAAAATACGTATACTATCAGACAAATTCAATAAAATTTCACACACGCTCACACCTAAATACGATGGTCTGCATGTTGCGATGGAGAAAATCTCACCTGTTATTATCCGGTTACAGAGTGGGGATAACGAAGTCATCACCGCTCATATTCAAAATTTGAAATCCTTTCATTGTACCGACAACCTTGAGGAAAATTCCGGAGAAAAAAAGAATAGGTAATATGTGTTTCGACGCGGTATTGGATACAAGACATCCTCATACTCTCATATCCAACGATATGGCTATAATGTCAGAGTGCATGGGATTCCAGGTGCATCGGTTGAAAGGAGAAATTTCCGAAATTACGGATCAAGGACGATGATTCAGCATGGAGGATGGACAGAATTAATAGTTAATAAAAGCAGGACAAAAAATGACGATACCAGTGTGGATCATAGAGAGACAGGAGAAGTGAACAATGCTAGGAAGGAGTTACATCTACGGGGGACAGGAGTAGGGAGGAACGAGTCAAAAAAAATGTAACAAGCTATTTACAAATAGTACTAAGTTACATGATTTTCACTTCTTTTATTTCCACCGAAATTCCGCATGCACTACCGAAATAAATAATTTTATCCGCACAAATTTATGAAAATCAATGTGGACGAGTCCCGTTACTAAATTTTACCGTCGGGCCGACAAATCCGCGTGGTCTCCACTACCGAACACTTTATTAATTTCCGAAATATATATCGAATTAATTTTTATATATATTATTACATAAATGATAAGATGGTACAATTTTATATAAATTATTGAATATATATTAATATGGAAACCTCTTACCAATCTGCAGGAGAAAATTTTATTATAAATGTATATATGATATTTTAAATGGCCACTTGTCGATAATTCAATAATCGACTCTCAATAATTATTCTCCAGGCAAATATTCAAATATAAATTTCTCTCTCTCTTTCTCTCCAATGGTCTTAACCACTTCCAATGTGATATCCTAATTATTTTTAAATAATCCACTTACTTTTCAGAACTTCTTTATTTTAACTTTACACGAAGGCAGACTCACTGTGTATTACACAAAGGCAATAATATAACTGAAAATGGCTTTCCTTTGTTCTCGAAGGAAAGCCAAAATTTTATAACACACACTACTAAGAATATTTGAAATTTTGTATAATTACACCTGAGCTTGCGTGTGTAACCCTTTCCCTTATTGGTTACACACCGTCAAGCTCCCCCCTAGTCCTATGCTTTCGAAATCGTGCAATCTCATTGGTCGTTTGAAAAATCGACACAAAGTTGCACGATTTTATACAAAATTTAATATTACTGTAAAATACCGATAATTCCGGGATTGACATTATCGGCAACATCGTGGAGGCCCTAATTTAATTAAATTTACACCACTACATTCGAATTTCCATACGACGAGATATATATGTATTTTACCGCAATACATACGATATATCCTACTCTCTCACTCTTACTCACACTACGCGATCATTCTCTCTCACTCTAATTATAACTCACACTACAAGAATAGGGAGCGCATCGTTCGCCTCGAATTCCGGTCACATTCAAAATGCCGGCCGACCTCGTGACAGTTGGTAAACAGTGGGACTAATAAAAGAAAAAAACTGCATTTCCAGCTGCTTCTGCCTTAACGGAGGACCAGTATTTATTTATTCATTATTATTATTATTTGTATTATTTCCCCCCTTTCACCCATCTCACATCACTAATTAATATATATATATATTTTTTTTTCAGGTTAGTGATGGAAAATAAAATACTTTCCATCACATATGTTAAATGTTTTTCAAAAGTATGCATTTCTTTGAATTCTTTAAATCTATTATGTATGGATGGTTCGCTTGAAAACAATGCCTTTTCACAATTTAAACATTTTTCAACTAAATTATTAACTTTTTTTAGTAAATACCCACTTACATAATTTAATGCATTGTTTTCAGTGGTGTCATTACATTCGTCTTACATAATTGGAGTACACATATCAGATTTTTCAACACTTCCATCCACGCTTTCACTTTGTTTTTCTTTATTGTCAATTATATTGGTATGAATATCATCCAAATCATCATCATCAAAATCATTATCATCACCATCATTTTCTTCATTATTTGAGGCATTTATTAAATAAGATCTTAAATTTTCTATTAAAGTGCAATCATCTGCTTCGCAATTACTATTGAATTTATTGAAAAATGATAAATTATTTATTACGCATGTTGTTAGTGCAGGAATAAATTGATGAAGATTTGGATTAATATTCATTACACCATACTGTTGTATTTGGCCAAATAAATTTTCCAATGGATCTTGATTTAAATTTCTCAAAGACAGGTATTTTAAATTATATTTTGATTTTAAATCCCCCCATAATGATTTTGCAGATTCTATAGTTGTTTTCCAACCATTAACAAAAGAAAAACTATTTGTAACATTTTCATTTGATTCTAAATTAATAATTTGACAATTATTTATTTGGTCAAGTACGTAAATCCACATGTCAATGTGTGGCGATTGATTACTAAGCACGGTTTTATATATTTGATAGTCTGAAAACAAGAGCTAGAGCTTGTGAGTAAACCACTTTTTCCTCACGTAAACTGTGCTACGGCGCCCCGAAAGCGCGCCGCAGTAGGCCCCGGCGAAGCAGCCCAAACACCACCACATCCTCACCCGGGCAAGCGCCACACCAGCTCCCACCCGCAGAGCCGTAAGGATACACTGCGCACCACTAGAGCACTCCCACTCCCACCCGCGCTCGGCACTCGGCGGAAACCGCCACTCCGCCGACGCACATAAAATCATCCACGCAGCCCTTCGAAGGGCAGTCGATTTGACACGAGTCGACCTCCGGTACCTGCTACAGGATCACTGGAGGGTTCCATCAGAGGACGACCACCGGGAGGCCACCGTGTGGGACTAGTGAGCTTGCTCACCCCCACAGCCGGGAGCCCAAGTCTCAACTGCGACGCCGAAATAAATCGGCGACGGCTTCTCGTCGGACTCCCAGGATCACTGGGGGACGACGTGACATTGGCGTCGAGAAAGTCTCGGCGACATCGGTGACGACAAGCTTTCCCAGGATCGCTGGAGACTTATCGCCGCGGACGATCCAGGTCGACGACGACGAGCATCCCCAGAATCACTAGAGGCCCGTCGCAGTCGGCATCCTTTCGAACAAGCTAGGGCAAAGAGGTCCGACTCGGGTGACAGCTGCGGTCAAACTGACGAGCGCTAGAACGGCGGACCATGCCCCCAAGTAGGCAAATATCCAGGATTGCTGGACCGCTTTGCAGAGGGGTGAAAAATCCGTCCGTCGACGTGGAGCTCCGTCGGCCGACTGAGGCTCAGCCCGCGAAAGGTCCTAGCAACCGCATCGCCAGCCGAACCGGTCATGTCGTTTTTTTTTTTTAAATGTATTTAAAAAATTAAAACAATTATTATTTAATTTATGTATTAATTTGAATCTCCCTTGTTCACTAATGTCAAATGCTTGTTTTATATATTTCATTGTTGCCTCTTTTCTTAAATTTATTTCCTTATTATTTTTTGGGTTAAATAATTTTTTTTTTCATAAATAATTTTATTTTTTATTAACGCATTCCTTGTATTTCTTAATAAATGTGGCACATCATAAATAATATAAATATTTTTGTTATTAAAAATCAAATAATGGCTTTCTTTGCCAACTGCTTCCATACTTAATTTTTTTAATGCCGATACTTGTGTTTTGCCTTGGTCACATACAATTGCACGACATTTAAATCAATATCATTACAACTTTCTAATAATTTAAATAAAATATTTTTTAAATTGTCAGTGCTTACTGAATTATAAGTAAAATAGTAACCTAGGACTTGCTTCCATTTTTTTGCAACACCGCGTAGCATAAAAACAAGTGCTTTATTTGCTATTTTATTCGTACCCCCCAGGTGTTCGTAGTCCTCATAGCCAATGATTCTATTTTTATTTTTTCATATATTAATTCATTAGATAAATGAATTTCATCAAAAATTAAAGTACAGACTTTGTCTTTTTCTTCTATATTTTCTATTTGCATTTTCAATAAATTTAATAAAGAATTATTTATACCCGTTTCTTGTGGAATACTTGACAAAAGTTTTTGCAGTGTTCTTTTGGACGGAAGAGAAAAATAAAATCTTAAAAATTTATATAAACAGGGACTTCTTTTGTACAGGGATAAAGCAAAAACTTTTTCATTAATTGTCCAACGCTTCGACGACGGGCGTTTTCGGGCATTTCTTAATAAACTATTAATAAAATTTTTTGAAATTGTATTTAATTTATTTTCTATTAAATCTAAAAATCTATCGCTAGATATCCGGTGTAATTCTTTTATTTTATTTTTTTTATTTTCTAATTTTTTTTTAATTTTGATGATTTTTTTGATATCGTTCGATGCACCTTCTGCATGTACAAAGTTTGCGATGTACTTCGTACATTATTTTTTGTTTAACATTTAAATATGTACCTTTTTCTTCATTATCTGTTGTCATTGTATAGTCAGAATTTTCCTCATCAATGTCATCTTGTTCGTTCCACAAAAAAAGTATTCTCTTAAATTCTTCGGGATCACACGCGACATACGCACGCTTGTCTTATAACTAATCCGCGCTTCGTCGCGGCGCCGGGGACACGGTAATCGCTAATTTACTGTGTCATACATACATACAATCGGCGGGTTTCTGGGCGCGAGGAATTGTGACGCCAGAGTCGCGGGGGGGCACAGATCGCCCGTGAGTCACACACTACACACTACTATGTCACACATACATGCATACGCAATCTTACAACTAACTTATACTAACTTGCGACTAATCTTAATAGCTAAGTTAAAATTACCCATACCACTAATTACGGGGGGCAAGGTCGACGTGTTACCTGGGGAGTATCCGGGGTAATACGCGCTTAACGTCGCGGCAACGTGTTACCTGGCCGGTATTCTGGGTAACACGCGCTTTGAGGGCGTGGAAACGGCGCGTCACCTGGCAAGTATCTGGGGTGACGCGTCATTAAAGGTCGCGGTCTGTGTCCCGGCAAGTCTCCTAAGAGCACACTTCCTAGGCAAGCCCAGGCAGGAGTCAGGACGGCAGCGAGAGGAGTCAGGCCGTCGTCCCGACTGACCGAACGAAGGGCGCGTACCCCCGGATATACCCTCCGTCGTTAGCGGCGGTGTGCAGAGCGCCGAGTGCGCGGTGGTGGGGTGGCCGCCGAGCTGCACAGGGGAGCTCTTCCCGTGCTCAACAGCTGCGCGGTGGTGGTACGAGGCGGGAGCGTGGCATGCCGTGGAGGGGCTAGTGGAGCCCGGGCCTACTACGACGCGCTTTCGGGGCGCCGCAGGGCCTAGTAACACGTCTATTTCGCAAATTTTCTTCCATTTTTGTCGAATTTCATCTTTAAGTTGGAAAGGAATGGAATCTTTTATTCTTAAAAGTAGGATCCGTAATGCCAGTATAATATGCATTAGAACACCCGGGAACTTTACATGAATAACTTGGTGTAGCAAAAGACATTTTATTTTCACAAAACTTTTAAAAAACAACAAATAAAATAATTATTTGTAAAAAAAACGTAACACTAACACCAAATACAATTAATAAATAATTATTATTTATAAAAAGCTTCACAATTTTGATAACATTTTAAAGATGCTCTGTAATTTTATTTTATCTACTCTGTGCAAGCTCTCAACAAGAAGTGTTTTCAAAAACTGATTTTCTGAAAAGTGAAAGCTTTCGCAAACCTTAACAGATTTTATCTGTGTAAAAATATATAATATAGGAAAGTGCATAGTAATTTTGAAAATAAAATATAGTTTTGTAAACATAATTAAGGGAAATTCATTCCAAAGGTCAGGTACAAGGTTCACTTGTTAAATCCACAGAAAGGTAAGATAGCAATAAAAGTGAAAGCGGAAGACCTTTTCCTGCGATTTTTAAATGCTCTTCTTCAACACATTAAATTATTTTATTTGATATTTTTCTACATGAAATATAATAATAAATTTAAAACTAAATAACAAAATTAATATAATAAATAAATAATGCAATAATGATTGAAGTGGGTTTAAAACTTTATTTATAAATATTTTTAATTTATATAAAAATATATAATATTAATATTTTTAAAACTAATATTTAATTATAAATTTTTACAATATATTTTTTAATTTATAGCATAATGATTATTATATTTTCAGATAGAAACCAAAACTGCTATAAAAAACTTCATTAATAAAATATAAAAAAGGAAACACTATGTTAAGTATTTAAAAAATTTTTTATATAACAAGTGTAAACAGTAAGCGTCAATTGGTTGTAAGTAAACATCATAATATTCTACAAACATTTTAATTAGTAATATTTGTTTGAAATATTTATTAACAAAGTATATTATAATATAGGAAACCGCATATTAATTTTGGAAATACAACATATTCTTGTGAACATAATTAAGGGAAATTCATTCCAAAGGTCAGGTACAAGGTTCACTTGTTAAATCCACAAAAAGGTTAGCAATAAAAGTGAAAGCTGATGATCTTTTCCTACGATTTTTAAATACTTTTCATCTACACATTAAATTATTAAATTTGATAACAGTTCTATAATGTATTTTGTATTTAAAATCTTAAAATATATTTTACAATTATCTTTACATATAAAAATGCATACATTTTATTTATATTTTGTTTTTTTGTAGAAGTAGCTTGCTTTCTTTATATATACTTTATTTAAAAAAATACATCCTGTAATGTGTTTTTTTTAAATTTATATTCATAATTTAGCATAAAAATTTTTTTATAGTTCACATGCACTCGCCAGAAGCGCTAGTGGCAATGTGTAAGTGCGAGAGAGAAACAAGACTTTTTTGGCCGCCATGTTTGTCTCCCCTATTTAACATGGGGCTTACACTTCTTTTACTAATGTTCTGTGATTAGAAATATAATACAAATTTTTATTTTTAATGAATATTTTATTTATCTATTTCTTGTTCTTATAATTCGTTAAATATTAAATATTAAACTCAATCCTAATGTTTTTATAATTTTATTTATTCTAATCATGCGTATTATACGATTAATACCATTAAATTTTACACTAGGATCAAGGATTGAAGGATAAAAAAAAAAAATTATTTATAAGGATAAAATAAATAAAAGAAAAAAGAAAAAGAAAATTCTTAAGCATATATAAAGTAATTAAAATTTCATAATTTCATTTGAACAGGGAAAGTAATAAATATATAGGACATTAATAAATGTGTAAAAAATATTTTTAATTTAATTAAAAAATAGAGCGTATAAAAGATTACAATAAGAAAAAAATATAAATTAAACTTATAGTGCAATATGCAAGTAAACAAGTATAAAGTCAACATTTTCATTGCGTTAAAGTTCATACGTGTATGTATAAAGGCGGCTCCATACATAAATTAATATAATAAACTAACGATAATCGTTTATTGTATAAAGTAAATTTTGATAAAAAAAATAAAACTAAGTCTTTTCAGTTAATTGATAATATAATTATCGGCTTAAAAGAAGTATTTTGATTATATTTTTGAGTGTATTATTATTTTTGTCAACCGTCGGGTCTCGTGTAATTTTAAACGAAATTTTAAAAAATAATCCAGGTGACTATAAAATAATAGAAAAAAAGTATCGAGTCAATTAACTTGATAGGTGGTAGACTTAGTGACTGAAGAACGTAATGAGTTACCTTACGGAGCGAGACAGTGTCATCGTCCGGGATATTTGCCAACCATTTTTACCGACAGATCTATATCGTTTGTCAGTGCAACAGCACAAATTGACAGCTGCCGTAAACTCCGCGCGAATGTGCGAGCCGTGCGATATTTTCATGGAAGCGTACGCATGTTTATTCTCGCGTTGCACATTATAAAAAGGAAAAAAAAGAAAAAAAGGGCCACACGCGAGGAAGGAGCGACCGAGTGCTATACAAAGTTGAAAAATAATTTTATTGCTGGTTCATTGTCAATTTGATCGTAATCGGCGTGGTGCCAGCTCACCTCTCTCTCTCTCTCTCTCTCTCTCTGTCTCTCTCACTCGATCATTTGATGAATCTGCTACCTAGCTAAATGGATAGCACAGGAGCAGCTGACCATTGCACAAACCATCGCTATCGATAATAGAATCCTAAATTTGGCGTCGAGAGCGAGAATCTTAAACACAATAAAACGTTGTACTCAACCAAATGGTCATCACATATTTCTAAATCAGTAGGGGAGAAAGATATATATATATATATAGAGAGAGAGAGAGAGAGACGGACGGACGGACGGAGAGAAAGAAAGAGGGAGAGAGAGAGAGACGGGGCGATATTGATAAAAAGTTAGAATTAGAGGGACATTGAGAAAAAAGGAAAATAAACTTGCTCAAAGACCATAGGTGTGTACGTCTTCTACAAGAGAACGAAAAAATGTCGAATGCAGCTACCGGAGGCAACGGTCCAGAGAGTATTACCAAGTTCTTTGAATCTCTACAGGCTGATCTCAAAATACTTGCTTCTGAGACGAAGAAAAAATATCCACAGATTAAAGAGGTCAGAGAATATGTTAATTATTAACAGCACTAACCAATATTTTATTTATTATTTTAATACAATTTGTAATTTAACCATTGTTTCATAAAGTATTAAATTATTTTTTTTAACTATTTATAAATGTAAAGTTTGTCATCAATCGTTAGTGCTAAATAATTATTTGTCAACCTTTTACATGATTCATCCTTTGGCATGTTTGATAAACCTTTGATTCACAGTTGGTTTAATTTTTTAGTTGATGCTATCAATTTTGAGATATAATTTAGAAAATTTTAATTTTTATTATTTTATAACTTTCGTTTAACATTTTTATTCATTAAAATTTTTAATTTTTACAATAATGTAAGTTTTCCGTCTTAAATATTATTTAATTTATTATAAATCCCTGTATATTTTATAAAAAATAATTTAATTTAATACAGATATTTATATTTAGACAATTGATTTTTTTATTAAGAATTTATTTGCAATTTTACAATTATTTTTTAAAAATATAAGATAATAAAAATTGATAAATTTAATTTAAAGAAAGTTTAAAAATTTTAAATTACTTTTCATAATTAAATAATTACATATTATTTATATATATACATATATATAGTATAAGAAATAAATAATCAATTAAATAAATTGATTATTAATCTTTTTAAAACTTTAATTATAGCTTTAATTTTTTCTCTTTTTATTTTTTAAATCATTTTGTTTTGTTTAATAAATTTTTATAAAAAATTCTTATTTATGATTAATTATACATCATAATTAAAATGAGTTTCTATATTTGAACAAGATCCTATTGTTCGTGATATTAAATTTTAAATTAAATAATTAAACGTTATTACATGTTCCAATATACATTATTTTCATTTTAATAATTTGAAAATTATAATAGAAAATACTTTAGTTTTTTAAGTTACTGATTGATACATTTGAAAATTATGTTTACAATGTGTATTAATAATTTATAAGGTTTCTAACAATTTTTTATTTAATTTTTTTTAATTTAATTTTTAAAAAAATTTTATCTGTATGTGTATTGTACATTATTCAAATATATCATTCTATACCAATCAATAAAACATTAGTTTCAAATTTATACTGCTTCTAGTGTTTTTTATTTATTCCATATTTATTATTATTTATATTAATTATAATAATTATTCTAGTCATGTGAAGAAGGAATAGTTAAATTAAAACAAGCATCTTCAAATAATCAACCAGGACAAATTTTTTATGTTGTCAATCAAATTCTATATCCCCTAGTCCAAGGTTGTGAAAGTAAAGATGTAAAAATTAGTAAGGTATAACAATTACATGGTAACTATTTATGTGCTCTATAATTTAATATTATAATAATAGATATTTTTATCATTTCAGTTTTGCCTAAGTACAATGCAAAGACTGATAACTCAACAAGCCATTGATCAAAAAGGAGCTCGATATATTACAGATGCACTATGGACATTAATGGAAGCAGGTATTGAAGAAGTAAAAATTTTACAAACTGTAACATTGTTGCTTACAAGTAATTCAGTGGTTCATGGTGACACATTAGCAAGAGTAAGTTGGTAACAAATATTTGTTGTTATTATATTTTAAATTTGATTTAAATTCATTATTAAATTTATGTTTTTAAATATTTTAGAATTTAGTACTTTGTTTTCGACTTCACTTTACCAAAGATTCAACAACTATTAATACAGCAGGTGCTACAGTTAGGCAATTGGTTTCATTAGTATTTGAACGTGTTATTACTGAAAATGAGCAATATTCTGATCAACAGGTACCAGAAGAGAGTAATTTAGAAGAATTAAAAGTGCCTACAAATCAAGCCCCAAAGGGTCTCAGGCCTTGTGCTACTGATGCATATTTAATGTTTCAGGTAAAATATAAGGATAAAATTTACTGACAATTCATTTATTTAAAAAAAAGAAAATAAAGGAATGTATTTTAAAATTTATAAAATTAATTTTTTTTCAAGTTTATGTTCATTGATGAATCAAATTATAAAATAACTTATAGTTTGCTATTCACTTATAATTATTTAAATGAAACGAACTTTTTTAATAATTAATTCATTATTTTGAATAATAAAAAGTTAAATGTTACAAAAGTAAGATATTGATTAAAATAAATTTTTATAAATTATTTATTAACCAATCATCTTTTTCATAGGATTTAGTGCAATTAGTTAATGCTGATCAACCTTATTGGTTAATGGGAATTACTGAAATGACCAGAACCTTTGGATTAGAATTATTAGAATCCGTTTTAATAAATTTTTCTTCAGTATTTTTCAAAGTATTATGAAAATATTTTTTTTAAGTCAAATTTTATTGATGTTTCATAATTATTTAATTTTTATTTTTTTTAATAAAAGCATCCAGAATTTAGTTTTCTTCTAAAGGAACGTGTCTGTGCTCTTGTTATAAAATTATTCTCACCTAATATAAAATATCGAAATTCAGTACCAGCATCTGTGCAGCAAGCAACACCCCTTGATAAACCTTACTTTCCTATAAGTATGAGGTTATTAAGAGTTGTATCAATCTTAATTCAAAAATATCATTCATTATTGGTAAGCTTAAAAAAATAAGATAGCCATTGTATTATTTACATTATATATTATAGTTATAATGTATCTTTCAATAAATACTATATAAAATAACCTATTTTAAAATATTTGTAGGTAACAGAATGTGAAATCTTTTTATCATTAATTGTTAAATTTTTGGATCCTGATAAACCACCTTGGCAAAGAGCTTTAGCATTGGAAGTTTTACACAAAATGACAGTGCAAGCTGATTTATTAACAAGTTTTTGTAACTGCTATGATTTAAAACCACATGCCACTAATATATTTCAAGACATAGTAAATAGTTTAGGTGCTTATGTGCACAGTCTTTTTGTGAATCCACATATGGTACAAAATAATACAGGTTTGCATTAGTTTTTTAATTAATTTTCTTTACTTTAAATAATTATTAGTTGATAATATTTTTTGTACACTGTTTTAAAATATTTTACAAAATATTCAGAATTACATGAAATTTATACATTTTTCTTGACTATTCATGAATTACATATACTTTTTTACTAAATTTATCGTTTATAAGCCTATAATAATATTTTTGAAATAAATTAATAAATTACATATTGTTAATGACTTTTTATTAAAAAAACGTTAAGAAGTTAAAGAAAAATAGATTTTTTAAATCTTATCATTTGTATTTCTAAATTTATGCTTCAAATATAAAACTAATTTTCATTTTTTTTCTTACTACAATAAGATATATTTTTTTAAAACATTTATCTATTTATTACTAGAAAATAAAAATAAAATATCTCTATTATATGAATATAATTAAATTTTTTAATCAAACCAGTGATTCAATTAAGAATTATATGTAAATAAAAAAATTAAATATAATAAATAAGATGTAAATAGAAAAAATATTTAAAAATTTTTTTTATGTTTTGAATTACAAAAAGAATATATACAATTATTATTATTATCCATTACAAATACTCATTTTCAAATTAATGTTAATTTTTAGATGCAATGAAAAAAAAAATTATTTTCTACATTTAATATTCATTTAAAATTAAAAAACAAGAATATTTTTTGAGTAGACAAATTTATTTAACATTTAGTAATTAAATTCAGGAAAACAATACATTTAAATAAGCAATGTAAAATAATATTTTAAAAAATACAAATAACATTTACAAAACTTATAATAATTATAATAATTATTAAATAACTAATAATAACTGATAAAAAAACTAATAATATTTTTAAAAACTTTAAATAAATTTAATTCAGATTAAATTTTGACATACATTACTCAATTATCTATATTATTTCAAAAATTATAAATGTAAAACTAATTTTTTTTTAAATATTGATTGAATTAACTAGAAATGTGATACATCCTTGAAAATAACACTTTATAAATTGAATGTACAAAATTTAAAACATAAAATAATGATTGGAAAATGTTATTTTTAAAAAATTTAATTTTTATAAATCTTTAAAGGCACGTAAATAATTTTAAAATATTTGTGTATTTTTTATTTTTTTATATTTAAATATTTCATTAATGTTAACATTTTTATTAAAGGTTACATAATAATGAATTAATCTTTAATTTATTTGAATATACTTTAAAAAAGAGATGAATAATATCATTAAAATTTATAAAGAACAAATGTTGATCGTAGACATTTTTAATAGGATTAGCTGCACCAATCGCACAAGGTTCAGCTCCAGCATTATTGGGAGGGATGCCCATAGGACCTGGTGTGACCCCACAACCAGGATTTTATTCCAGAGGAATTTGGCTTCCTGTAGTGGCAACATTTCCAAATGGACAAGCCAAATCCACATAGTAAGTTTTGTACTCCGTTATTCATTTAATTATTTTTTAAATAAATTAATTTAACAAAGTAAAATTAAATGAAAAACTAATGATATTTATTCATAACTTGATATATGAAATTTATTTTAATATTTGATAGTTTAAATTTAGATATTTATTAGTTTTAAAATTTTAACAAACGATGTAACGTGATTATTTGCATTTAAAAGGTAAAATATCACCAAAAAATATTTATATTAAATAATTTATCGAATACTTATTAAGAGTATAAAATGTTACAATATTGTTTACACTTATTTCATTATTTTCAATATTAGAAAATTGTTAAGTTTTCTTTACATAGTAAGAGAATTGAAAAATAGTACTTTTTATCAAATATGAAAGTCATTAACATTTTTGAAATATATTAAATATAATTCATTTTTAAAATTATTATTAATATATTGTGAAAAAGATAATGGATAAAATGAAAAAAAATATGCTGATGTATTGATCTGCTAATAAAAATTAAGTTAAGAATATTGTATTAAAAAAATTTATAATTTAGTTGTAAAATATTAATGTCAATTTCAAAAAATGTGAATTGATAAAAAATTGCTTTGGAAAAAATGATATTGTTTGGTTGTATTAAATGCGTATATGGAATCAGGAAAAGATTTATCAATTTGTAAAAAAATTTTCAATCCGTTAATTTCAAAAAGTAAATCAATATATAATCATTTAAAAGTTTAACATCGTATTTAAGAATGCCTTTATTTTTTTCAAAAAATTTGTAATTTTAATATTACAATTTATAAAACGTCTAACAACCAAAAGAGTATAAAGAAAAAATAACAATGAAAACATCTGTTGATAAGCACGGTGTGTCTTATTAGTTATTAATATTGTAGGTAAAAAAACAATCATAAACAAATACATATAAAAAGTCCTTAGGATAATAGCATAAATGAATGAATTATAAGTCTCTTGTATTTGTTATTAAGCCAACATTTGAATGATTAGGTTTATCGTCCTCGTCAAGGCCTTTATTACTAAATTTTAACAAAATTAATATACATCTAAAACAAATATTGTAATATAAATATATATGATAATATAAATGATGTCATATTAATTAATAATTTATCTAATCTTAATTTATATAGATAAATCTTATAAATTACCGCGTGAAATGTTTGGATTTTGTTTGTTTATTTTAAGTTTGATTGAAAAGATAAAAGAAATGAAACATCTTATTGAATTTTGCAGCTTAGAAATGCTGGACAAAGTGGAGCCACCTCAAATTCCGGATGGTTATGGAATTAGCATTGCGTACGCATGCTTATTGGATATAATTCGTTCTATTTCTCTGGCAATAATCGGACCGCGAGAGGAAGGTGCGGAACGTCATTACGAACCCTCCGAATCCGAACGCAAGCTCCACGTGCAGCTTATAAATTCAAGTTGGTGCGGTCTCCTTGCGGCTTTGAGTCCGCTGATAGATGCGAGCACCGACGAATCCGCCACGGAAAACGTCCTCAAGGAAATTCAAACATTCGCGTCTCTTTGTGGTATGCTGGACCTCCATACACCGCGCGACGCTTTCATTACAGCCATTTGCAAAGCCTCCTTGCCACCACATTACACCCTTACGGTTTTGTACAGCATGCCCCAGAGTATCACCTCAGGGCTTAAACAGCAACAGCAGCAGCAGCAGCAACAGCAGCAGCAGCAGCAGCAGCAGCATCATCATCATCATCATCATCATCATCATCATCATCATCATCAACAGCAGCAACAACAGCAACAAGATGCCGGAACCACCTGCACAACTTCAACCAACCAATACAATCCGTCTAATCTAGGGGATTCGGATTACAGACAACAAGTTGTCGCGGTTGGAACACCACTACCTACGGCTTCTCTACCCATTGGTGAGGAATTCAAATCTTATTTCATATTTACTAACAAAGTATGAAAATATATAATCTAAAATATTATCCTTATATTCTTCAATTATTCTAGATTTTTGTAATTATAAATTATTCAAATTTTTAATATAATATGAAAATTTGTTTTTATAATTAAAAACTAAAAATTTACGTATTTTATTTCTTATTACATTTCAAAGATATACATTTTCTTAATATATTTAATAGAAATTATTAAAAAAATATTTAAATCAAATTAATAATTCTAAAAAAAACATAATAAAACATAAAACATAATATTGTACCGTAAATATTGTACTGATATCAACTTTTTATTTATTTTGAAATTTTTCAAAAACAAAGATAATTTTTTATGAGTAAAAATATATACAAAAGATAATCAATTCAATACAATATTGAAAAATCTTATAATGATTGATCTTACAGAATATTTATACTTTAGCCACAATTATTACGTAAATTAATATAATAAAAACTAAACATTTATTTTATTTCTTTTTAATACGCAGTACTACTCATAAATTCTAAAAAAAAAAAAAAAATTGCTTTTGCAAATTTTATTAGGTAAACAAATTTTGTATTTATACAATTTATTACAAATTAAAATATTAAATCAATAAAAAATTTTAATTACTAATTTTTCGTGCTATAACTAAATAATTTTTTAAAGTAGTAAGCTTGTTTTTTAAAAAATAAAATTGAAAAAAAATGCATTACAACAATTTATTGAATCATTAAATTTGTATTTGTCAAATATATGCATTTAAAACACTATTAACAATGTGAATGATTACAAAAATTATGAATATATATTTATAAATATTTTTTATTATTATAATTTTTATTAATAGAATTTTATAGTAATTTGAATAATTTTAAAAAAAGAATTTCATTATATCAATGATAAAAAAACATCAAGTGTTATAACGAATAAACAGATACACAAAGAAAACTGAAACATAAATAGTCAGAGCACATGCGAAAGCAAGAAATATAAAAATCAAGTTAATAAAAAAAATATATTTCCTGAACTATACACAAAGGTTACGCAATTGTAACCAGAGTAAAAAAAAAATTATTCAATATTTTATTCGATGAGACAAAGGAAATCTCAAAATTAAATGTTCAGATTCACTAAATGTTAACGATTTAATGATTAAACGACTGGGCCCGACATTATTTTAGAAAATAATAAATAATGTAATTGAGCATAAGAAAATGCGTGCTACAATATGTTTTAAAAGTGTCTGAATATGGCTTAGTACATGTTTAGTAAGAAGAAATCCTATATTTTAATATTTATAATTTCCTTTAAAAATATTTCCAACAAACTTGTAATTTTAATCAACAATTTGCTATTTTCCAGTCTTACTTGTAACAACGGTTTTATAAAAGTATTTTTATTTTATTGTAAATTTAATTACATTTCCATTGTTAATATCCAATAAACTAATTTTTTAAAAGAAGAAATTAAAACTTTTTTCAAAACCAATGGCTAAAATTTAAACACAGTTCTGATTAATTATGATTAATATGGTATATATAAAAAATGTAATGAAAAAATTAAAATTGATATTATTTGGAAAATGTCCTCCGTATTTGTGAATAAAGTAAATGAGATTCTAAAGATTTTCTGTAAATGATTATACAATTGAATACTACAATCATTTACACATACATGTAAACATCTGCTTTGCTTATGTTTATTATAAATAAATATATATATAATGCATTACAAATTGAAATAGCTCATGAAATCTATTTTCGAATTAGGATCTTTGAAATAAATGTCCTTTAACAAAGGGTTTTTATTTTCTTCTATTGTACTTTGTGTTCAGTGTTCAATAAATGTAAATTTTATAAAAAAAATGCTTAAATATACTATATTAAATATACTTTATTCTACATCTAAAATCAGTAACAAAGATACTAAAAGAGAAAAAAAATAGGTGCTCAACAGGGTCCAGTGATGCTAACCGTAAAAAATCTCCAATGCATGCGAGCTCTGTTGCTCCTGGCACACTGCCAAGGAAGCATCTTGGGGAGCGCGTGGCATCTTGTCCTGACAACCCTCCAGCACCTCGCTTGGATTCTTGGTCTCAAACCCTCGACCGGTGGTTCGCTGAAGGCCGGTCGCACCGCCGCGGACTCGAATGCCATGCTCACCACTGCGGTTATGGCTGACTTACCCATCCTTAGCGCCATGCTCAGCCGGCTATTTGAAAGCAGCCAACACCTCAATGATGTCGCACTCCACCACCTCATAGATGCTCTTTGCAAGCTTAGTCAGGAAGCTATGGAGCTAGCCTACACCAATAGAGTGAGGACTCTTGTTGTGATAATTAAAAATTGATTATTATACATTTCAAATTTTATCTATTGTTGATATTTATTTTTATTTACTCTGAAATTGACTCTGCATAAATCGTGGATAAAACGTGCATTATTTGAATTTTTGGTCTGACTTCTTAATTTATCACAAATATTAATAATAAAATGAATAAATCACATATAACAATATTATTTGATTTATAAAATCTCAAAAATTCACAATAGAATTTAACAGTTGGTATTAAATTATTTAAATACTGTGCTCAGTAATTAATCAATACATTTTTTATTTTTATGCAATGTAAACAAACTAAAAAATAATATAAATCATGTTTTAATTTAACATTGTATAATATTCTAGGAACCATCTCTTTTCGCTGTAGCAAAACTTTTAGAAACTGGATTGGTAAATTTGCCAAGAGTAGAAGTTTTATGGAGACCATTAACTAATCATTTGTTGGAAGTATGTCAACATCCACATATTCGAATGAGAGAATGGGGTGTTGAAGCCATCACATATTTAGTAAAAGCCGCCCTCCAACACAAATATCCACAGCCACTTCGAGATAATCAAGTAATCATCTAATAATAGATTTATATTAAATTTTTATGTAAATTATTTCCAATTTACATTAATGGCCATTTCATATTCGCAGAAACTACAAACACTTCTTTTAGGACCATTATCAGAATTATCATCTGTGCGACATGCAGATGTCAGACAAAGACAATTGGAATGTGTATTACAGATTCTACATGGCGCTGGTGAAACACTGTTTCATGGTTGGCCTTTAGTATTAGGAATCATTGGTGCAGTTTCTGATCATCATGGGTAAATATATTACTAATATATTCATAAGTTAATTTATAATTTTGGAATAAAAAAGATGATTATTTGAAATTTACTGTCACATTTGTAAATAAATTTATATTTTAAATAATTAAAAATTAATTTTTTACAGAGAAGCGTTAGTCCGAATAGCTTTTCAGTGTTTACAATTAGTGGTAACAGATTTTTTACCTATAATGCCCTGGAGATGCCTTCCACTTTGTGTCGATACAGCAGCAAAGTTTGGTTCCCAAACTCAAGAACTAAATATATCGCTTACTGCAGTTGGCCAGATGGTATTTAATATTAATTATTTAAATTAATCATTGATTTTTTTTTGCAACTATTTACATATATGTTCTTAAAAATTACTTATAAAATTTCATACTTCAGTTTTAATTACAATTTACCTCATTATAATAACTTATTAATTTATAAATAATTTTTTCTCCATTTAAATACCTAAAACGATGATTGTGGAAGATTAATACAATTCAAAATATGTGTACTCTTGTTTTGTTATTGTTGGATGTAATAATGTTTAATTGCCTTTTCAATATATGAAATAAAAATTTTTTAAATATTTTATGTTTTGACATAAAACTCACTTTAAAAATTTAGAATTAAAATATTATATTTGTAAGCTTAAAAAAGATGCAATAAAAATTAACTTATTTATGTAAAAAAAATATTTTTTTTAATTTAATATTTTGATACAATGTAATTTTTCGTAAACAAAACATAATCTTCAATTTTAACATAATTAATTAACCGATACATACCTGAAATTACCTGAAATTAATACGATTTATCAAATAGTTTTTATGTTAATCATTGATTATAAATATTAAATAATTTTTTTCAGTGGAATATTAGTGACTACTTTTATCAAAATCAAGATAAAATATGTGCATCTTTAAAAAACGATTCCTTCTCTGTGTTTCCTGATTTTCCTGGTACAACCAACATGCCAGCCTTTGATAAGTTATGGATGTGTCTGTACGCACGACTTGGTGATTTATGTGTGGACCCGCGACCGGCAGTGCGCAAGTCTGCAAGTCAAACCCTTTTCTCTACAATATCTGCTCATGGTAGTTTGTTGCATCAACCAACATGGCAAGCTGTGTTGTGGCAAGTTTTGTTTCCACTTTTGGACAAAGTTAGAAGTTTATCGAGTTCAGCAAGTAGTGAAAAAGTTGACACTTCCGGCAATATTCTCATACATCATAGCAGAAACACTGCTCAGAAACAGTGGGCAGAAACTCAGGTTGGCTGGAACATAAAATTTATTTAATGATACAGATATTTGGGCTTGGATTATATTATTTAAGTTAGATGTTTTTTTTGCCATTAAAATTACTTTATATAAGTTTTTACTTATGTACACATAATAATTTTTAGCTTTACAGTTTAAATACACTATAGTTCTATTGAGATAAAAAGAAAACATTTTTTGTAATCAATTTCAATAACCCTGGCAATAATAAACCAAAACTATAATAAATTTTTACAATATTTTATTTTTATAAATAAAATTATTAATTAATAAATATAATTTTATTACACATTATAAATTATTATAAACACCAATTAAATTGATTTAAAATATAAAAGAATTAAAAATTATTTGTAAATTATTATTTGTTACAGGTATTAACATTAAGTGGCGTTGCAAGAGTTTTTAATACAAAACGTCAACTACTTCAAATGCTAGGAGATTTTCCAAGAGCTTGGTCACTACTTTTAGAATTCATTGAAAATTCTGCTCTCAGTAAAAATAACGAGGTTTACTTATTATTTTATTAAATTTATGTATTTTATTTGATTGTTTTCTAATTATCATTACCAATTTTTATAGGTTTCTTTAGCTGCATTAAAATCTTTTCAAGAAATCTTGTATATTCCTAAAAACACTGATAATAATGATCCTGTACAATATGAAAATTCTGAAGCATTATGGATTGTTGCATGGCGAATTTGGCTAAGCATCGGTTTGGATAGTACGAAACCACCACAAGATTCAGAAATGGATCCGTATATTCCTTCACAGGCATTTTTAACTGCTTTAGTTCAAATTTTCCCTGCAGTTTATCAACATGTTAAAAACAAGTAAATTAATGTTTTGTGATCTTTAAATTAAATATTTTTATAAAGATTTTTTCATGATTGCATCACAATGTTTATTTAATTTTTTTATTTTATTTACACGATTTTAATTAAATTACACAAATATTATTTATACATAAGATATAACACATATTCATTTATATAATATAGTACATTTTTACATTGATTTTGATAATTTATATTGTGTTAACTATTGAATATCGTATTTTTTTTAGATTTTCTACAAATGATTTACAAAAACTATGTTTAGTTTTAAAAAATACAATTGCAGTACCAGTTCATGGTGAATCAACTCCATACATTTTGCCAACTGTACCAGATATCGTACTTACGCAGTTGCAAGATGGTGTACTTCACTCGATGGAATTGCTTCAAAAAGTAAACTAATAAAATAGTCCTATATAAGATTATTCATATTAATGTTAACTAATTTTACTAAATCATCATAATTATTTAGGAAGCATTATCCACAAATGAAAATTTACAAACAATGATTAGACCAATTTTCTTACAATTACTTTACTTTTCAAAATTAGCTTGTGAGGCACCAATTTTTGGAAAAATTCCAACGAAAAATATATCTCAAGTCAGAGGAGTAACTGTAAGTTCTATATAAAAATACATATATCTTATAGATTTTTTAATTTAAGTAATAAATTTAAAGAATAGAAGCTTAATAAAAAATCTGAAGATTGATATACAATAATTTTAAAAATAATCTATTTTCTAATGTCTCTATTAAATTTAGATATGCACAGTTTAAATTAAATAACTAATTACAATTATTTTTTATTCAGTAAATCGTAAATGTTTTTTCTTTTTATATATTTAATAAGTAAAATTAATAAACAATTAATAAATAAATAAAAATAAGGCTATAATAAGTGATAAATCCAATAATATAATATATTTATATATTTATGTCATTTTTATAAAAATTTCCTGCTTATGCCCAATTAAAATTAAATAACAAATTTGAAATAGTTACATATAATTTAATTATAATATATATTTCAGAAATAATTTTAGTATATCTATATAAACAATGTTTTTTTTTTTTTAATATTTTTTATAAATGTAATAATCCTTATATTTTATTTGATCTTGTAAATGATATTTTTGATTATTAAAGTATTAAATACATTTTTTAAAATTATATAGAACTATAATTTTTTTGAAAGTTTTATATATTGTTACGTTTTTAATTTATCGCGCTATTTTAATTATAATTACGGATAACGTAACTTGCTCCAGGTACGATTTCTGCCGTAGTGAAAGCGGTCAAAGTACTTCGATCTTTGTAAAATTCGGATTAAATGCACAATGACAATATTTAAAGGACGAAATATTTATTTATTCCGATAAAATATTGAAAGAGAGAGTTTAAGTTTTGTGTAGGCGCATAATACAATAAGAAAAACCGTCGACTCCAGGTGCGACCGCGTAACTCATCAACGCGTTACAAAAAAATGCTCAAGTCCCTTCGCGACTATTCAAGATTATTCGCTAAGTGTTGTTAAGAGTGAGACTCGAAGCGGAATCACCTTCCTCTAGGTGTCGACTCGATCAAGAGTCGGAAACAGAATCATGCCAGTCGCTGGATGGAAAAGTCCTAAATCCGCGGGTTCTCCCACTAAGACCGAGCCCTTGAGTAGCAGTCCTTCCTTCTTTTCCCTCCTTACGCTCCTTAGGACTTCATCTCTGGGGGGCTTCCGGAGTTTCCGGAGTTTCCGGAAGTTTTCGCGAGATGACAACTTATTGCGCGCGATGATCCGCGAGTTTCGTGCTGCGTTTGCTTTAATTCCATTCCCCGGCGGCACTGTTTCCCTTCTATTTGCTGTATTTTAACCTTTTTGCCGACCCAAGTACATCTTCGTTCCCAATATTTTGAAATGCGTCGCTTATGCATAAGTTCTTATTTTACATACGTGACAATATATATATAGTTCTTTTTTGCAGTTAACTTCTTTAAATAAACAAGCTTTGATGGAGTAATTTACATTTACAATAAATATTAATTTTTTTTTTAAATATTTGTTTTTAGCTAGATTGGGTGACATTGAATTATGTGCCTTTTGGAGAAAAGGCCTTAACGATGGTCGTTAATTTGTATCAAAAGACTGCAATAAAAACTGCTGTGATTGAAAATCAAATTTTAAAACATATTATTGAGGCACTTCATGTTCCTTTAGGAATGAAATACTCCTGTCCATCACATACAACATGGAAACTAGCAGTAAAAAGTCTTTTAGCTATTTTACACGTAGGCTTACCGCTTGCAAGAAAATACCCAGATAACTTTCAGGATATGTGGCAAGAACTTGCCGATACTCTAGATAATTTTTTATTTCCAATCAGGTAAATAAAAAATTTGAATGAAATGAAGCTCATTTAAATTTAATTTAATTTAATTAAAAAAATTCAAACACACGTTTTAAAAATTTATTGAAGTATAATAATTTCTTGATAACTTTTTTATTAATTATTTATTTAAAAAAAAAAAAAATTCTATTAAGATCAATGCCTATACATTCTATTTTTTATGATTATTTTTAGTGTAATAAATGCAGATCGAGGTGTGGAAGAAATTCAAGCAGATGAAGCCGTAGACTGTCAAGTAATGGAACTTTTGAGGGATGAAGTATTGCCACATTCTCAATATATTCCACATCAATTTATTTTACGAGTCGTTATGTTACTAAATAAAGGATCAATTCATTCTGCTACATCTAATATTGGTAATATTTAAAAAAAATTTATCCAATTATATTTAATGATAATGCATTTAAATTTCATAAAAATCAATAAATTTTTTTATAATTCTTATTATTTTACATAAATAGATATTTTTGAAGCTTAAAAAAGAAATAATTAAAAGTATAAATATATTCGACTAAGAAAGTATTGCATTATAAAATTTTTATATTATTTTATTTTTTTTTTTATTATTATTTTGTAATGAATATAAAATCAATTATTTACTAAATAAAAAGCATTTATTCATATTTGAGAACTGCTTAATTATCCATTTTTATTATTGTTTTTAGAGAAAAACGGTGAACCAAAACTGAGAGAGGAGTTTGCCAAAACCTGTTTCGAAACTCTTCTTCAATTCTCACTACTCGATGGTTTAAATAATGAAATAGACTACAATAATACTGATAAAATCGTAGATGAAGGTGGTGTTGCTGGCCGCCTTGCAGTAACGGCTTTGTTACATAGATTTCAAGAAGTCCTTAAGAGATATATCGAAGATGAACGTCGAAGTGGAAAATGTCCACTGCCTAGGTAACGCCTATCGTTCAAGATAAATACTTTGTTTTTATTTTTTTTTTTTTTATACTTTTAATACATTCCCAAAAAGGTGACTATAGAACTGGTTTCTAGGTACAGGTTGTCAGAAATATCGTTTGTCCTTAAAGCTGTAGCAACTCTTGTTGTATCATTAAAAAAGGCTCCTGCAAATAAAGGTAAATGTTTTTTTTTTTAACTTTAATCAATACTTAAAGTAATTTTATTCTATTAGTATTGGTTTTATAATTAAGTAATTATTTTTAATTTTTTAAATAAGATCTTAAGATGAAATAACAAAATAAATAAAAATATATAAGTAGATAAAAGGAAACAACTATTAAAAAATTAAGTGTTTACCTTTGAAAAAAACAAAAATTAATAAAAATTTTTATATTATATTATATACATACTTTATTTATATAATTAATAAAATAATATTGATTGGTAATTTAATTTCTATGCTATAGGTTGAATTATCTTTTAATTAGTAATCGTTAAAGATCAATTTATGATAATATAATATATTTTAAAATAGATTACATATATAATAAATTATGTAAATAATATAAAAGTTTATATTTAATAAAAAAATTTTGACTCACTAATAAAATTTTTTTATTAATAAATAATCATTGACTCATTAATACATTTTTTTATTGAAAAATAAATATTGACAAATGAACTTATTAATTAACTAATTTAAATTACATTTTAATAGTAGCTCGTGATGATTTATTCATGAGTGTGGTCAATAATAAAAATATTACACGCACTTTCACATTTAATCATAATCCTTCTTAAGGTTCAATAGTTATTGCTTATTTAATATATTTTAAATATTTAAAAATATTAAACAATAGTTTTTATGAATTACTGTAATATTTGAATGCAATATAAATACAAAAGCATATATTAGAAGATAAAAAAAAAAATTTTTATATTTATATTGTGTGTGTATTGCTTATGTAGTTATAATATTAATATTATAAAAGTTAATTGAATATAGTTTTAAAAAATTGATTATAAAAAATTTAAATAAATGTTTTATTTTAGCTTTTTCAATTTTATTCTTTTTATAATTTCATGTATTTAGTGGAGCACTTGGTATGGGAACAACTGATAGGTTTGTATCCTTGCCTTGTTGAGTGTACAGTGGCAACAGCGTCTGGCCAAGTTTCAAGATCATTGAGAGAAGCACTGATGCAGTATCATGACCTACTTAGAGCTCCAATAAACAATCCAACTAACAATTCGAACTCTGTATGCTATCAACCTTTTTAACGAACATCAATAATACAAAAATTAATGATTAAAATTAAAAAATACAATATTTAAAGCCAGAAAGGGGTACAATTAGAAGTAATTAAAATTGTTGAATCTTCTAGCTTTTATTAAAGGAAACAATCAATTTTTTATTAATTGTACATATTTAGTGTTATGTGTAATTAAAAAAAAAATTTCATATTTCTATATTTATTATATTTTTGTTTACAAATTATTTGAATGATTTATTTTTCATCTACATTTCAATATGAATTGCAGTTTAAATTTAGTAGAAATGTAATTGCGCAATGCTCTTAATAATATTAATATTGATTGTTTTAGGAAATTATAAACATTGCAGTTCATTAATTTATTATCTTGTTAAGAATAATGTATAAATTAATTAAATTTTAATGAGTTTTTTAGAGATTTATATTGTACCCAACATAAATTTGAAGGATGAATAATGCTTATAAACGAAATTTGCGTTAACTTAGTATGTAGATCATGTGTAAATTTTACTTACTTAATAGAGTAGTGAAAAACAAAAACTTATTTAATTATTTAATAGCATTTTGCTACTTTTTCATATATAAACATATTGGTACATAACAAATATGTCAAAGTAAAAGAAATCATTATAAAGCACAAAAATAATAGAGTATTAGTTTTTATTTACGAAGATATTTTTTGAACTATCAGAGTTGTGCTAATTATTATAAAAAAATAAAAAATAGTTTCAATTTAATTTGTTATAATGATTTAATAAAATAACATTTAAATGAAACAATGTACATATATTATATCTATGAGATAGAACATATATGCATATTCGCAAGTTAAAAACTTTTTATTTTCATGTACATATTTATTGAATAAACTATGAGACATTTTATCAGATTTAATATTGTGTCTAGATGATTTTATAATTTTTTATATGGCCAGAATTATATTCATGAAAAAACAGTATCAAAAACACTGCATCGAAAATGTAATAATGTAAATAAAGTTACATAAATATAAGTCCAGGAAGTAAATATATATATTTTTCTTTAACCATTTACACAATATTTATTTTAATTAGTATTGGTTAAATATTTATAAACTTAAATTAATCAAATATATCGTAGTAATTAAAAAAATAATTTATTTAATTTTTATAATTTTACATATATAAACACAAATAATATTTTTATTCTTATGAACATTAAGGGAAAAGGATATTTATAAAGAAATCAGTTACAATAGATTATTGACATCAGACATTTATTTTTAATAAAAAGAAAATATAGATAATTATTGTACACATATAATATTTTGTTATTTCGAACATATATATTTATCGCTTGAACGAAATTAACATAATATTTGCCGGAACAAGTAAAACATTATTTTGTTTTTTTTATCATCGTAATTTCTATCCTAATTGAATTATATTTTTCATTATTGATATTTCATTTTGTATAATTTTTTTTGTTTATTATTTAATTAATAATAAAATAGTATTTTTATTTTAAACAATGTTCAAATTATTTTCTTATATTTATCGACTTTATTCTATATACTATGTTAATGTTATATTTTGTCAGTTTATTTTTATCTATAAATTTTTAACAATAAATTTTTTTTAAAAAAAGAAAAAATAAACAGTGTACACAAAGTAATATATTTATTTTATAATGTCATAAAATTGATGATTAATAAAAACTTTATATTATTTTTTCTTTAATATTATAATTCAAATTTATTTTTATTTACGATATAAATATTGATTTCAAAACCAATATTACATTTTTTCAAATACTAAAATAGAAAAAAAGATTTAATCCAATAGAAATAGAAGAAGATACAAGTTTATTTGTTTATTACATCATCTTTATAATTGAGTTAAATATGCAGGTAAACCGATACTTAATTTTTAGAAGCATTATATTGTCTAAATTTTTTAGATGAATTTGTGGGTACGTAAAAAGCTCTTATTATATTGATAAACTTACATGTCATTTTTTCTTAATTTTTCTAGTTATATTTATTATACGTGTAAACATATATTTTGCAGTGATAAATATGTATTTATATTTACGAATACTTATACTTATTTTCATTAAAAAAATTTTTTAAGATATTAATGACAAGGTAAGAATATATTCATTCTAATAAGTAATTAAACTTATGGTATTCTAAATTAGAAAATTAACAATTGATTTATAATAAAAACATATTTATAATTGATACATAAAATATTTGATAATAGTTTACTAATGATGGTTTATTAACCTAAATTTATCATGAATTATTTGAATGAAAAACTTTATTTAAAAATCAACAAAATTTAAACAAATCATAATAAACATTTCAAATTGAACAAAGTTAAACCTTGTTGTTAAATAGAATTTATTGTCAATTGTAATAATTATAATTAAATGTTTCAATTGTGTTGCAATTATTTATTTACAACTATTTTTTATTTGTTTATTTTGAAATAAAAATGTTTTTCTTTATTATAACTTTGCACGAATCATTTTATTTTATTAAAACTAATTTCAGCTCAACGAATTTTTATTCTTATTCGAAAGATTTTAAATTAAATGAATATTATATTTAAATTATAATAATTATAATAATTAAAATTTATTTTTAAACGAATTTAAAAAATTTTTTCTAAATATAATCATTATTTCTAATACAAAAAACAAAATTTTGCTTAAAAATTAAAATGATAAATAAAAAAAATTGATTTATGTACAAAATTAATTTATTTAAAAATTGAATTACATAAAAAATTAAATATTATTTATCATTGCGTAAAAATATTTTTTTTAATAGATATAAAAGAAGTATTTAAAAAATTAAGAACTTACTGTAATTAAGTCGCAAATTAATTTTTAGTATCATCCTTTACTTAATTATTATATAATTTTAAATTAATTAATTATAGTAAATGTTATGTAGAGATTGAATAAAAACATAATTTTTTATTTAATCGAGTAACAATTAAAATATTTTTTAATGTACATGTATAATGTATTTATATTTAAATTTAAACTCTTTTTATATGTCTTATTTTAATTATAAATTTATTCTATAATTACAATAATTATTCCGATAAAAAATTATATATTGTTATTTTAAATATAAAATTATAAATAATAAAACTATTACATTGTTTAAAATTAGTTAAATATTTTTAATTTTTTTCAAATTTATTTATTTTTTCTAAATAAAGTATATACATTTGAAATAATTAAATGCATTCATTTTTAAATAAAATATAAAATTAATGCATTTATTTTGAATCGAAAAATTTTTATTATAATTGTTGATGATTAAAATATTATTTTCTGTTTTCTTTATATATTTATATATTTGTATTTATAATATAAGATTTTGCTATAATTTTTTGTCATAAAATCTGTTAAGAAAATCAGTAAGGTTCAGCATAATATTTATGTAATTATCAAAAAATATAAATGATATACGTATTTTGTATATCTTTTAACGTGATAGATTATAGTATAAAATATATTATTTATAATGGCCATTCGAATATCTATTATACATAATAATATATTATGTTATAAATATTTGGGGTTATCATGATTAAATTATAAAATTCAATTAGGTTAATCAAAGACTTTGAAAGTTAAAAAATTGTCGTGCCAGAATGTAAATAATAAAACTAAAGTAGTCCAAATAATATAAATATGATTGGTTGTTCATGCAATGATTCTTAATTGTAGCTGTTTACACGAAAAAAAAATAAGATATTATGAAAATATAAATTAAATAATAAAACTATAAACTGAGAAATGAAGGCTTCTTTTAAAAAATAGTCGGGTTTTTTTCTATATTAGAAAATGATAAAACTATATAATCTTAATATTATTTTATATGTCAAGAATTTTAAAGAAACATTATTTTTTATAAAATTAATTTTAATATTTCATTTTTTAAAATAGAATATTATATAATTTTATTATGATTTATTAAAAAATGTATTTTAAAATCACAGCACCAAAAAATTTTATTTTCATTGATTAGTCGTTAAAACTATATTATGATGATATGATGATATAAATACAAATTTAGTTGAAAGGTTTTATCTTAAACACTAGAACATGCATTAAAAATTATACGAGTTTAGATAAAAAAAAAATAAATATTTCTCTATATAATAAGTTGAAAATTTTATAAAATTAAGTTAGCGTGTATTATTTCATTGAAAATAGTTATTAATATATCATTAAATATTTAGGATCAAACAGAGTATAAATTAAATATATTTATCGTTCATTGTATGATAATAAAAAGCCGTAGTATATATCATTTTATAGTAATTATCAGAACATTTATCATTAGTTATAATTGTATATACACTGTATATACATAACATGTGTAGAGGAAAATCATTGAACACAGTTTTATTATTAAAATTTTAAATATATATAGTATAGTAATATTAGATACTTTATGTAGTTTTTATAATTTTCAAAATAAAGAATCATTTATGAAACATCAAATTACATGAAAATTAAAAAAATTTATTTGACAAAACTTATTAACGTTAAAAGTTTATGAATTTAATATAATAATTTTACGAAATTCAAAATTTTACTATAAATTCAGTATAAATTCAACATATAATCGTTTGCACCGGTACTAACCATTTTATAATTATTTTTTATTAGGCATATATCATATTTTTAAATTATGAGATTTTATTAAAGATAGTATGGATTTTTTATGACAAGATTTTTGTTAATTATCTATGCAGCTAGATTTATCTTACAGTATATTTATCGAACAAATGTTACAGCTTTGTATATTTATCATAATTTAAGTGTATAAAAGTTTTTAACCACATACATCATGCAAAAAGCTCTAAAAAATACTTTTAAATTTTTCTCCTAATTTTTAAATAATGTTTTTACATAAGAAATTACGAATTCAAAACAATTTTACATTAATGGCATTAATATTTCAATATTATTTAGCAGTTAATTAATATTGAAATCTTTAAATATAAAGTATCAAAGAAGATTTGTCATTTAGTTTTCAAATGAATATTTGTTGTTAATATTAAATAATACATACTACATTTCTAATTCTGATTTTATAAAAGTATATTTATTAAATATTTAGTTATTAATTTCCAGATCAATTATATATTAACTTTTTACTCTTATTTGATCAATTAATGATTATTATTTAATGTATTCAGTATTATTAATATGATTAAAATATTACTTATTTAATATATACAAAAGTAAAAATTTGTTAAATTTAAGTGGTATATATATAATATTATTTTAGCTGAATAAAACAAGTATTTTAATATTAAAGCTTTGTATTTTGTTAGTAAAACAATCGATTATAAGTTACCTTAATCAATAATTTAAAAAAGAATTAAAAATAGTAAATATAATATAATAAAATAAGAATTAAATGTTAATAATCATAATAATTATATATTTTTAATACATTTTGATGAATTTTTTATAATTAAATCTGTTTAAATCAAATTCAAATAAATGAATATATTTAATTTAAAATAATTTTATTGGTATAATTTTATTAGTAAAATAATTTGATTAATACTATAAATAAATAATAGTTTTTTTATATATATTTTTTTTAAATAAAAAATAAGTGTATTAATAACAATCAAGTTTATTAATATTTATATAGTAGATTTATGTATTTTTTTTCTTTTTTAAATTATTTAAATGTTTAATTAATACCATTAATAATAATGATATAATTAACTGAATCATAATTAAAAATATTTACAAATATATAAAATATATTATAAAAATATGATAAACAATTTTTCAGACTACAAAAAATATAAGGAATCCAAACCCAGAAGTCTCATAATAACTTAAATTTAAATGTTATTGATATTATTATTAACTTAAAGTTAAATATTTAAAAAATATAAAAACATACATTTTAATTATTTGATTATTTTTTCATTATATATTAAATTTTTTATAGATTTATTTATATTTTTTTATTTAAAAAATTCATGCTTCTATATTAAATTTTCTTAACATTAAATTTTACAAATATATTGTGATAAATTAACTTATTTATAAGCTACATATGGCTTAAATATATTGAATAATTAATCTTAAATAAAAAAATCTTTAGTAAAATTTTTTTTATGTTTTACAAATAAAATAATTCTTATAATAATACTTTTTTGCATTAAAACATGTATACTTATGATATTAAACATAACAATAAATAAAAAAATATATAAAATTTCCATGAAAAAATGTTACAAAAAGTCAAAATAATATATGATTTAAGATATCATAATGATATATTTGTTGTACAATATTTTAATATGTAACTAAATATGTATGAAGCAATTGTAAATGCGTAAATATATATGTTTATGTATATATATATATTTTTTTTTAATCTAATATACTTTTATTTTTATGTAAATTTAATGTATCTTTTAAAATAATGTATCTGAGTTTAGTAACACTATTTCTCCATATTTTTTATTGGAATATAATTTTAAATGTACGAATTACTTTTTGGTAATAATTAATAATCAATATTTTGAATTCTTTATATATAATACTAAACATATATTTTATACAATTTTGAAAGAAATTTTTTGCATAAAATGTAACTTGCATAATTAAATAAAAAGTAAAAAAAATTTCTATAAACATTTTTAAGTATTTATAAATCATTAGATTGCATGATTTTCCTTTGCATATATAAAGAATAGAATACTATTAATGAATTTAATATAATTAATATAATTAAAGAATATAATTAATTCAATTATATCAATGTTTTTTTCATTATTTTGCTTAAAAAGAGTATGTTTTTATTTTTAGTAATAATTTTCAATTTTCAATTGCGTTAGTCACTTAAATGTTACACTTAATTTTCACTAAAATAATATTGAATACGTACATTGATTTTTAAAAATTTATTATAGGAAAATAAAACAAGAATTGTCAAAATGAATAAATGAAAAAATCTAATATTTATTATCTAAAATTCTATGCATCATAATATATAAGTTTTTTAATTTGCATTGCTATATTTCTAGTGATTTCTTTTTAGAATCAAATTATTATAAAGCAGCAACAAATTTTGGTTAAATGTACTTTTTTTTATTATTTTGACTGTAAACATACATCAGAATGTTAATAATTTATTTATTTATTAAAGATTTTACATAAAAAATTATAAAATAAAATTATTATGGAAGTATAATTTTTATTAAAAATAAAAAAAAATGTTACATTTATTTGAATAATGCAATTACATAAATATTATTTAAATAATTTCTTTATGAGCATTGATTTAATGGATATAAACACAAAAAATTTTTAATTTTTTTTACATTTAATACAATATTAATAATAATATTGCGATTTTATAATAAACTAAATTTCCTTAAGTATTACAGCTGTTATATTATTTTCTCATACATGATATATTTTTTTCGATTTCATTCACAAATTTCAAAAACTTTTCTTATATAATTATTACGATATATGTTAAATATTTATTTTTTATAATTATACGTATCATTTAACGTATAATATATTTATACCTATAAACCAGACTTAAATTGGATATTAATACGTTTGTCAAGTTATTATTGTCTGACACATGTAATATTTGAAAATTAAGAATAATACCATTGGACGGTTCGATCATAAATCATCATACAATATAAACATTATTTTATTTAAGATAACAATTTTATGATGAGTTAAACTTAATTTATTATGAATTTACTTGTTAATTATTAATTTTAAATTAACTTGTTTTTTATTTTGATATTACTATTTTTTAATTTAATTTTAACTAATTAACTACTTAATTCTTATTATCGATACATAATTTTTTAAATTTTAAATCAAGCCATAAAGTAAAAAACAATTAAAACTTAACAAAATGAACTAATTAAATCTATATATAAATAATATATTTTTATTATTTTAAGTGAATTATAATTATATCTCTATATTTATAATGTAGTAATATAGGTTTATGAATAATTCTAACAGTAGTTTTTCTGGCAAAAATTTATAGAGAATTATACGTTAAGTACTTTTATGGTTTTATAAATACTATTTGAAATATTTATAATTAAAATATTACTCTTTTAAGAAATCTTAATACGATAAATAAATTTATCATTTAATTTTAAAAATTTTAATTAATAAGAATAATATTTTGAGTTTATAATTAAATTTTAATATTTCAAATATGTATTATTTGTATAAATAATAAATGTTTCAAAAAAATTTATTCTTGTACGAATATTTCGACAAATATATTATAATGAAAGAAAAGAGTTTTAATTAAAGTTATAAAAATGAAACATAACAGAAATAATATTAACCTACGATTTATCACTGATACTCAAAATACATTCGTTTATAAAGGATTAAAATCGTATAAAAATACAGAAGACTGTCAATTAACAACTAAATTTTTTTGTTTTTTAATTAATTTTAAATTTATTGATAATACAAAAAAAATTATTTTAGAAGTTTTGAAGAAATATAAATTTTTATTGAAGCCTTTATGTTATCTAGTATCGGAAAAAATGTATCAGTAAATACGAGTAAATTTATATTTTGTACGTACATTAGTCATATTAGTTACATTACGATTGTTCATACTGCATTTATAAGTTAAATTTTTTTTTTTTTTAAAGAACAAGAAGAACAGTGCATATAATAATGTAAATAAAAATTTATTATATTATTGAATTTATTTTTATTGTCACAAGTAATAAATTCGTTTTCATATCTTAACTAATAAATTTGTAGTGCTAAAGTTTTGGTTATCGTTCCTCTTTATATATTCTGCATCTTTTGCTTCTTTTATAACTACGTTATTTTTATATTTTTCGTAGTTACAAAATTTAATCAAGAATTAATATTATATTTTATTATTGTCGAAAATTTCAATTCATGACTTTTTTCTCATTAAAATATGATCGTGTTAATAACCCTCGCATACAGAAATTTTTTTTGATTATATTATCTACAATTTTCGATAAAATATTATATTATTGTCTTATTGTTTATATAGATTCAGGTTCTACCAGCGAACACAACATATAACTTTTATTCTATTTTTCGTGTTTTACAATCTATAATTTTATAAAGTAAATTGTAATCCTAGAAAATAAACAATTATACTATACATATAAAATAAAATTATAAGATACAAGTGTTCACTTAATATAAATTCGATATTTTTTTCATTATTTAAGAAATATAGTGAAATTCTATAGGTAAATATAACTATTCAGTAAGATAAGACGGAATATTTCTTTGATTCGCATTTTCATTTAAGTTTACCAATTAATTAATAATTAATAAATTAGCCTTTATATTTTAAAAATTTATGTAAAAAATATAAATGTTTTACGAAAAAAAAATTTATATTTTTAAACTAGTTTTTATTATTTATTTAAAAACCTGTTTTGGTGTATAATGGGATTCTGTTTTATTATTAATTTCTTAAATGATCTTTTTAAATATTATCTTTGAAATTAAAAATTTGTTCATGTAATTATACATAATATAAGTTAAGTATCAAAAAATTATTTTTTTCTAATCATTTTTTCTCTCACGTTTTTACGTATGAATAACACTTGTACTGGTATTATTAAAATTCAATTCAATTATCATTTTATTAAAATTCTTTTTTTAACTTATAAAAATAAAGGAAATTGGTATCTTTAATACATGATATGTTAAAAATTATGAAAATTAAATAATGAAAAATGATGTACAATATTGTGAATTGTTTTATATTACACGATACTAAAAGTTTGAAATTTATTTTAACTGCATATTAATTGAACTACGTCTTTAATTTAACGGAAATTATGTAAAGTATTGTTTTAATTTTGTAAAAATTTATGAATATAATTTTTATCCTACTAAAACATATTTTTTACAATTTATTATATTTAAGATTAAAATATAATGCATTATCATTGACAATAATTCAGAAATTAAATAATTAATATTGCATTGTATAATAAATACAGTATTTAATTAATTAGCTCGAATAGATTTGACTTTTTTTTTAATTCAATATTTTAGCTATTCATATTTTTATTACATAATGTTACTATAATGATTTTTGCCTCGATTGTTGAATGAATTATATTAAAAAGTTAATATATTTTTTCTAATAATATTTACTATTTTTTCATAATTGATTGAAAGATCCAATAGTAAATAAGTAACTTTTTTGGTGATTTAAATAGATATGATACAGATATTCTTTAAATAAAATACCCTGGAAATATATGCATTCATTTATAACTTTGTTCGAATAAGCTCGCAGATTCTTCAGGTATAAAGTTAAAAATGCACGTAGTATAGATGATATGAAAACAATAATGGTTGAAGTACAAGCAGAATTTCAAAAAATTATTATTACTTATCTTTAAATGCATGGAATCTGGTTTGTGTAATATACTATACTTCTGTAATAATTTTGTTTTATAATACATAATCTACAAGTTATTTTTTAAAGAATTTTTCGTTTTATTTTAAATTATCATATGAAATCGTTGAAACGTAATTGATTTATCAACTAATCATTATCAAAGTGCAGTCTATTTCTTCGACTGTCAATCCTTACACTTATTTCCGTACATAAACTTCAAGATGCATAAGGAATTTTTAAATTTGTCGAAGTTTACAACAAGAAAAGTATAAATTTTCAGTATTTAGAGACGTATTATAGTTAGATATTAATTTACGACACATAGATAGAAAAAAATGGTTAATTTTTAGTGACAAACAATTCATTATCATGTATTAGCTTTTTTTGTACGCACATATATTTATTAAATTAAAACAAATATTTTTGTTTTGCTTTCTTGCTTTTCTACCTAACAATTTTTTTTTTCTATAAACTATTATTATATTTTAATTCTTCAGATGTGACATAATGTTTCAGTCAACAGAAGCGTCAATATCGAAAATAAATAATATTTTTTCACCGCCGGTCACACATCGCACACATGCGCGCGCGCACACACACACACACACACACACACACGTATACATACATATGGGTGCATGAATTTGTGTGCGCTTAAAGGTTTATAGATTGTTTCTCTTATTCGGTTAATCAGTTTACGCCAGTCTATTTCATACAGAAAAGTATTTATTTGTCACCGTGTGTTTCGATAAAAGAAAAGACAAATAAAGCAATATATTCTTCAATTTGTTTTTATCCATATTCATCATTCCTCGTTCAATCTGCTCCTCATTTTTTTTCTCTCTTCGATTACGTTGAATTAACGTATCATGAACTCGTGACCAGAGTGATCTGTTTTCTAAGATGGATATAATATAGAATTAAATACAAAGAAATTAATCTTTTGGATCAACGAGGATATTAGAAAATAAAAGCAACAATGTATATCGCTGTTATTTTTTTCGATTACTTTCAAACTTGATAACTTCATGATTGAATGGCTTTCGATACACACATTTATTTTATATTATTTGAAAAAGAAGAATTGAGAGAGAATTCTGCCAACTATGGTAAGCAAAAAATCTCTTGAATAAGCTTCATATAATTAGAACAGCAATCTGTATCATTGACACTGTATAATATAATTCAATAAAGTACCTTTTTTGTCTTTTAAGAATAGTTTATTATTAATAATAATAATAATAATAATAATAATAATAATAATAATAATAATAATCGTATAAGCTTTTTATATAATTTAAATTCGATCAAATTAAATAAGATTCTAATAAAAACAGATTACTTTTTAATTGTTGGTAACAATTTACTCGGAATAACTATTATTATAGTTTTGAATACGGAGAAATTCGTTATATTATTATATTGTTTATCATTTTCAATATTTAAACATTATTTACAATGTTAAGATAATTGTAAATACTTTGCTGTTTGCAATTATATTTTATAAGTGACGTCTGTTATTTATGAGTATTGTATTGCTGTTTCAATATAACAGCAGTTTTGCATCACAATGAACAGATTAATAATGAAAAGCATAAACTTACAGAAAATGCCTGACCGATGTCAGAGATGTCGGCCACGTATTGTGCTTGAACAAGCTCGTAATTTTTTGGATCTCTGTATCTTTTCATAGAAGTTAGAAAATTCGTATTTCGTGGTTCAAGGGTTCTGCTTCTGCTTTGTAGGCGATCACCGGAGGTCATTTCTTTAAGGACGGCTCCCCTCGCAGCCATTTCTTCAATTCTACGCTGTTCCTGCAAAAAAATTGGACACAACTTTAAAAGCCTTTACAAAATTTGTTAACTCTTAAAATAATATTAAAACCGGTGAAGGTCATTGTTTAAATATAATCCTTCTTAAAATAATTGAAAATGATTATTTATTTGTCGAGGAGCTTATATAACAATCATTATATAAAAAACCTCTTTTCCATTAATAAATGAAAAGAAGCTTTGAGTTCTAATCGACAATCGGCACTTGGACAAATTCACGACGATATCAGACGTCGCACCAACTCTCAAATTCTCACGGGGACGGATCAGGAAAATTAAATGCCTCCTCGATATTATTAAAAAGCTCTGCACGCACATTGTAAAAATTCATTACAATGGACTATACTCAATTCTGTTACACATACAAACAACTAATCGCCAATCTCGATTATTTTATGTTCACAGTTGATGGTAATAATTTAGAAATGCCGTTGATCGATAATCCTTCCAAGAATCGTCATTCTCGTTGCTTTCCCACTAGCTGCTAACAATAGTCTTTCAAAATTATAATATTTCTTTCGAATTTTAATAACACTAATAATGCAAGAAAAGTGGCTATTGGACACCGATTGACTTCATCTCTTTTAACCGACTTAACACTTTTTTAATACAGACAAAATTTCGATTGCTCCTTAAATGTTCTCGTAGTAATAAGTTGTAACAAATGTTTTTTTTCATGACTCCATAAAAAAAAAAAAAAAATAAGCATTTCGTGGAAAGCGCCCAAACAGAAAATAAATTCAATACCTTATTGATATTTATGTCAAAAAAAAAAAAAAAAAAAAAATTGTAAACTTCTTGTGATTGTTTTTTATGTCATTAAATTATTTACATGATAAATACTAACTTTGAATACAAACCAAATTTTTTAGTCCAAATTAATCTTTAAATCAAATTGATAATAAATTAGAAATCTAAAATTATTACGCTTGTTAACACGATGAATCATGTAATAATAAATATAGCCACAAGAGACAAAGGCATTAAGATCTGTCGAGGAGGACAAAGGGAGTAGGTGGAGGAAATATGCAAATACATTAAGATTTAAGTCAAACGAAGATCGTGAATTTTCGAGGCAGTGGAAGTGGAAGTAGTTTTTAACTTTCGACAAGTTCATCGGTAAATAAAACATTTGGATCATGAGGTATTTAACCTAATGACCGAGAAAAACCAGGGCAAAGTTTTTTGGCTCAGTAATGGACAAATTTTGTCTGTGCGCAGAAGCGGCGAAAGTTTGTAAGAATTGAGATGGTCGAATTATTATTAAAGCTACTCCTTAGCAAATTGCGATTAAATCGTTAAACCTCTCATCACTTTCATATTACTACAACATTATGTAGAAGTCGACCTAATTCTTTGTATTTCTTCTATATAAATATATACATATATATATATTTATATATCTTCAAAAAATATTATTATAATATTTCTGATAAAATTATATAATACAGCTACTGAATAATATATAATAGCGGTGCACTTGTTGTACATTCAATATGTTTTTTAAACTTGTTATAATTTATCTTCAACTTCTATCTCTGAAAATTTAAATCCTTAATGAATTAATTCTGTCATTACTTTCTTATGAGTACTCTTCAACATTAAAATATTATTGTCTACAAACGTGTCACACTCAGAAATAATACTTCGCATTACCTGCATTTATATATGCTTAAAATACGCTGCTTGTCAATACATATTTTATAAAGGAAAAATATTTACCAAAAGGGAAGTTTGCAATTAATGAATATCTTCCTTTATGTCACTTTTATATCTCGATAGTAAACAATGTAATTATAATGATTCACATTTATTTATTTAATATCCTAAAATAAATTAGAACAATTAAAAAATTAATAACTTTAATCATACCAGAAACAAAAAAGGTTGAACCATTTGAAATGAACATGAAATAAATATGAAGTTAATTTAATCTCAAATATTTCTTATTATTATGACAGATTTATCATCCAAATAAACTATTTGAATAATAAATTGAATGCATAATGAATGAATAATTGAATGAATAATATAATATTTTTTTATTTAAAATTAAAATTGCGAATTTAAATTTATTGAGTATTTTGTAATATAAAATATAATAAATTTTGTATAATTAATAAGAATGCTCATAGGTATTGAATGTTATACATTACTATTTCATATAAATTCGTATTATATTTTCTAAAAAATGATCTCGAACATTTTTCTATTAATTAAAATCAATTCTTTAAGCTTATTTATTGTATTTTTTATTTTGCATTTACTTGCTTTATTTCTTCCTTTGAAGAGATTTGTTCTATTCTGTGCCGATGTCAATGCAATATTTATTAATAAGTTGCTAAAGTTGTACTTTAATTAGAAAAAACTGATATTGAAAATATATGTACTCTTTGAAATTAGTTTTAATATAAAATTTAATATTTATATTAAAAAGAGGCTGTTTTACGATATGTAATATTGTAAATTAAAAAATTGATAAAACAAGTCAATGAAAAAAAACAGAAAAAAACAATAACTAAATTTAACATATAATTAATTAAAGGATATAATATTAACATATATATAGTAAAAACTGTAATTCACTAAGCATTTTTATTCCATAACAAATCTCGCCATTCATGCAAAATATATTATTCAGATGCATATTTTCCATACCATACATGTACACTTAAAGATTCTATCTCTTTCGATTATACAGTATATTTAAATGTAGTAGCTTCTTCAGAATTATTATTTTTATTTAATAGATATCTTGCAAAAAATTACACATATAATATATTTGAAATTTGTAATATAATCTAAGTAAAAAATTAAATTCAACTTTGAAAATATAAAGTTTTCAAACAAAAATTTAGTTTCAACTTTTTTATGTTATACAACTTTTACCAGCTTAGTTTTAATTATAATTTTAATATGCTACATCTTATTTGGTATATTTATTTAAAATTTTGGAAAATAACAATTTAAAAATAAGTAAATAATGCACAATACTGTATGAAGAGTAATGAGATAAGTTTTTTCTTTTGTTACAAAATAATATTCTGGATTTTTGAATATAATAATCAGTGCAAGTTTTAAGCTAAAATATCATAATTGAAGGTAGAAGAGTAATAGATTCAGAATCAGTATAAGAAAATATTTAGAATTATTTAAAAAACTGAGAAAAAACAAATTTCATTACCTTTTGGAAATTAAAGACATTATTACTATTTAATGAAAAATATCGTACTGAAATAAAGATAATATCTGAAAAGGAAAACTCAGTAAGTGTTACAGGGCTTTAATATATTTGTAATGCGTAAAAACGGTAAATAAGATTAAAATTAAGATCAAAAAAACAAAAATTTTACTCAAAGGGTTATATGTGAAAAGCATACGTACATTTAGCACTGCAGTAAATATTAAAATAAATAAAGAATATTTATTATCTCTGGTTTACAATTCCAGATGGGAGTAAGGGCGAAGTACAAAATTAAATTGATGTGTGCAAGATGATTTCACGAGGACGATAAAAGACTCGGAAAGATTTAGTTTCCAAGGATTCAGAAGGAACACGAATACGAACTCGAATACGAACACTAACACGAACACGGAAGAAAGGCAGGAAGGCAGGAAGGAAGCACGATTTGGTCTGCTCAACCGGGTCGTACGATAACTTCGGGGATTGACGTCATAGTTGTGCGCAATGGCATTTAGCTCGCTCACCCCCGTTCCCACCCCCGACTCCGTCAACCCCCGACCGTCCTCGACCACCATCCCGACCCCCGAAATCGCGCTTTAGCATCTACACCGCCTGTCTTTCTCTTTTTCAACTCAACTTCCTCAGTGCATAAATTCTATAGGTGTTCTTTCACTCCGTCATTCCTTTTCCAGATTCCGAAACTGATACACCGTTCCTTCGGTGCTTAGGTTTCTTCCTCATTCGTAGATCTTTTCTCTCTCTCTCTCTCTCTCTCTCTCTCTCTCTCCCTGTCCCCTTACGATGTTCTCTGTTGTTGATATCTTTCATCTTTCAGACAGAGTTCCATTTCGACAAATACTGCCTCCTAGTGCTCTTTGACGAGTTCCAGAAATACCATACCACAAAGGATTATTAAATTGTTCTCTCAGTATTATATATTTGCAATTCATATCCAAAAATGCCGCTTTATTAAAATTTTATCTATTCAAAATGCAGTAATGTTGATAATTAATTTATTCGTTACATAATTTTTATTTAATAGGTGAAAAATATTTTACATATTATTTCTCTCAAACATCTATTTATTCCAAAATATCTTCGTTTTATCATATGCTTTAATTTTAATTATATTAATAATTTTAATTTTAATTTTATTTAGTTTTAATTATATGAATAAATTTTCGATGATTCGATATTCAAATTTTTTAATAACTTTTAAAAAAGACTTTGCTTTAAAATGATTTAATATTTAATTTAAATTATTAATTTCTGTTTAAATGCATATAATTTTTTTTATTTTTATACTTATTTATTTATTGAACATATTAAAAATATTTTGTCGTACAAAATTGTTATTGGTTGGTCTTACAATTAAAATTATTTCAATTTTTAAATAATTAAATATGCATTATCAGATTAATTTTCTATTAAATGAATTGGTGAATTTGGTAGAAGAACACATTTATAGATAAATTATTCAATTAATTTATAATAAAATAATAAAATAGTAAAATTAGAAAAGGTAAAAAGTTTTGAAAAGTAAGGTTAATTAAACTTATAATTCCTTGAACAATTATAAATTCTTATCGATTCAAATTTAAAAAAGAGCACTATAATTTAGTAAATACAATGATTCGATTTATTATTTTCTATTTAAAACTATAACGATTCATGTTTCCTTCTTTTTTTTTTTTCAATAAACGATTATTTTCATATTCGATATCAGTTTTCGAACTACTTCTATAAATGTGAATTTTTTTTATCGAGCATTTTTGAAAAACCATATAAAATGATTAATATATAAAATGATTTAAAAATGACTATGGAACTAAAAACTATAATACAGAACGGACAATAGTTATAGAATTTAAATAAAATAACAGATTATTGAATTTTATAACTTTTATGAGTTAATTTCAGCTATTGGTAATATATTAATTGTGAATAATTTAATGCTATTATTGAAGAATATCGTCAGTAGTATTATATAAAAAAACAACTTTCAAATTAAAGATAATTAAAGTTCTTAGAAAATTCGAATGGAAAACTCGAAGCTTTATTTCTTAAAAAGTTATGTTATTGTTACAATGGTTAAGCTAAAATTAAACTATGAATTGTTTTTTAATACTCGTAGTTTCGTATGTAAAACTTAAATCTATAAAAATTAAATCTTTATCTGAAGATGGCCTGTCGTCTTTCGTTTGTTATATTTATATCGAAGATTGAGTATATTATACATAAATTAAAAATCTTAAAGTTTGTTTCTAATAGACTTTTTTAAAATTAAGCTTTTATATTAGATTATGTATTAATGATATAAATATAAGCTATACTTTAAATAATATAAGTAACTATAATTAGAGTCTCTTTGATTTTATGAATATCATACAAAATTTAGAGTAACCCACTGCTTAAATAAAAATAAATCTCTTAATTCTAATTAAAAAGTAATTTCTTAAATTCATATATAATAAAATTAAAAATAGTCAATAGAAGGAAACGATGGTAATGGGTAAAATAACAAAAATTTTTCGAGAATTTTCGAATATTCGCAAAAATTAAATATAGATTTAATCATTGTGTGTGCTTTGTGGATAGTGATTTTGAATAAATAATGTGCCTGGATAAAAATAAAAATTGATTTGCAAGAATTTTCCCAAATAATCAAAAATTTTTAGAGAATCTAAAATTCGAGATTTTTCGAATATTTTCAATATTTTTCAATATTTGAAGCGTTAAAACTTGACTGTTTTCATCTATCATCAATTTAGTCTTCTTTTAAAAATGGCTAAACTCATTTATTGCTTATTCTCTCATACATAGAAATTATAGAAAAAATTATAAAATTACAGAAACTATTGATAAAATTATATTTAACTGTATAAGAATATCTAATTAAAAAGTATTATTCAGATGGAAATATCTGAATCGTAGAAAAACTTAAATAGATAAAAATTATTTTGATTTATACTACTTAAATCGTGAAATACATTGGTTTTATAAACGAGACTGCAAGATGAGTTGCAGCAATAAAACAGTGTCGATTTGATCATTACAATTTAGCTGCACAACTTACACACGTATGCATAATAAATATTTCAATATGATAAGAATCTTGAACACGTATTACGGGAGAAATCGTTGAATGATATGCAACGCTTTAAATACAAAGAGGAATTCATTAACTTAGATCTACATTTACTTCTATACATGTAATTATTATTGTCGGTTCAAACACACGTGCATTTTTTTGAGTTTTAAAATCTCTTAAGAATTGAAATCTAAATGCATTAAAAAGTATATAAAATTTTATACCTTTGTATCTTTAAGGAAGTAAATTTAAAATAATTTGATAATAGTTTGTTTCAAAAAAACAAACTATAGAATTGTCGATAATTGAATAATGGTAGATTTGTGAGCAATTTGTGAGCAATTTGTGAGTATTTTTGCAATGAGATTTATATAAAAAAACACACTCGTGCATTCTCTTTCATCTTTTTTGTTTGGCTTTTTTATTTTTCTTTGAAATGAATGGATAACCTAAATGACACGAGGTGAGCCTTGAGTTTACTCAACGTTCTCTGCTCGACCATTGGAGCGGCTTGTTTGAGTCTTACTAATCGTCTCGCAAAATATAATTACTTACAATTACAATCTTTACTGATCAACCAAAAAAAGTAAAAAAAAAAAAAAAGGGTAAGCTCAATTGGGCTAATTGGAGCAAGTGGTGATGGGTCGGGAGCGCAGTAGAGGTAGGCCACCCTACAAGGGGTTAAAGGTATGCCTTGATACCAATACACCCCTCGATATCATTTGGTGACTGAACATATACCGATAATACGTATAGAGATCTATATAGAGAACTATAAGTACATATCAGCTGTAAGATAGTCTCATTCCTTAATCCCCATTATTAAGTATCAATATTTATTCGTTTCTCTAAAAAAATGTACTTGCTCAAAAGACATTTGAACATTCAATATTGCATTTCAATAGTTAATATTAAATTAATATTCTTAAATTAAAATTTGTGTTTCTTAAACAATTAAGTATCGTTGAATAAGAAGAATAAAGTTAAATCATAAATTAACTACGAAATTTAAAAGCAATATATATTTATCAAATTTTTAAAATCAATTTAGTTTTTGTCACATGCTCTACATATTAATTAACAATTAGTACATATATTTACTTATATTTATATATTTACTTCTGTTGTTTTATTTTTCTGTATACATCCATAATCTATTTGTCATAAATGTATCTATATGCTTATTAGGATTTTATATTTATTCTTATAATTTTTATGTTTTTTTTCTTTTTATATAATATTATTATAATTTTGTTTTATTTTTAATTAAATTATTAGTTATGACATAATTGCTATTTTAAATAAAAAAAGAAAAAGAAAAAACCATTTTTTTATCGAATAGTAGTTTGGACCAAAATAAAATTATTAATAAAAATATTTTGCGACAATATCGTAAAAATATTGATTAAAATTTATAATATTGAATTTAATGAAAAACAATTTCTAAATTTTACAAAAATGAATGATATGTATTATTATAATGAAGAACAATAAATATTCTAAATATTTACATTATTTGTATAAACATTATTTATTTGTTTATTTAAATATCGACATACTTTAAAATTACGCGAAAAATATGTCTTTTTATGTGTGCACGATAAATAATATAATACATGTATGTGTATATGTTTACCTGTATATCTTTTTATAAGATTAATATTATTTTTTTTTAATGTATACATTTTATATATTCTTTTAAAAAAAATTTTGAGTCCATTGTTCAATTACGAACTCAATAAACGTTTAGAAAATAAATGACTATGCTTGAATAAAGAATTTAATTTCAAATAGCTATCCTTATTTTGAGAGGGATTGATTTGAAAGTGTCAAACAGGTTTTTTTTGTTATCATCTGGATGAGATAAAAAGCCAGGACAAAAATTCTTACTTGGAGTTCACGTGCGCGCTCCGTGAGGATGAGCTCCTTGAGGTGCTGGAAGCTCCCAGTCTGCGACAGGCTCGAATCAAGTGTATCACCCTCATCGACATCATCGACGGGAAGACGGGAGGCGCCGCCACCCCCTCCGACCCGGAAGTTGGTGATACGGCGGCGCTGAGAGGGTGGATGCCGGTTAATGGTGCCGTAGAACCGCGTCACCTCCTCGAAAGCGCGCGTCCGATCAGGCATCCCGTTACGCCACCGACTCCCGACCGGGGCCTTGTGCACCAGCTTCCCGTAAATGGGGGGACCCCCGGCTCCTCGACTTCTCGCAGGACCCGTGTATTCATCTGAAACATTTCCGCGTTCAATTCTTCAACTTGATTTTTCTTTTCAATCAGCTTTGAGCTTAGACGCTAGTTATTTGGGGCACTTGCAACCTTTTCAAAAGAATCCGTTGAATGAATGAAAGACACAGTATCCATGTTTAGAGATAGAATAAATAATATGAAAAATATTCAGCGAAATGTTTTTTTAATAATACTTACGAAAACAAAAGTGACCTTATTCGACATTTTATTGCAATTTTTTAATTATTTTGATTCGTAAACGGAGTATTAAAATGTATCAATAATTTCAACTAATTTATTTTTATTTTATCATGGGCATGTGCATAAATTTAAGCACATTCATTCATATCACTTTTAATATTCATATTTCGTGTATAATCAGTTAATACAAATTTTACTTTATTTTATTGTATTCAGTTTGTATTTTAAATCATTTCATTTTCTTTATTCACTTTCAATTGGTCGAAAATACGAAGTCCATTTTAAACGTAAAATTGATATTTCTTTCTGTTTTATAACATTTTATGATATTTTATCATTAAATTCATAAAATGGTTATAATAAATTCTTTTTTTTAAGTATTTTAAATAAAGCGTTTATTTATTTATTTATCAAGCATTTGTAATAATTTTATTTTCACTTCAATAATATTCAAGAAATACCATTTTTATTTTACTATAATTATATTTTTAAATATAATTATCATGTAACAAGGCATTATTGAGTTCACTGTCGTCATTGTCATTATCATTATACATGGTATCAAACAATTTAACAAATCTTTAAAATCCTTTAATTTTTATCTGCATTATCATAAAATAAGCAATTAAGCAGTTGAAACCAATATTTTTATAACAATATTCAATATTCAATATTCAACAATTTCATATATTCAAATATGTAGTATTGAAAATGCTTAGACTCAATCTAAAAGAATGCTGCTAAAATGCAAAAGTGAGGACAAAAAAGGAAATTATTTTTGTAGTAAAAAATAAAATAGTCAAAAAAAAGGGTATTAGAAACAAGGGTAAAGTTTTCGGATTAGCTGATAAAAATCCCCAAAAAAAGATCCTGAAGGAGCTTGGGGTGCGAGTAAACGTACCTCGATATCCAGGGGAAGATGGGCGGTTGTTGTGCGCCTCCCAGAGGTTGTAGGAGAAGGGGTCGCGGTAGACGGGCAACTCGTTGGTGCTCTCGGCGGCTCTGCTTTGCCTCTTGCTGTACCTCCACATGGCCCGCAACTCCTCGCAGGTCGGCTCCGTCGCCGCCGAGGCTCGTTTCCCGCTATATCCGAGCTCGCGTCCCGGTCGCAGGTACCGATGTTCTTTACTGCTTCCCGACCTCTGTCCGGGGAACGCCCCAGTATCCTGACTTCCGACCAAGAGGAACGCGCTTGTTTGTACCAGAATCATGCTCGTCCATATTTCCGGTATGCGCATCCTCTACAACAAGCCCCGGCACTTAATCTCGGCACTCGATCCGAATTCCATCGCTTGCAATACTTTACATAGCATTTCAATTTTATTTTAACGACTTTTGAAAATATTATTAATTTAGCTTATTTGAAAATTAAGTGTTTTTACTATTATTTTGAAAAGTTTTAAATATGTTTAAAGAATTTTCATTTATTTTTCATACGCGTTTTTTTTACCTTTTATCAATTAAAATGTAAATAACAAGAAAATCTGAATAACAATATATTTTTTTATTGTATTATTGGACATAGATTGATATTTCAAATATTACTCATCGAGTATTAAATGTTTATTTTTTCCTTGAAATTTGATTATTAATATAGAAAAAAAACTAATTTATATAACGGCTACTTTAACCACTTCGGTTTTAAAATACGTTTTTAAAAATAATAGGCAATCAACTCATTATTAATATTGGTATCTTAATTACACTAATTTAAAATAATATCACAGGATACAGAAAATTAGATAGTAATTCGATGTCATTTATATTTTGCATGTAAGACATTGTGATTATTGTTAAAATAGAATTAAAGCATTTTTCATTAATTAATGGAAATTATAGTATGAAATTAATTTAATTTGAACATTTTTCTACTAAAATGTTCGTTAATTTATAAAGTTTTATAATTTTCCCATTCTATAAAATTTAACTAATTAGAGTTTATTTAATTAAAAAAAATTATGATAATCAATTCCTATACCTTTGAAACCGTAATAACTTAATTCAATGAAAGAACCTAGAGATTATTTGTTACGTAAATGTTATTATTCGATGTAACAAATACATATATGTAATAATAATTTTATATATTTAGCATTAAATTACAAATATGAAAAATTTGTTGTTATTATTTTATAAATTTTATAAAATATGAATAAGTAATGAGAAAATTTTGCTTTCAAAAGCGATTATTTTAAAAAACTTTAAAAAAATTTACAAATTAGGGATAATCACTCATTTAATTATTTTAACTCGCTATTAATGATGCAATTTTAAATAAATATAAATATTAATTAATTATTAAAATTTATAGGTTATTCTTCAGAAATTTACCTAATTCTTAATGTATTTATCAAAGAAATCTTGTTTTTAATGTGATAATAAAAAAGGGCAGAAGAGACGCTCAATATAATATTATTATAATACATTTGTCACTATCTTTTTAGGAAGATAAAAGAAATCTGTGAAATAATAAATTTAATTTTAAATATTCCTAAAATTTTCCACACTTAATTCAAAATATTAATAATTAATCCAATATGTTAAAAATACTTAAATGATTGTACTTTTAATTTATTATATTATTTTTCAAAAAAATAATAATAAATATAATACATTGGTATAAATGGATTATAAATATACAAATATACTATAAAAAACGTCATTAAAAAATTATCAGATGAAATGAAAAGTTCATACTCAAATGAATGCATAATATGATCCAATTTACTCCAACATATTGTACATGAATACATGTATTTAATATTCAATTTTTGTAAAAACGGTTAATGTTCGTAGATAAATTGAAAAAGTTGTACAAAGATTCATGGTATACATAAAGGAAAAAATAAGCTAAAAAATATTAATGCCAGAGGTGGATGTACCCTAAAATAAAATATGACATTCAAATTTAAGCGGATTATCTTTTGCCTCTTAAGCATTATTTTTTAACACATTCCCATTTGATGATGATAACAACCCTCATTATTAAATAACAGACTTTGATCACACCCAATAACCTAAGAAGTTCAGAAAAATACGAGGGAAGTGATTTGGACGTCGGCAAAAAATAGCCAATTTATGCTCGAATAGAAGGAGAAATTTCTTCTTGTAATACTAATGGTTGGATTGGGAAGTAAAGAAGTGTATAATCAGTTACACAAAATTACCTCGTTCTTTTTAGTAATATTACTCCCCATTCATAGATGATTTAATACAAAATTCGAACTTTATCGATGATATTAATATAGATAAATATTGATATTATTGTTTTATTTATTTATTGATTTATTTAGAGAGTTATCCATTGATACTCAGTAGAAATAAATTAAAATAATTTTTAGTACTAAATGTAAATTTTGTTAATAATAATATTTATATCAATAATTGTTATATATTTCTATAAATATATTAATAATTAATTATAAAATTTATTCTTATATTATTTACCGAGTAGATACTACAACTTTTTTCATTCAAAATAATTAGTTTCTTTGTACACAGTAAGTTAAAATATTAAATTCATATCCGAGAAAATTATATGTCTAAATAACTTAATATTACTAATTTAATTGGCTAGACAAAAATCTTTTGAAGTACTGTTAATAAAATTAGTTTAGAAGTGCTAATTAAAATAAATTTGTATTTAATTAAACATATATTGGCCATTTATTCAAAAATACTTATTGGATAAAGAAACATTAAAAATTCACCATAAATAATATCAGTCTTCTTCAGTTCGAATGATGATTGCGTTATTATCTGTCCACCGATATGTTGCAGGATATGTAATGTATTTGTCAATTGAATTTCTGAAAAAATAGATTAGGAATTCAATTTAAATACACAATTAAAAAGATTTATAGTTTAAAATTACACATGTATATGTATTAAAAGATAATAAAATTATTAAATAACATAAATTCTTAACTTTTCACATAATTACATTAAATTGTATATATAAGAGCTATTTGAAAATATTTTTGAATTAATGTACCTTGCATAAATTTTTTATTATATATATTATGTCACTGGCTTGCTTTACCATTTTCCTCTTATTTTTAACAATATATGTAAATATCATGATTTTACTATAAATATTATTTATGTAAATTTTTTCTAATGCATTTTAACAGACATTGATGTCATATTAAAAATATGAATGTAATGAATGTAATAATATACATGTATATATTACTTAAGAAGTATATTTTTCATCTTTTTTTCATTTTATTTACAATTTTTAGATTAAATTAATAATTAACTTTGCACATAAAAATTTGAATAAATAAAATTCTTCTTTATAATAATGTAACTTTGTAACTATTCTCCTAATTTTAAATTAAAACTTTTATATATTTTTAGTATGAAACTAATTAAGTTACGATTTTTTAAATATTTATAAATAAATTATTTTATTCTTGTCACTTGTTTAATAGATATATAATTATTATTTTTTTCATACATAATTTAATTTTAATTTCCTATTTTTTAATTTTTATATTAATGAAAAGAGGAAGAAACCATTTTTTTTTTTAAATAATACAATAATAACTAAAATAGTAAATGGTAAAATAGTAAATTTGAAAAATTGATTAAAAACATGTAAAATATGAATAAAATGTTGAATATAAAGTATGAATAAACTATTACCAAAAAATTGTAATGAATTAAATAAATTGAATACGTAATATAATAACTTTGACAAATTAGATAATTTTACGAATATTCAGCAAAGATATAGGGGTAGAAGAATTTTTATATACACTAAGGACGGTCTGAAAATGATTCAAGAAAATAGGCTCATGGTTATCACAATTTCCATAAAATTAAATTATCATTCATCTCTTTAGCCTCTAAAGTTAACCTTTAAAGTTATAAAATGAATATCCGCGCTTATATGTTGAGGTCACAAACGATGTGGAAGCGATAGTGTATACTACTATTTGAGATTCTCTTCGATTTTTGAGACGTGAACCTAATAAGGACATATCAATAGATGTCTGTGATATAATTCACCTAAATTGTATGCATTAATTAAAATGATGACATTCTACAATCCTCAAGATACATAGCAGATCCTGACATAATACACTAATATGAAATAATAATGCTTGCTTACCCTCGGATAGATCACAAGTGCTTAGGCAAAGCTCTAATAGTGTAGTCATTGTAATTTTGTTGTTGATACATATTTGTGTTAACTAAAAAAATGCTAATTAATTAATTTAACACTTTATTCAAAAAAAAAAAAGTGATACCAATTGTAGTCATCTTGAGATCGGTACACATTTGTGCACTGGCCAATCAGTTACACCTGCTCGAATTTGCAGTTTTATTGGAACTACTTTTTATTTACTTCACGATGTGGACTATATTATTCGATCAGAGTATTATCGAGAAATTTATTTTATGACCGTATCTCTTTCCATTGATCAAAATAAAATTTTTACATCTTTTGAAGCAAATATTATAAAATCTGATAAATTGATCTTGTGTAGAAAGTTAAATCACATATTTTATTTATCTTGAGTAAATACAGTACATTAAATTTTCTTTTCATTGTTTCATTATTATTACTATTGGAAATTTTACATTCCTTCACTAATCATATTAAGGACTATATAAATAAAAAAAATGTATTTCTTAACTATTATTATTTTTTTTTTTAATTTATGTGCAATAGATTTTTAAACACATTTAATACAATGTATAATTAACTCGAATTGATTATGAATGAGCTCAAAATGAAGCCGAATACTTGATAATTATATCTTAAGTTTATTAGTCGTTGAATTATTAGTTTAAATTAAAAATAAATTTATTAATTATTTAAATATTATATATATATATATATATATATATTATACGTACATTTATGTTAACATAATAAGAAATTAACAAATATTATTTTCGTAAATAATTTTTTAAAGATTTAATAATTTTAAGGGTTTTTACTACAAAAATAAAATAAAATAAAGATTTTTTTATTAATTTATCAATCTGGAATCTACATAAATTCAGTGCATATTGATGTAAGATTTTTTAATGATATAAACAATTATTATGAATAAAAATTTACATATCTAACTGTTATAAAAAGAATAAAAAATATTCCTTTTAAAATTATAAAACGCATCTGCAATAATAAAGAAATAATATATTCTTAGAGCTATAAATTATATTGTATAAAAAGGATGTATAGAAGACTTAATCATCAATAATTACATTTTAAATCAAAATTATAAGTTAAATTTATTAATACATAATTATACTCCAAATATCATTCCATAAAATATTTTATAAGGTTCTGTATATTTTGGTGTCATTTTTACATTTTTCAATTTATATTTTTGATGTATACGCAATTGAAATATTAATTAAATCTGTTAACGAAAAATAATATTAAATATCTAATTAGGTAATCATATATCCAAGATAGATATTTTATTCAATAATACGGATAAATTTAGTGATTAATATTAGATATATATTTTCCAATTATAGTTCAATGTATTAAATATTGAACGTATGCGACATATATTTATCAATCAGATATAATGATAATAATTAAATTAATTAAAAATTAAATTAAGCCTTTAATTTAAGAAAGAATCAATATATCAGTCACAGACGCAAAATAGATGGCTTTTTTATTACAATATAAGTTGATAAGTAGAACTTCCTAGAAAATAATGGAATCAATCTTTTTTATCTTGATAATTATTACAATGATAATAAATTTATGTCTAATAATCTTAGAAGATTAGGTAATTTTTTCCTGTCATTTAAATATATAAATATTGTTTGAATATTTATTTGATATAAAATAGTAACCAATATAAATTTTACATTACAATTGGTCGTAAAACTTGTTTTTACTGTCTCAATGTAAAATATAAACAACTTTGAAAACTATAATAATTCGATTATTATAGAAGAGAGATTATAGAATGAATTAATATTATATGTTTGAAAAAGTAAAGGTGCCTATGTTGTATGTACATAATTTTCCTTTTCTTATTTATAAACTTTACATAAAAAATTATATAAAATAAAAGCAAGCCTCTTATAATTATTATATATTAAATTACTATCAAAAATTATGTAGTTTGAAATTTAATATATAAATAACAATTTTAATTGTTGAAGTATATTATTTTTTATTGGACTACTTAATTCTCTCGGTAGTTTCTAGGCAATATTTCACAAAGAAATCTTTAATTTTTCTGAATACATAATATAGAAAAATTAAGCATACAATCAAAGTTAAATTTTTTTCGTTTACAAAACTAAAATATTTTTAAATAAAAAATTTTTTTATTACCAGAATAGGTATAATACCAAAAAACTCTCGCAACAATTTAAAATTTACTTTTTTATGTTGATAAGTAAAAATTATTTTTTCATTTTTCTGCAACTAAATTTATACATAAGCAATATTTCAAAGATATTTGAAAAAGTATAGTATTGATCATAAAAAAAGAAGTAAAACAAAGTTTTAATTCCACGTGCCTCTGATAGCTTTAAAAAACTTTGAAAGAAACCACAAATAGGTTTGGTTCACCGCTTTGCACTATACGACTAACCTTAGTATTGGTGCATCCATGACATAAGGAAAATCATAAACATAAGCTTGGAAAATCGAATTCTTAAGGATTTCTTTCTCACAAAAACTGCATATAGAGAAGAATCATGGTAATGGAAATACTACTTTATCCACCGATAGATTGCCTTTGAGCTCTCCCAATGATACTTTCTCTATATTCTCTCGTTTATAATGTCAAATATAAATATTTATAATATATATATATATATCATGCATATATTATATATATGTATAATATATGCATGATAAGTTTTATCACAAATTATATTATTAAAAAAATTATGAATATATTATTATAAAGCCAATGTTTTATGCATATTTTATACCTTTTAAAAAATTTTCTGCATAAGAACATAGTCACATAAAAATGTCAACGTAATAAATAATAATAATAATAATAATAATAATCATAATAATAATAATAATAATAATAATAATAATAATAATAATAATAATGATGATGATGATGATGATGATGATGATGATGTTGTGATGATAATAATAGCAGCAGTAGCAGCAGCAGCAACAACAAAAACAACAACAACAACAATAATAATAATAATAATTTTTATTCAACGACTATGGATTTACAGTTGATTTTTTACATAATCATTTGTATTATTACGTAAAACTTGAGTATAATCTATTTATATTTTTTATTAATCTTAAATATTTAGAATCTTTCATTTTTTTGTTACTTCTCTAGTCACCTTTTTTCCTACAAATTAGCATCTGCTTAGATTTTTCTCTTTTAAATTTCTCTCTTCTCTTCTTATTTAATTCAGTCATCCATGCTGCATGACTTTTCTTGCTTTTCATTATGTCTATTCAATTTTGTTTATACCTGATATTCTACATTATTTGAAAATTTAATTTTTTCTTCCTTGGGATATATCTCTTTCTCTTTCTCTCTACAAAATTTGCTCCCATATCTTTTTTTCTCTTCCAATAACTGTTTGCCTTCGTATCATTCTCTATTCTTGTCATTTGTCTTTTTATCGAATCTTTATTCCAACATTATAAATACATTTATTGTATGTATCATCTTTTAAAATTATTTTTTCGTATTATTTTATATCTACATTTTTTAAATTTCTTTCAACCATTTGTGTTTCTGTTGCTTTTTATTATCTCTAATATATTTCGTTCAACGTCTACATTTCTTTCTATTTTAATTTTCTTTTCTTTTATTGACCTTCCAATATTATTAAAAAAATTTATTCTTTTTATGCTGTATTTTTGATTTATTTTATACTTTTATACTTTCTTCTTTAAAATATATTCATAATCTTTTAACTTACAATTTACTTTTTTTCCCTTTTCTTCATACCTATTCTGTATATAAGAATTCCCTATTTTTTTTCAAGAACTCTCATTTTTCTCTCTTTAAATTAAAAAAGACCGAAATATTTTATATAACTAAATTTTCTTTACATAATAGTTTTAAAATTTTCAAATTATTGTGTCTTGACACTTCAAATTCAATGAAACTACTTCAACCAATTTTTATTGTAAATTAATGTTTCATATATATTTTATTAAACTTGAGCTACAGTTATCTACCTTAAATTTTTAAAGTATTAAAATTTTTTTAAACTTTTTTTCTAGATCACTTCTTCATATAAAAAGGAATATTTAACCTTTTTTTAAGATTTCCAATTATTTTTCTATTTGACATTCAGTTTGATATGATTAAATTTTCTATTTATGATCTTTTTTGCTTTTTCCCTTTCTGTTTCTTTTTTTGTTTTCCAGAATGAATTTTTTTATTCTGACAATTATCTACTCAAAACTTTTCATAATTTTTCTATTATATTCTCCATACTCCTTCTGATGACTTTAATTTATCTTTAATTTTTTAATTAAATTTATTAGCATTTTAATATTACTCTTTTGATCATACACACCATTTTCTTTTATAGTTACCTTATTATTTCTTTATATATTTTCCTTATTATTTATATGAACTTTTTTTTTTATTTTTGAATTTTTTGCTAACAACATTATCACATCTAATCTTTATTTCAACACATATCTACTTAAACTCACTTTTCTTTATTTCATTTTATCGTTTTTCTTTCCTAAGATTAACTGTTCTTACAATTTTATATATTTTTCACCTCCAATTTCATTTCCTTTTTTTTATTCTCTCTATCTCAAATAACACTTTTTTCTGTACCCGTTTATATCTCTTACATTTTGCTGTCATCCATCATATTTTTTATAATATAAGTACATAATTATTACATTTTATAATTATAATTTTAAAAGAATTTGAATGTTTACATTATTTAGTAACACACACGAGGATTATAAAAAACTTATTGATATTTATTGTAATAAATTGACTTATATATAATTATTCAATAAGTTTTAAAACATAATACATCAATGGTGTTATAATCAAAGTTTATGGTGCGTTTAATAAATAGCAATATAATTACGTAAATGTTAATGCATTACATGTTTCTGTTACATATAGTATCAAAAAGTGAATCTATAGTTGAATATCTTAAGACTCTTGGATACAGAATATGGAACTTATTAATAAAAAAAATCAATATGTTTTGGACTTTAAAACTAAAAAATAACATAAAAAGAAAACAAAACCAGAATTGTAACAGAATTTGAGGGAACAAGACTTGTGTGTCAAATTTGTCAGTTCAGTGGTTTTCTCGTGTCTTCCTTGAGGCTTTTCTCCTATTCCTACTTCAACCCTTAGTCACTATAAGTGCTACCCACGCCTACACCCTTTCTGTTGATCGACCCTTGTCATTGCTGATGAACGGAAAAAAGAGCTCTTGGAAACCCTCAAGTATGTCATCTTTCATGGGTTCTCGAATCAAGAGTCTCAATTGAGAAAATAGGCAAGAAAAAAAGATGAAGTAATATAAAAAAACGATATAAAATGATAAAAAATTTGGAAGATAATGATAAAAATATTCATGACTACATTTGAATTAACTTCAACGATAAAAAATTATGAAGTAAATTAATGAAAGTTACATCATGTAGTTCAACAATAAATACTAAACTACTTAAACTTTTATGAAATTATTCTAATATGGGAATTATCATTATTCTCAATTACTTTATATATTTAAAATAAATAAATAAACATACTAATTTATTTTTTCATTGCATTTAAAAACCATGTTAAAATCTCTATAGATTTCAAACAAAATTTTGTTTTGTTTTTATATTCGTTCAACCAAGTGTTAATTTATTTAACAAATTTTATTAAAAGCATTACGTAACTATTCATAAATAAATAATCTTCAAATTTAATAATAATAAAAATTTTTATTTTTCGAAAATAAGTGAAAAAAACAAGAATAAATAGATAATCTAAATCTAATTTATATTTTTTTAAATAACATTAAAAAAAACCTTTATTTTTATACTTTTTATCAATATTAATCATTAAAACTTTAAAGTTTAATTTTTGTAAATTTAGTTAATATGAATAGTTTGAAAACAGTTAAATATACTTAATACTGCATTTTTAATTAAACTGGTTTTTCATAAAAAGCATAATTCAATAAATATACAACCATTATTGTAATTCAAATATGTAATAATAGATCAAAGTCATTTCACTTGTATGAATGTAAGATACTAAAATAAGTCATATCAATTAATATTCTCTAAACCGGTAAAAAATCTATATTAAAATATTCTTTTCAAATATTTTAATCCATAAAATATACTTTTTTAAAGAGATATAACTTCTCGAACTAAAACATTTAAATTATACTTTCAAATGATGAATATTCGCTTAAAGATTAAAAAAAAATTTAATAACAGTATAATATTATGTTTTTATGTAAGAAATAATTATGTCAGTTTGAGTAAATAGTATTATCTGGACAAAATTTTTTTTATCCACAAATATCCACCACCAACAATCTAAAATTACAAAAAATTGTCGATATAATAAATGTAAGTATTGACATTATATGTGAACAAGGATATACATAATATCTTTAGTAAAACTGATACTAGTTTTTCGGTGAACCAGTGGTTAAAAAGTATTTTTAATTTAAAGACAAAATATGCTTTGTGCTCTTATATAAACTGATCCAGATTCTGATATACATAATTTATAACAGATGAGTGCTTGGGTTTGTATATTCAAATATATTTATGTTCTTGAAAGTAATGAATGCAATAATTTACTTACTAATCTTATCCTACCTCGTCACGTCTGCAAGTTTCTATCTGTGACTAAGCCACTTGACTAAATTCTACTTGAAGCTACAAGCTTCTGTTTCATTGAGATACAGACTCATCCTTGTTTCTAAGTTATATTTTTTCATTCGCCATTTTTTCATTATTTTTGCCAGATATATTATATATACTTTAAAAAACTTTTTTTACCAAAAAATATAAATTATTTGACATCATCTTCTTTATTCAAAATTATATATTTATTCATTTTAATTTACGTCAGCGCAAAAATGTATAATCATAAACACAATTTTTAACCACTTTGGGAAAGTTCATATAATATTGAATTGATTTACAGTAAAATTATCGTGTTATATAAATTGCACATGACTTAGTACATAATCGTACTAAAAACTTTACCCTAGCCCCAACTTATGATTATTTAAATTATTCTATTTATATTATTTTAATTAATTATGTACTTATTTGATTTTTTGTTTCTTTAAAAAATTAAATTTTTAGATACGGTCGTTTTCAAACAACTATTTGCTTATTTATTTAAATTTAATAATTTATGAATTAAATTTTTTTTTTTAATTTTCATATATTTGTTGTAGAAACTAATAATAAATAACAATTTTTTTTCGGACACTACTCCATTAAATTTATGTATTGTAAAATAAAATTTTGTTTAAATATTTATAAATTATTTTAAATTTAAATAAAAATTCATTGAATACTGAATTGCCAGAATGTTTTAAACACTTAATTATGGTTTTCTAAAAAGATTTATCACTAAAGATATCTTACACGTATCTCGAAAATATTGTATAAAAATATGCAATTAATTAAGAAAAACACATAAACAAAAAGTAATTGAAATTATATTAAATAAATTATATTAAATTATATTAAATAACGATTGCAAAGGACTTGGAAATATAATAATTGGCCGCATGAGCATATTTCGTAATAATATGCAACGTCGTATTTGATGGGTCAGGCATGACGTTGGCCCTTTCAACGAATAAACAACAGTACCAACTGCGGAGAACCGATTGAAGGTCATAAGGGAGTACCGGAGAGTTCGAGTATCAGGGGCCATGATGATAATAGCAAAGCCTACAAAACAGTAGTGAAATATTATTATTGGCGAAATATGAGACCAACGTCGAATAATTCGTAAAAGGTTCTAGGACCTGCCAGAAAAAGAAGCTGGCATTGAAGTAAAACGAGATATCCCGTGATCATAACGAACACGCTTTCCTATACCTTTATGGTGATGTCTGTGGATTTTCATGGACGTTAAAAACCATCAGCAGGGATAATAGATAGGTATTGACAGTACCGAAATATATTGAGGAAATTTTGCGCACTCGAACCGGTGCAACGAGCAGTTAGCTAGTGATTAGTGATGATGATGATAATAGATGATGAGATAATCACGATTATCATCATCACTAATCACTCGCTATCTCGGAAGACCAGCGGCTATGCTCACTCACTTGGGTAGGCACTTCGGGAATAAATAAATCGATTCCAGTTGGAAAAAATATTCAGAATGCAGAGGTACCACACAAAAGAGGTTAGCGTCCTCGACTGAATGATGGCATGGAAAGAGCCCACCACACCTCCACCGAAAACTTAAAATGAAATGACTGAAAGCACCCAATAAAACCAATAAAGCAAGGTCCACCGTTCTAGCACACGTATGCATACACTCCGACTGTCCACGGTACGTCAGGTCAGAGTTCACAAGATGCCTGGATGTTTACACTCAACAAATCGGATGTTTACACTCCCTCTTAGAAATGCAGCAGAAACGCTTTGGGGTGCCAGAGCACGAGGAGTGGACTCTCGTTGCGAAAAGGGCTCGAAGAAAATCTGCAGTTTAAATCCACCCTTAACCAGACCAGTAGCAACATCCTTCATCTTTGCGAATTTTAATAAATCCATAAATAATTCCATATTTATGTATTATTAACTTTCTTTTTCTTCGCTCATTCGGGCTGCACATAGTTACTGACCGCACACACAGCAATATTGATAAGCGTCATTTTTAATACTATCGATTACGAATTCCTGAAATGTGGGTGTACTGTATATATAGATTGAAGGGGAACTACATGGAAACGGTCAGAAAAAACTTTTTATGATACCCGATTGAATACAATAAAATTTTACTTGTTTTACATTTTTATACAATTTAGCAGCTTAACTTTTTTTTATTTTAAGCTGTAGATACCAACAGCGAAATTGTATGTAATTTTTTTTTTTTATTTTTATTTTTCTTTTTAAAAAAACACTGAATCTGTATTTATTCTAAAATAAAATAAATTTTTTTTTTTTTATATTAATAACAATAACATTATTATTATTATCAATATTTTTGCTTCAGTTGTTGTTGTTTTTGTTGTTGTTGTTGTTGTTCTTATCATTATTATTACGTAACAATTAATTGACTCAAAATAAAAAATATGTCTGATGTCTTCAACAACTAATTTTATTTATCTCTAAATATATATTAAAAATGTGTGAAGTACATCATAAATTTTTTAATTAAATTAAATTTTTTTATTAACTTAATTTTAAGCAATTATTAAAAAATTAATTATAAAAATTATTGGATAAAAGATAGATTAAAAACTTAATTTTTAAATATTATTGCTCCTAAACCTAATTTTTATGGGATATAAATTATAAAACAAATAAATTATAAAATTGTAAACGAAAACTTAGATTTCTTTAAATTCATATTGGAAGACTTTTTAAATTAAAAGTATTCTTTTGCTGAAAGCTACATGCAGTGGTTACAATTACACCTATTTAAGATAATCAACAGATTATAAATCATATTGTAGCCTGATATCTGTACAACTAAGTACTTTGTAATAAAATTTGAAATATGTTTTACAAATATTCATTTTTAATCTTAAATAGAAAATGTAATATTGTGTCAAATGTATCTTTAGAAAAATGTTTTATCGTAAATGAATTAGAATATATGCTATTTTTTTGAAGATAAATAAACATTCAGAGGTTTGAGAAACTTTATGAATATTTTAAATAAACATAACTCAAAATTTTAATAATATTAATGGCAAAAAGTAAGATTTAAGAAATTAAATTTTTTAATAAAATATGATTTATAATTATTATTATTCTTCTCCTAATTTCGAATATTGTATTTTAATTTGTTTATATAAATTCATTATTAATCACAACTATAATAAACATAATATTACTTAGTAATGTAACAAGCTTTGATTGTGATAAAAATAAAAAAAAATGTTATGCGTCTGATTTATTTAAATGAAGCTTGAAAAGGCAAAGAATCTGATGCGAATTAGAAAGTAAAATCTTCGATAGGCATCCTCCTCATGCTCCGAGGTATTTGAAATCCTTTTTTCCATTTTTTAATACTTCATCATTTTCGAGAATATCGATAGCACTCAAGATGGAAGAGAATTTACAGTTTGTTACAAGGAAGTGAGTGCCACTAATATACGACATTTCACATTTCACCGAGCAACTTTAATGTGTATACACATATAGAGTTAAAAAACTTTTAGTCACGTAGAGAGGAAAAAAATGATTTAGTGAAAGTAAAAATGTTATTTGGAGGAAAAATAAAAAGAGGCGTTGGTGGAATGAGAAACCCCTTGGAGCGATTCGAGGTTCGAGGATTGAGGGATCGAGGGTTCGATCGCTACGCAACAGAAAAAATATTAAACGCGCGCGCCTTGTCAGGCAACAAGTGACCCGGTAAAACATGTGGATGTAGGGCTGAAAGTGAAACTTTCCAATGGTGTTGTAAGGTGGGTAGCTGTAACCACTAAGCTGTAACCTGTCGGTCAATCGATTTTTGACGTCCCGCATCTCCTTTATGTATAATCTTTAACCCCAATCTCTCCCCCCCCCTCCCTCGCCCGCCCTACCCACAGGACTCGCCCAAAATCACTCCCGGTACTACATAATTATATCGCTTTATAAATTTAAAAACCCTTTTTTGAGAAAAATCCTTGCGGCCCAGTGATTATTAGTCCACTCCCAAATTAAAAATCAACAACTCACAGCGCAGTGAAAGAGATCTGACATGGTCAGACCGGCAACCACTGTACTATTCACTTTAATTCAATGTTTATTAAGGAAACGTTAACATCATTACGATCATATTAGTGGTTTTCACTAAATATAGCAATCAAATATAACGATAAACAAAATATTATATACTTTTGAAGCAGATATTTTTCCCTGTATTCAATAATTGCAATATTCAAAAGTTTTTTATTTATTGTTCTTAAAATTTTTACTATTTGAAAATTTTGTTAAATCTATTTCATTTATATGTACGCATAAGCATTTCATATTTATAATTTCTTTTTGAAAAAAAAAACTTTTATTTTCTAGCAATCTTTTGAACTATGATATCCAAATTCAAATGTAAATTCCGTTAAAAATTTAATAAAAATTCATTTTTCAGATCCACGTTGAATATACATTATCTATATTTTCTTAAAGTACTTTTGATATTTATCGATAATTTATATCATGTGGTAAATAAAAATTACACGTAGTTTTGAATAAAATTATATTTCTAATTTATTAATATATTATAAACTTTTAATTAAGAATAATTTATTATTTATTATGTAACAGTGATAATTTTTTCACTTTCAAAAAAATTTTTGCATATTAAAAGGTACTTATTCAAATTTATAAACTAAAATTATATATAGACGCTCAAACTTATACGTTTATTTGCCATTTACTTTAAACATGATAATTTAATTGCTGATTTATTAAAATAATCTTTTTATTATAATGAAATAATAATAAATTGATTTTGTATCTCCATTTAAATTTAATCTTCTCAGAATTGAGCTTTAATATATTTTTACATTATCTTCTTAAACAGATAGATATAAACAAAATAAACAATAATTTTGGAAGTTTTCGTCATTCATGAGAATATTGTTTTTATTAATTAATTATAATATTATTTTAATTATTCTGTATGAATAATAATAATTTCATTTATTATATAATTAGTATACAATCACAGTCAATAAAAAGGCAAAAAGTTTTATTGTAACATATTATAATATTATTTTTTAATATTCAATAAAAGTCAAATCATAAAATAAATCTTAATTATTATGAAAATTTAGATTAAATATTTTAACTTTTGCATCATTAAATTAGATATTTATATTTATTTTTATATAAAATTTGTATAGACTATATAATTGAAATTGAAAATTAATTATTATATTTAAAAACATTTATAATTTTTAAAAGAATGATAAAATCAGTAATTAATTAGAATAAATTCAAGTAGAAAAAAATTTAACATATTTTGTTAAAAAATGGAAAAATCAAAAAAATGTTAAAAATTGAATATAACAGTTTTTTTTAAATATAATGAACACTACATAAAAATTTTTAAATCTCTTAGGAAATAAAAATTCATTTTCGAACGCACTATTTTTTTTAGAATTCATAATAAATATAAATCACTTACGGCTTTTAAGTTTTACTGTACATACAAAGAAAACTATAATAAGAACCAAAGATACAGATATAAATTTCGTAATGTGTAAGAATACTTTTTCTCAAATCACGAATGAGTAAAGAAATTTATTAGCATTTTTTATATATACATGCAGATACAACCACAAACGCGCCCGCGCATCTATGCTATTATATTATTTTCTATTCATTTAAAAAGAGTATGTTAGATATTTAAAAAAAAAAAATTAAAAATTTGCAAAAAATTATTACATAAATGATAGAAAATAATGTACTGCACTCCAGCTTAGGATTGTATAAATTGAAGCTCATTCAACGAGAATTTTACTTCTTACTTACTCCATCGGCGGTTAAAAACGGTGCTCAAGGTATCGTGACTACATGCTAAATCCAAACTTATGGAAAAATAAAAATGTATATTTTACATAATTTTAAAAATTAAAAAAAAAGATTTGATTATAAGTACTAAACTAAAATAAATATTCTTTAATAATTTTTGTTTGTGATTTCTTTAAAAATAATCATTTGCACAATATTATTTTATTACGATAACCTTTTGAACGTGATTATTTAGTCTTGTAATAAGATTTAAAATGATAATAAAAATCATTAATATTTATAAATTATTAATTTATAAAAAATTAATCAATAAAATGAAGTAGCTTATAATATACAAATTTGTTAAAAAATTGGAAATTTCAATTGCATTAATATTTTATTAAATTATTTAAAAAATAATTATTCGAGAAAAAAAGTAATAATCAAATAAAAATATTTATTAAAATTTAAAAGTACCTCACTTTTAATTATTAATTTAAAAACTTTATAAGTACAAAAAATTTTTTTTTTTAAATTTAATTTTAATTTTAATTTTGTTTTTTAAAATATAGCAATATTTAATTTTAATAATACAAATTTAAATATTTTTTTTATTGTACTCTATACTTTTTTATATTAATTAAAATTCATGATAATAATTAAAATAGAATTTAATTTAATGTTTTATATATAATAATTGACAGATATATATACGTACAAATCTACACATGTGTATATTTATAATCCACATTATCATGTTTTACTACTCTTACGCTAAAATACTATAAACTGTTTTGCTATTTCTTCAATAGTTTTTGTAATAAAATGTCTAAAATATCCATTTCTTAAACACATATTTATGGGATTTGTTGTCAAAAATTTAAGTATTTTTATATTGTAAATTATGTATTCTTCTTTATGTGTACCGTTTAAAAATGAGTTTAACATTTCAATTCCCATGAGAATACGTATTAAATAAACGTTGCTATAACTTTGATTAAAACTGTTAAATTATTTTAAAATTTGAGATACGATTATTTTGTAACCAATGAACCACAACAATGGACACATGTTTAAATAAAATGAATCGACTCCAATCGTAGCTTTGAATCGTGAACGCAACTAATGAATTTTAACTTGTCTATTAAAAAAACATTGCAGAGTAAAAGAAAATTTAGACTTGAATTTAAATTATATTTGAATGGGGTAGGCTTTTAATTTGATATTGGAAGTTCGGATTGCATTGACACGCGTAAATAAGTGCGTCTCAAATCTCTGATTAAGTATCAAAAAGTGTCAGGGAGTGTACTTACATGTTGGCAAGAGGTTCCTCAATTTCCGAAAGCAGACACCGCATGAATGAGTGAGAGAGAGAGAGAGAGAGAGAGAGAGAGAGAGAGAGGGAAGCAGAGGGGTATATATAGTATTGGCTACGTGGATGTTGGATGCTGCTCACCTTGGCGCATGGCACAACTGATGCGGCCCGTCCTCGCGAGCTTTGAGAGAGGGTGGAAAGAGGGTTGAAAGAGGGAGAAGGATATTATTATTTCCGAGAGGATACTTCGCCAGAAGAGAGACACCCACACCCTCCTGACGCGGTGACGCGATTGTACTGCACTTGTGAATGAAACATCACTGTGATTCAGCAAACTTAATTCCCGACCGACGATTCTACCAATCCTAACTACGTATTTATTACTATATACTTTATACTACTACTGCTACCCCCTTCTTTTCCCTCTAATCACCACTATTCGGTGCTTCCACACTTTACTTGCACGCATCGCCTATTTGTACTTTTTATCTCTTTCTCTCCACCCCAAATTAAGATATCAACTACTCTAAAATTTCCTCAAAATTAACATATTTATTATTTGTTCTAATTATCACTTAGTTGTACAATCAAAACGAAAAGTTTTGATCTCAATCGTCGACACATGAATATTCTGATTATATCAACAACTTTTTATCTGTGCAAACAAATCTTTTTGATTTCATAATAATATTTATTGTACTAATATCAAATCAATCTTACACATTATTTTCATTTTACTTCCATTCGTTTTATGAAAATTATATATTATTAAGAAAACGAAAACGGAAGTTCATACAAAAATCTGTGAACCATTATATTTCATAATATAATGAAATTTTATTAATTTTTATTTTAACTTTATTTTACTTACATGCATACTCATGTGTACATTTCACCATGCAACCACTTATTATTAAATTAAATAAATTATAAATAAAATATAAATTAAAAAATATTTTTATATATACAAAGAGATGATATTATTTATAAAATTTAATACAAATATTCGTTTTTTCTAATACTAAGTTTTGCAATCCTTATATCAATAAAATATTGATCTTGTTTAGATTGGTTAACATTTATATTATGATAATACGTTTAATAAAAAATGTAAAATAATTATTTTGCTTTGATAACTATATTCATTTAATACATGTCATACACTCACAAAAGTGTAAATAAATAATGTAAATTAAATTAATAAATATTTTTAAAAATATTTTTATATCTACTTTTTTATAATTTTCCATTTCATTATAAATATTACACCTACTTAATAAAATAAATTTTTATATTATCTATTCAAGTGTATAAAATGTATGAAGAAAAAATTATCTTAGTAAACAAAATATTTTAATATATATATATATATATATATATATATATATATATAAATCATACAATACTAATATAAATCTTTCTATTTTCAATTTAGTTCAACTTAAATGAGTACATTTTACAATATTTTTTTTCATTAACTAGTATCCACAAAACCATAAATTATTTTAGAAAATTGAAAAAAATTATTAGAATTATATTTTTACTAATTCCTGTTCAAATTTATATTTTAAAATGAAAATTTTCAACCTACAATATAAATTATTGCTCTATTTACGCTCATATATCTCAAAACAAATTAAAATGTATATAAACTTAACATTTGCATTAAAACTTTTTTTAATTAAAATTTACTTCAATTAAAATAATTTTACTTGATTTATTTTAACATGAATTATTACATTTAATACGTATAAGTAAATACATCTTACGAATATATTGGTGAACAGAAGATACATATGTACTATATATCTAAATTTATTATCATTTTTTTAATAAAATTGCGGTTTACATATGTAAGACTTTTTATAAATCATTAAATAGATTTAAAAAAAAAAAATAAATAAAACTTTTTCGAGAATTCAACAAATTTTTAATTTATTTATAAAACTTTGGATATTATTTTATACAAGTTATAATTTAAATTGTAAATTGACAGATAAATTTATTTAAAAAAATAATATAATTGTACATAATTATAAGAATAAGTAAATAAATTGAAAAAATAAGAAAAACTTTTTTTTTAATCACATAATCTACAACAAATAAAATATTATTTTTCAATTTACTTTTACATTTAAAAGTCTAGAACATGACCCCTTATAAAACACGAATATGATGTATTGTATTTCAAAAATTAATTTACAAAATTGTCATTATGAAGTAAAAAAAAGTTGTACAATCTAATTTTTATTTTTAAAGTAAAACTAAACTAAAAACTTGTAATTTTAAATAATAATATGTCACCGAAAAATGATACTTCTAGGAATTTCTAAATTATATTTAGTATATAAATTTATAATGTAACTCTAATTTTAATGTATTGTCACAATTTTAAATATAATTTTAATTTTAAAATAAAAATAGTCCTATAAATTTTTTGTCTAATTTGTTGAATAATAAATCAGCTTTGTAAAAATATTTTTTCAAACATAGTTCATCTTATTCATAAAAATTGAAGAAAAAAACTATTAAATTAGAATTTGAGAGAGAAAATTGAATTCACATGAATGAACATTGTATAAATGATGTATAGAATATAAATTATTACCGTTATTATTTAAAATGCTATTGATATCTTTTATATTATATTATATTTTATAATAATGTTCGTATATTATAAAAATGAATTTGTAAGTAAATTTATTATTTTTAATTAATTGCTATTATAAAAATTTGATTAATATAACGGTTTGTTCGCGGGCAAGTATTATTATAAAAGGATACCATAAAGCTGTACAATATTAAAAAATAAATTTAAATTTATAAAAACTTTTTTTTTTCTATTTTACAATCATTTGAATGTGAAAACATTAAAATAAAATAACTTAGAATAATTTATATTGTAATAAGATGACGAAATTGTTGATAAATTGTTTTTACAAGCAAAAATATAAATAATTAAAAATTAAAATAAATCATTTTCATTCAATAAATTTTTAGTGTAAAAATTAGTGTAAAAAAAATTTTACTATTCTTCCTTCACACGTTAAAAATTATTTTGTTAAACTATATTATAAAATTAATTGATTTAATTATTTATATACATGTATTGCATAAAAATAAGAAATTAATAGTATGATATTTAAATAGTAATACTTTAAATAAAATAAAATATTAACATAAATTACTTATAAAGTTCAAAAAAGTTATCAGTAGATATAGTAAATGCCCTAAAAGAGGAAATAAGTAACAGAAATAAGTACTGACAGGTCTTGCATTATAATCGATAACCATAATTTTTTTTCATTGATAACGTGTACCAAAGTGAAAATATAAAAAAAAAAAAGGGCATTTTACTTGTACATCCACATGAGAATTTGGTGCGCTCATCAACAATAGAAAGAAGCAAGTGAAATGTCAAAAATTTATGAATAAGAAAAAAATAAAAATAATAGTAGCATTAAGAAATAAAAATAGAAATAAAAATAGAAATAGTTTAAAGTCTGAATAAAAAAATAATGGCGTGTGAACTAACCTGTCAGTCAATCCGCAAAGTTCGGAAACCGTGGAGCAACTGAGGTAGCGGAGTGGAGTCGTGCGTCGGGAGCAGAAACGACGATGACGAAGCCGCCGCCGTCGCTCCCAACGGAGATTGGAGGGAGTTGCAAAGAGTAAAAGAGAAACAGGTTAAAAAGATGGGCAGATGGGCAGATAAATTGCTAGATACACAGAGAGTGTGTGGGTGTTTGGGCGGGTGTAGGTGTGGCTGTGGGTGTGAAGGTGAAAAGAGGGAATTGCTCCAGCTGCTGCTGCTGCTGCTGCTGCTGTTGCTGCTGCTGATGCTGATGCTGCTGATGCTGATGCTGATGCTGATGCTGATGCTGCTGATGCTGATGCTGATGCTGATGCTGATGCTGATGCTGGTGCTGATGCTGACGCTGATGCTGATGCTCATGCTGATGCTCATGCTCATGCTCATGCTGCTACTGCTGCTGCTGCTGATGCTGCTGCTAATACCACCCTCGCATACAAACATCTCCCAACCTGGACCTCTTCTAGCCCAATTCACAATTCTTTCCTCTTATTTTCTAATCTCTTCCATTTATCTTTCTCCTCTTTTCTTTTTCCTTTACTCAACTTGCATTAATGGAATCGAGTATTACTATTAAATTTAATGTACAGACTTACAGTTCAAGAGCTTAGCAAGTATCGGCAAATTTATTCATCTACTATAAAGTATTTTTTTTCCTAAAATAATAAACTTTTTTCTTTTTTTTTTTTTTTTTTTTTGATCCTTTAATTGCTATAAATGGTGTCTCATTCACATTTTCACAGCGCTCATTGATTTTACTATTGATAATAAAATTTTCAATATTTTTCATGCACTTGCAACTGCTTCTTAGTGTTTTAAAAACTGTAGTTTCTATAACATTAAGTACTAAACTTTATTATATTTCAAAATTTATTTTTTTCTTTAATTTCGAAATACTTTTTAAGTATACTTTTAAGCTCATAATACATTTTTTAAATAAATATTATTTTATTTTCATTTTAAACAATCATATATTTTAGAACCATCACTTTAAATAATAGTAAAGACGTTATCCAATTTTATATATTTTTTTTGTGTAACGAAACTCTCGATTCACTGCGTTTACTTGTGTGATTTTTGTATAAATTTATACAAAACATAGTATAAAAAATTAAAAAAGTTGATAAAATGTATGTTAATTAAAAAAAACATTCATTGTTTATTCTTTTTAAATTTTTTAAGAAAAAAATCAAATGTAAACAAATACTATATGTCTTGAATTTAAATATAAGATTACAAATAAGGTAAGGAAGAATCTACAAATTGAAAATTAATTAAATTATTTTTAATTTTCAATATTATTTTATTATATATGCTTAATTGAAAAAATTATAAGTTTACAAAAAAGAATTATACATATCCTATTTTGAACGAAGTACTTCAACTTTTTGGTTCAAACGTTTGTACAGATAGATCAAATTTTACAATCCATGAGGTCAATTTACTCTAATCAAAGTAAAAATGGAATTGTTTGCTTCTACATGTAAAGGCAAATGCAACTCTCATTCTACACAAACAAATATTTTTCCGATACTAAAAATAAATCTACAGTAAAGTACGCTAAAATTATTCTATAAATAAGTTATTCAACCAAAGAAAAATCTATAGTTCACGATTCCGTGAAAGGAGTCTAGATGAATAATTATACTATTGCAATAAGATACATAGTTCATTCAACTACTAAGTTATTATATATCAAAATTCAAATACCGAAAGTGGTTTATAGTAAATTCTAAAGAAAATATTATATAAATTCATAAAAAATTTTCTTTAATAAATATATAGTACCCCTAAAAAATCTTGAACTCATAGAATTTACGTATAAAAAAAAATTTTTAAATATAATATTAGATATATATGTACACTATAGCAGATATGTATAATTTAATATACATAAAAATAAATAGATATTAAAACTGCTTTCAAATTTTATTTTAAATAAATATTTTTTTTTACATTTTACATTCAATAAATATTAAAAGTCCATTTTTAATTTAATTTAACCCAGGAATTCTCATAATTACATTCCAAAGACAGACCAATAAATAATATATAATACATTACTTAATATTTTTACTGCACCAATAATCAAATTATTATGTGTTATAATTTTATATTTCTAAAATAACTATATTTATTGTATAATCAAATAATCACTAATTAAACGCACTTTTCATATGTAATTTTTTAAATATTAAAAAATCTTTTACATGTTATATCCATTATGCAAATAAATTGGAAATGATATTATTATTAAAACACTGATAACGTTAATAATGAAATAAATAAATTTTCGTATAAATTGGAATTATTCTTTAATTTTTAATGATATCACATTTTATATTATTTTTTCTCGTACACTAAACTTGAATACACTAACATCATTACTTATGGAACTTTGTTTTGAAGCAAAGCAACAAATTCAACACAAAGATTTAAGGTCTTTCACATATATAAATACTCAAATTTATAAATAACGAATAATTATAAAAATGAACGGTACTTATATACTGAATAAGTACATGTAGAAAAATACATTTAATATAGCAATTGATGAAATACTGCAAAAACATTTGACACTGAATGCACCCGCTCACTTATAATTAACAAAGAGGTACCACATTTTTTTAATTTGTAATTTATACAATCCTTGACAAAATAAAATAATAAAATTCTAAATAAGGATTCATATATTTAACAGTGCATTTAGTTTACAAATTTAGGTCAGATTTTAATTAAAAATCCAGTAGAGAAAAATGTAATAATTCAAGATTGATACTTATTCTTGGAAAAGGGACTTAGTTGTTTAAACACTAAATATATATTAATATTAATATGAAATAACAAATGAGAAGTAATAAATAATCCAAATGTATATTGAATTAACAATGAAATTAAATTAAGGCTAATTAAATGGAAGTTATTTAAATTAAATGAAATGTTAAATCATAGATAGAAAAATATTAAGTATATATGAAATTTAAATTTAAAATTTAATTAAATTTTAAAATTTTTGGTAGATTATAATTGAAAAAAAATGTATTCATTGAATTTAAAATGAAGAAACATCAAATTTTTATGAATATATTTTTTAACAAAATATAAGTTTATTTATAAAAAAACTTTCAGATGAATTCAATTGAACATTAAAAATAAGTATTTAACATAATTAAAATTTATATAAATACATTGTAATTATTTCAGAATATTGAAATTTAGTTATGAAATCATTTTAATTTTTCTTTATCTATGGTTTATTACCAGAAAACTTAAAATATTTTTATAATAGTGATTATAATTTTGAAATTGAATATTCACTACTATAAATCAGTTCCTTATAATTTGAACAATATTAAAAAAATGGTATTACCATTATTGAATAAATTTTATTGATATAATTGAAAGTCCTTATTTATTAAAAAAAAATGTAAACTCTGTAGTCTGAAAAATATTATTATTATTATATATATTATATTAATAATATAATACATAGCTAAATAATATCAGATTTTTGTAACGCACATGTAATACACATGAACCAATAATTACTTTAATACTTTTAATATTTTAAAATATAAAATAAATATAACTACCGGAAAAAATGTCCAAGATTTATAAATGATTCAATTATGCAATACATAGTCGTGTTAGTGGTCCATCAAATATTTGCTTATTTGTGATCGACGAGCCTACGCTCAAGCACAGAGGCTCCGGGGAAGCAGTTGCGGTCGGTTTATTATTAGTTAAAAGAAATAAATTAAAAAATTAAATCAATTGGATTTGTGCGGTTACGGCCAAAATTCTGTTTGTATCAGAATCGCGGATTTGGCAGTAAAATATATATAGAAATGAATAAAATAAAACACTGTGGATCCATATATAAAAATTCAAATTCCTATGTTTGTTGAATACAAGGCTGGTAAAAGGGGTGGTGACTCTTCCTCATCTGTCTGTATTGTGATGAGTGAAAAATTCTAACAACGCTAACTAACCCAATAAAAACTTAATTTTTAAACGCACTACACATTAAAAAAATATGCTCGCCTTATCATAACTTCTAAATACATGGGGTTGTATGAAGATAAAGATTGCCCGCTTAGATCTTATTTACTCATGCTACATGAGTTCTTGATGAATTTTCTTGTTTTGAACTCGCTTTGTTAGATTAACTATTTTTCTATTTTTAATAATTAATTAATAGTAAATATTCTTTCATAACCCTTTCAACCTATATTTTTTTAAACATTTTGATACATTTTTCTAAGGTTTACATAAATTTTTAAAGTATTATATTCATAAAAATTGATTATTCTACTTTTTATATAAAAATGACGATATGAATTATCAACATGCTTATCTCTTGCAGATAAATTTGCACACGCGAATCTATTTATATTTATTATACTAATTTGTTTCATAATAAAATTTTATTCATTTTTCTACTTAGTTATTCGTTTAAAATTACAATTTTAAGTTTTAGCGCATTCTTAAAATATACAATAATACATTAACATCATTTGTGTATAATTTGATAATCATTTAATCATTGGTTATTATATTAAATAATTTAAAATGCATAATTGTATTAAAATATACGTATTGTAAGTTGTTGCAAAGATTTGGCATAACTTCCGGCCGGGTAAAAGGTTTTCGGATTTCGTATCGCAATGTATCATCCAAAGAAAATCACCTTTGTTTACCATTATATAAAATTTATTAAAAATATATATCAGAACAATGTTTAAATTTTACTCTCAAATATTTGTCTCTTACTAGATTGTTCTAAATTCATGTAAAATATATTTAATAGCTGGACAATGTTTTTTTTCTTTAGTTTTCTACACGAATATTTATCTCTTACCTATTTACTATGTTATTTCAGATTTGCATAAACTTCATTAAAAGTATGTATTTTAAGACAATCTCTTCTGAATTTTACTTACAAATATTTGATTACTTCAAATTCGTATAAGTTAATTAAAGACAGTGGGATAATGTAAATAATGCACATCTTTTATTTCTATTATCCATATAGCCAATATATTACTTGCAAATTAAAAAGAATTTTTGAATAAATTATTTTATAATTATATCTTAATTAAAATATAAAATTATTGATAAATGATATTACCATATGACTCCTGACCATATACAAACATAATTATAAATTAAGAATTGTGCGTTAAGTATTATTTATATTATCTGTACCCGAGAGAGAAGATTTTGTGAATGCACTTATAATAATAATAATAATAATAACAATAACAATAATGATAATAATAATGATAATAATAACAATAATGATAATAATAATGATAATAATAACAATAATGATAATAATAATAATAATAATAATAATAATAATAATAATAATAATAATAATTGTCAGTAGCTCAGTTTGCAAATTAAAAGTCTCAAGAAAACGAAAAGTCTACATTTGATTTAACGATACAAAGCAAAACAAAAGCGGCGATCATTCTGTATCGAAACTGTAAGAAACAAAGCGATAAAAATCTCTGTAATAACAAATTAGCGAAGATTACGAAAACTAGTATGAATTCAGTTTTAAAAAATAAGGGAAACAGTCTCATTCTATTCTCTACACCTTTTAATCTTTTTATCAACTCGTGGACCTCGTTAACATTGTACCCTCTATCACGAAATTCTCTCTCGTATTTCTCCACATCATATTAGCCATAGATTTTAAATAATACATAATAAATATAAGAATAAAAAATTAAATAACTATTGATCAACGAATCAAAAGCTACTATTATCTCTAGCCCAACATTAATTAACCTGTCAAATATCCATAAATAACATACATCCAGAATATACACGACAATTTATAATTTATAACTACATAGTTGCAGTACCTGAAAAATTATATTTCAATTTATATTTGTATTTGTTTTCTTATTAATATTTCTCGTATTTTTCCCTTTTTAGGTTAATTAAAAGATATATAAATGTAAAAAAAATAGGAAAATAACAATAACAAGATAGATAATTTAGAGAGATATTTAGAAATGATAATAATTTATTTCTTTCTCTTGTAGATTTTGTTGGGATGTTTTTAAAGGTTACAATAATTAACAAGAAGGCCTGGAGACACAGATTTTCAGTTTTCTCAAAGACTGAAAATTCAGAGTTGTGACAAGAGTTTATTAAGTTTTCTTTAGTTTGAAAAAAAAAAAACTGAATTGACTGACTGATTAACTGCTTGAAAAACTATTTGAAAACTAGTTCTGAAACTCTAGATTTCTCACCCTTTTTACAGGAATTTTAAAGGACAGAGTGCATGGCTCAAGAGAGAATTTTTATCACTCTTCCTGGAAAAGTGATAATTAATTTTCTATTTTCTTAGAATTCAAAAAAAAAATTAATTGATTTGGATTTACTTTTCACAGTTCTGTGACTTCGTTTACAATCATATATTTTCTATCGCATACAAATTTTTTGATATTTTACTAAATATGTCAATATTATTTATTTGTTTATTATATATTCGATAGAAATATAATATTTTTATTTGCTTTAATTGTTCAAATTTCTTTAACTTAGTGGATTACAATAATGTGTAAAATTTTAATATGTATTTTGGTGTAAAATTTATGATTTTGTATAACAAAAGATTTTGTGCGAGTGACAGTTTAGTGAGTTTTTTTATTATGATATAACAATTTTTGTATTACTTATGAACTAGAGTTTTATTTTCAATACCTATACTGTGGGTGCGATTCATTTTAAATAATTCAATTTATAATTGTTAATGTTTTTAAGTTAAAGTGTGTTTAATATTATGTAGGTACTTTGGTTTTATTTTGAAAGGGTTAGGTAGATTCTATACTGTAATTTTGTAATATTTTCTTTGTTTAAACATATATTTCCTTTATATGAGTTTCCATGATTAGAAATTTTCCCAGGGCCAACTTTTTTCCCTCCCTCCTTTTTATTGCTTCCAGACGTTCATCTGAAATTGATTTTCTATGGTGACTTTTATCATTCAAAATTTTTCAAATCTGTAAGAGAGATAGACTAAAAAAAACCTTTGCCTTTTAATAATATTTATAGAAAAAATTACTGTGATTTATGGTAGTGTAATGTTTATTAACTAATACAAATATTTCTTTAGTTATTTACTTTTTTTTTAAATATATATATATATTAATAAAATCAATTTGTAAACTGTAACGCATTCCATTGACAAATTTTTTTATATTATATTTAATATACGTACTTTGTTAATTTTCTTAAATATGTTCATTATCTTTAAATATAAAAAGAAAATTCAAGGTATAGTAAGTATTCAATATTTGTTTAATTATACATATTGGTAAATAATCTATCAAATCATTTTTTATATAAAATATTTTTCATAATTATGTTTTTTCACCAATTTTTCAGGTAATATTTCTTATTTTCACATCAAAAATTATAAATTCATGTGGAATGTTAAAACTCCTATTGATTATGCATAAATTTTTATTCTATTCACTACCTCACAGAAAATCATGATCCATATTCATGACCTTAATGATATACATAATTTCTGAAAAACTAAAAAGAAGTACAATTAAAAAAAAAATATTATATGTTAAGTAATGAGATCTACTTTCAATCACTCGAAACATTGATTTATATATAATTTCTATAAACTTTATTTATTTTTTAAATCATTGTTGTTGATTTTGCTCTTTTTCGATCATTGTAAAAATATTTATACTAATTCTGATTCATTAAAATATATTATAGTTTAAACTATTGTTTATCTAAATTTTTTCTCTCTATGATAATTAAAAAAACAGAAAAAAACAATAATCATTCATAAAATTTTTCATACAAAATAATATAAATACGTTTTTAAATAAACTTAATAATAATTGTTGTTTGTTGGATATGGAAGATTTTGAACACTTTTATATTGGCAAGCAGCAAACCTTTATTCATGAAATACAAATACACAGTTGGATGTCGTCAGAGAATTTGATCACAAAATTCGTTTCGCACGGAATTAGGCCTTTTGGCCCCGCCCTTCGCGATCAGATTTTCATTTGTCTTTTCCAAGAATCAAAGGACGGTTGAGATTATCACTCCAACCGACTGATCTATTCGCGCTTTCGATCGCGCGCGATTTTCCGGCGCCCGTATACACATACACACACACACTATTCATCACCCCTGGCATAAGAAAAAGCCCTATAAACTATTCGTATCATACTCGCGAGTTTATACAATAATTATGCAAAATCTGTCGAGACGTCTTCGCCTTCAGGAAAAACCCACCTTAGGCGAGAAGAAGAGAGAGAGGATGACGAGTCATGAGAGGATGAGAGACGGAGAGACATAAATCACAAGACTCGTGCGAGACATGCTTAAGAGAGAGAGAGAGAGAGAGAGAGAGAGAGACAGAGAGAATGGGGACGTCGACGAGACCGTCTTTCCCGCTCACACACACGCATTCCTACGCAGCAGCACATACACAAAAGCGCAGCCCTTCCCATTTCACACAAACGGCGAAGCTCTAGGTACGTCTTTTTTGAGCCCCTTCGCTTTATTCGGTCAGGCGCACAACACAAAATTGCGCATTTTAATGGCCCTTTCAATGGTTTGCACATCGCGGGCGTCCCCGCATCCTGGACCTACGTCTTCTGGGATAAAAATCCCAGTTTCCGTCCCTAACAATAATATTTTTTGCTGTTAGTGAAAATAATTAGATAATCAACTAGATTCCAATAACTGTCTTTTTTTAATAAAACAGAATACAGCGCGAATATATTTTATTACCTAAAGAATAATAAAACGATAAGTTTTTAATGTTTTATAATGTTTAAGTACAGAATATTAATTATGTAGTAAAAAAATTAATTTGAAAGAATTTGTTATAATATCTTAGGTGTCGTTTTATATTTTTATAATTTACTTCTTATATAATTATCATCTATCAATTACAAAATATGTAATTCCGGTATAGAAAACACATTTATATTTCATAAAAAAAAATTAAATGAAAATATAAGATCAAAAGTTTTTATAAGATTATCACAAATTTAAAATAAATATTCTACATTTCATTTTTAACTTTTCAATCAACAGGACTCTTTCCAAATAAAGTATTTGATTAAAGATAATAATTTATATTATTATTTATGTGGAGAATAAGAAAACTTAAATAATATAATTTTTCCATTTTGATTTTTATTATTTTATTAAAATATTTCAGAACATACCATTAATTTTTATGAGAACTGTATTTTCTAATATTAATTTTTAAATTCAGCAATATTTTCTTAATGTTTTAATAATTGTAACAATTAATTTTTTTTTAATGACATGTCAATATAACATATAATAAATACTATTATTTAATAGTTAATATTTGACTATATACGTTTAACTGTAGCTATTTTGTTACGATAAATTCTTTAAAAAGTATTATTTGAAAAAATAACTTTGACGAGATATTTATTGAAAATTATTTTTCGATATGTGCATAATCATGCTTGTTTAACACGATCCCTATACCTTTTTTTATATGAAATAATGCACGGATAAACGCTTAGCCGATTAGCAATTGTTAAAAAGTATTATTTTTAAATAAAGATAAAATAAAATGGACAAATAATTATTCTATTCAAAAATATTGATATATTTTTCACATTTTTATATAATAATTATATTATATTATGAAATATTATAATTATAACCTTAATTTTTATATTTCATATTTTGTATTATAGTTTACAATGTACATTTAAGAAGAATATTAATAGATCAGATTTATGTTTTTTCTGTTTTTTTTTTCAATCAATAAAGACAGCACTTTGTGCAGAATGATTTGTTATTATGAAGTACATACATTAAATTGTTGGTTGTATCTATGTAAGAATTTTTATCGTAACTTCTTACAAATTTATGACACTAAATAATAAATAGAAATGGAAAGAGAATTTCTAAAAGTAATATATTAACTTTTTAAATTAATTTTATAATTATCAACAAACCAACGACTATCATTGCAATGTTTAAGCAACTTTTTTTGGAATTGTAAAAAAATTTTTCAGATTCAACAATTTTTCAATAATTATAGATAGATGTGATACCTATCCATCCGATAGACACAACCGTAATTACTTTATTATATTAACCGTAATTATATTTTATTGTTTATATAATATAGGAAAGGATGCAGATTTAAAAAAAATATTCATAGATCAGATGTATGTTTATATTTAATCGATTTAATAATACTACAGAATTTATTGTTATGAAGAATACAACAATTAATTAAGCAATTGTATTGATTAAAAAGAACTAGAATTTTTTTCAAAGTAAAAGCTTACTCTCAAATACGAATGATACTGTAATATAAAATAAAGCATGCTTTACTCCTTCTGTAATTACAAATCCATCCTGTAATAAAAAAAAGTATTTTTTAGGTTCTCCAAAAGGTTATTTAAAAAAATCCCTCAATAATTATTTATATATTATTTTTATGAATAAAAATATAATGAAGTTTTATAATGGTGATATGCAATTTAATAAGAAATTAATTTTTATTAGTAAATACATGCATACAGATTAATGTTGAATTATTAGTAATATTGAATTATTAAATTTATCCAATAAATTTATCTATCAAAAAAAAAATTAATCAAAATATTTTTAATGTGTATATACACCCTTATTAATCGAAATGTATAAAAAAATATTTCCAATAATATATTTATAAGAAATAAAAATTAAATTAAATTACAAGAAATAAAGTAGGGTAAGAATATCGGTTTTTAAATATATACATATTTATCTCTCGTATTTATTCCATATTAGAAAGATTAATTTCCAAAAATGAATAATTTTTATTTATTTAAATATTTTTGTTTTAATATTTAATATTAAATTTTTCGAATACAATTACAAATGTAACATATTAGAATATATTTTACGTATATTTTAGTAAATTACTAATATATGCTTGTTGTTTAATTTGAAAACACATTATTATATTTTTAAAAATTCAATGTAATCTAATAGAAATTAAGTATATCAAAATTTAAAAAATAAAAAACTTTTTTCTAGATTCTTAATGTAAATATAACAATATGAATTAGTAATACACTCTATTTATACAAACTTATATAGAACATTTATTATAATTTATATATGTCTGAAATATTTTCATAAAAAGCCTCATTTTTTCTTTACTACTAATATTTTATGATTTTGATGTTTCTAAATTTTTTCTCTGGCTTTCTTATGTTCTTTTTTACTTACAAAGAGACGTTGAAAATATTCACATACAAAAATCAAACAATGTATAAAAAACTAATTTCTCACTAAGTATATTTATCTTCTATACATTCACATATATATAAATATCATTTTCCTTTACACAAATTAAATTTTATCTTATTTTATTACCGTAAACCCATGAATGATTCATAATGAATCGCGTGACTACCATTTTTTTACACTATTTTTCTCATGGAAAATGAAATAGCGATCGACTCAAAGCAAAGCATAAAATTGTCCATTTGGTGTTGTGAAATTTGCTCAACAATCAATCATGAAATGTATGTTCTTGTGTATGTATATCCTACACAATCAAAATACATATTTTAGTTGTACACGTTTTAGGTATGTCTATATTTACGAATAAGTGAAAATAATATTACTGCTATGTACATGTCTAAAGAAATGAACATGTAGATTTTTATTAATAGTTAAATGTTTGTACAATATAGGTACTAATGAATTTTATATGTTAATTGTTAATGTAATATTAAATTAAATACTATCTCAAGTCAATACAATTTCCGTTATTATTACACATTATTAAGACATTGATACACAGAATACATACATATTTTTAAATGGATAGTATATTATTCTTTAAGTTCTTGCGTTGTTTAATTTGAATGTAAAGCTAAAATATTAAAAAATTATTGTATTTAAAATAATGAAATTAACTTTTGAAATTAAATAAATAAAAATAAATAAAAAAAATATTTTATTTTCACAAACAAATCGCTCCAGTATCAATAGTTTTTTTAATTATCTTATAAATGAAATGAATCCAAAAATTAAAAAAATAATTTATTTTGTAATAAAAAATGTGAATTGATGTACAAAATTAATTTTAACACTTGATGATTGTAAAGCATTAAAAATTAAACGACAATAAAAATATTTAATAATAATTTGTAGTATACAGTATATTTTATACGTGGTTTTCATGTAAAAAAATTATTTCTTTCGTAAATATTAAATAAATAATATTATAAAGTATTAGTATTTAATAATTGTAAGAAAATAAATAAATATAAAAGTAAATGTCATAAACACTGTTTGTATTCTGTATATTGTAGCCGATTGTAAGAATCAACACACAATAAAATTTTAGTATGAAAATTTTATAGTTCATAAACATGAAAAATAGATGGTTAAAAGAAATTAGATATATATAATAATAAATCAAGTTTCTACAACAGATGATACAGGTTGTAACACGTTTCACGTTATCACCCGATTCGTCGGGACATTAGGCCAAATCGGTGTTGATCGGCACTAGGAGATTGGAGGGCGAGCCGATGATGTGTCCCAGGAAACCTCGACAGATTAATTTTGATCGTTGGCTACGTACGAACAAAATATAACTTTACGATTCTTTATCGTCCGCTTCCTTGCCTTTTAAATAAAAACCTATCGCGCCGAGGGTAAACTGCGTGTTTGACTGGGAGTGAAGAACGCTCATCTACACCACGATTACTTCTTGAATGATAGCAGGACATCACCACAGGTGTTTCATACTACAGGTCGTATCCTACTATCATCCAGGAAGTAATCGTCGAGATCAGAGAAGCCACTGCTCCGTTCTAGCGAGCCCGCGAGGAAGACAGAAGCAACTTGTAACATTAAAATTGATCAACTATTGTAACTTGTTTCAAGTAATTCATATTATGAATTTAAACGTCCCTCGCTTCGTACGATATATGGAAATGTAACGAGACGTCATTTTGTATGTGAAATTAATTGGCATTTATTCAGTGCTCAACTAGTTTCTTCCCCATCCCTCTCGAAATGTATACATAAGAATAGTTTAAACGCAAATTATTTATTGTAATGGAAAAATACCCTGTTACAAAGCATATTTATAATTATATACATTTTTTAAAACGCAATTCATTGTACAATAAATTTGTCAATGCTGTTAATAATATTATAATAAAATATTATCGCATGCATGCTTTCATGTCTTTCATTATCTATTTATTTTTTTGCTCATGGACAGTAATTATAAATTATTTGTATTATATCTAACCACAGCACTTGGAGTCAAAACCCGCTAACTGAGACATCTTTAGTTACAAAGGTTAAAATCTCCAATCCGAATACCGCATCTTACAACAAAAGAGGAGAAAAGACCACGAAGATTTGCTAAGTTGCGAGTATTGATCTAAAGCGTCACAGAAAAGTAGGAAGTTTCATAGGAAAATAAACAAATCCATTGATGAGAAATATCTGCCAAATGAAAACGATAGAACAAAATCTAGAAAATAGATTGAGAAATGCACTATTAGAGTATTTTCTGGAGATAAAACATCCACGTTCAGAAAAAAACCTCCCTCAAGTTTATTTCTCTACCACTTTAAAGCCGCAGTTTTTATTCCGTATCAATCTCGTACATTGAAGACACACATCAAGATCTCAGATCAACGACAAAATTGGAAATCCTTTAAGACTCGACTTCAATCTTTGGTACTAGAAGACAATACCATCCCTCCGCTAGTTAAGCTTCAACTATTTGCTGTCAAAATTAGATGGGACGAGTTGAGAGAAAGGAGATCACTTCTAATAATTTAGAAGATGTTTGGGACAGCTCATGTGATCGCTCTGACAGTTACTACCTCTTATGCAATACCACTCTGGCTAACTTAATTGATATTCACTTCAGCGTTGTAGCTCACTTAAACCACTACCGAGACTATAAATGTCTTAATCATTTCGGATCCAATGGTCATCTATCTTGTTGAAAGTAAACTCCCAAAGGCTACTCAAATTATTTGGATTGAGCTTCTCTCAAAACATTACCCGAACTCACAGCCTAACTTCAATATTTTTAACGAATTTATGGAATACAGAATCCACCTAATAGATCAGATATCGTTATCCAGTATAGAAACATCTGCTGCCATTCAATAAGACCAAATAAAATCTCAAACCCATGCAATTACTACTACAACTTTACATCCAATAAATTCTGCATGTTCGATTTGTTCCTAACCACATCATGTATATTCATGCTCTACCTTTAATTAAGTCACTCTTATTCAACGTCAATAGCCTATTGACAAGAAATTTTGTATTAACTGTCTCAATGTGGGACAAAATGTTCATGTTATAGTGATTTTCTATTCTTAAAATCGTAAATTGATGTCTTATCGTCAATTCAGTATTCTTTATAGATCGGTCAAACAAGTTTATTTGTCGATCATTCCTTCATTTCAGCCTTATCGACAACCATGAAGATACCTTGGTACCTTTTGAAAATTTCGAATTTGAAATTTTACTATATAACAACTATTTGCATCTTTGGATATTTTTACCAGACAGAACAGTAGGATATTCCTAAACTACCCATAAACGAATAAAGGTTTCTGTCTATGGTTGATTCTAGATATTTTATCAATGTTTTATCATATAAACAGGACGATTTTTTAAACTTTAATCAAATTTTATAAAATGATTAAAGAAACTTAGTATCTGTTTTTTACTAAAACGCGCGAATTTCAATAATAGCCGACTTGCGGCCGGCGAACACGAAATTTTTTTTCATTTTCTTCATCTAATGCGATACGCAGTTCAATCGATATCGCTCGATACACATCGTCCATAATACTTTTAAAAGAGAAATGAGTTGTAATCGACTAGCATGTAGACATTTAAGCAGCTTACTTAGTTTTACATATTTATTTTTTATATTATTTCAATATTATACTATTTCAAAAATGTTTTCCCAAAATTTTATAGCAGTACTATAAATTTTTATGAAATAACAAATCAAATAACGAAAGTCAAATACTCGACGATTTACACCGCAACAGATTTACTCGTTATAATGCTCTAGTATTATTATAAATCAAATAAAAAGTGTAAAGAATAGAAAATTAAGTCTATAAACAAATAATAGAAGGTGTAGGTGCATCTAAAATTATTCCTGGGGTAATAGACAAATGAAGCAAGGTTTAACGTACAAGTGTTCACTTCATTTTATTTTGAATAGTTTACGAAAGAACATTGCAGTTTTTAAGATTCATAATGAATGAAAAAGTTGTATGTGATAATCAAAAAAGTCAAAATTAAATATAGTAGATAGTCAAAAAAAGTTCAAAATTAAATCCATTACGTAGATCAAGAAATACGAGGAGGAAATTCTATGGAAATCAACATACACTAGAGAATAGTACGGAGTCTAAAAATGTAACTGCTAATTAATTTAAGTCTAAAGAAGATACCTCAACAACTGTTGAAAAAAATAGTTATCGTAATCTTCAAAAAATGATAATCCATAACATGAAAAGTGCCCAAGCGGCGCCAATACCTAATGGACTTACCGCCAAGCAGAACAAGAAGCTAAAGGTCTTAATATGAAAAATTTCAATCCTGATTATCTTCCATTAGATATTGTGTTTTTAGGTTTTACTATTAAAACCTGCCATCTAACCTCAATCTCAATAACCTACTAAGTGACTACTCGCTCATGAGAATTCTATAATAGAAAAGATGCCCATTTTCTATCACCATTAAAATGAAATTTATAAATAGACGGAATTACATCTCTTCTACAGATGAAATTAAGAAAAAGAGGAATAAATAAATAAATATATATTGAATGGAAGAAAATTGAGGTGCCCTATGAAATTATAAATGTTTTTAAATGGAATGAAAAATACATAAAAAGATATATAAAGTAATAAACAATAAAATATTAATATAATTTCAAGAAACATCGACGGTCGAATCGTATCATTGTTTTATTCGCAATATAGCAAAAGAAAAGGAAATAAAATATAAGTTAAATGAAAGTAATTATCGCCGCTACAATTAGCATCATACCATTTGCAAAAAGAAATTTAATGCTCAAAAATATTGGCTTGATATCGTTCGGATTATTCTAACACATACTATGACTGAGTCCACAGTACTTTATTAAACTTATCAATCTCTAAATAGCATTATTTTTCTTATTATATTCTAGTATATCAACAACCTGCATGTATGTGGTATTATTATTAATCGCCTTATTTAAATAAAAAATAATAAATATTCCCTGTATACACTAGAATGTATATATACTCTGGCATAATCTTCCACCGCATATACAATTCAAGCATACGTTGTGACAAAAAAAAAAATTCAACTTTTGTAAGTATAATATTTCATTGATATTGGTAACCACTATGTCCTTTTTTCAAAAAAAAAAATGAAAGACAAAAAAATAATATGGAGAAGACAATAATAAGATTGTGCTCGGCGGAATGCCAGCCGAACATCAACGTGCGGAGAGCGTCAACGAGAGCGTATCACACGTGCCACGACCATCCGGGCCCTGAATCTGGACAGGAGGTTCACTCAAATAGTTGACCCGACGAAGGCGCAGTCGCCTCCTCCAACAAAGAAGGAGAAGACTGCTAAAGTGGCTCAAGAACTGATCCCTAAGCAGGCAACAACAGAAGGCGAAGCTTAACGCTTTAAAAAACCCTGCGCGTCGCTGCAAACCCGACTTTGGTCTCCTTAGCCGTCTAACTCTGACGGGCGACGACAAAACGACAAGAGACGCTTAGTAGCATCGTTACAAGGAACACACAACGAACTGTATTTTATATATGCTATCTAAAAAATGTATATATCATATTTATTCCACTATGCTTGTGCAAGAAAACCAAGTAAAATTTAATAATAAAATGTTGCGGAAAAATTATTGGTAACACTTGTATCGAAAGATTATAGAAAGTTGGCACGACCAACCAAATGTTATTTAGCACAGAAAGAATGCTAGAGAAGCGCCAAGAGGGGGAATAAGGAAGGGAAAGAAAAGAAGGAAGAAAATAGAAAAGAGCAGAATATAGAAATAGAGATGATCGAATAGACGCTCAACCAGCGAACACGATACAAATCAAGGATAGGGAAAAGGATAGAAGCTAGTCACATAAGGAGTATGAACTGGTGGCGAGCTCTTTTATAAGGGGATTCGAATTTTCCTTTATCGGAAACTGAAGGTTGGAGGATAACTCTCTGGTGAATAGAGAGTGGGACGACTAAAATTATAGTTGTTTAGTTCAGTTATTTATAAGTATGCTAGAGATATTTTAATGTATTGAAAGCACTCGCCCTCTAGTGAGTACGTTATGAACTACAAAAGAGCGATAGTTTTTTCGAATATTTAAACAATTTATTACTATGCATCAAAGATTAAGTATAGATAGAAAATAAATATAATTTTTTTATTATACGTTGATAAACCACGATGAATTCTTTTTTTTTTAATAAATAATCAATAAATAATTTTAATAAGATATACTTATTATATTTTATAAAATCAGTGAAAAAACGCAATAAAAATTAAACTTTTTTCCTGACCTAAGGCATCTCAATGTTTACAAAATTTGTTTAATAAAACATAATTTCGACTGATTATTAATATCTACCAATTCATAAAGAAATTTTTTTCAACAAGCAAACTGTTCATATAGAAATTTCAAATAGAGTTGCTAAAATCAATATTAATGGTAATTTTTAAATAATAATCTGTAATAATAATAATTACATCAAAAAATTAATAAATAAAAGCGTATAGATTCTATTTTTATCAAAAAAAAACTATCTTGGAAAAGGTAAACAATTAAATTTGAACCTTCTATGATTAAAGATATTACAAGATCACCACGATGTTTCATTTTCAGAAAAATAATGTGAAAATAATGAAATCAGTATGATGAAAAAGACAATAACGTTAATGAAACGAAGGAATCTGATTTCATATTTGTGCAATAAAATTTCTTACAAATATGTCAAATTATTTTGTATGACGTCAGAAAATCAATAAGAACCTAATAATATCCGAAAATTCTTATATTAAAAATAGATTGTCATTTTGATAAAAATAGAAATGTGTAAACTAATTTTCATATTTGATCAATAAAAATACTCGATATTTTATTTACAAGGAATATTAAAATTATCATGCATAATATAAATTAAAAAACGAATATTCAATTAAATACATGAAAATAATTTTAATTATACATAAAATTTGTTAAAGCTATTTATTCATTTATTTATCCTGAAATAAATATTATAAAAATAATAAAATTTTAATTAAAAATTTTAAAAAAAACTTATATTAAATACAATACATATATATATATTTAATAAATTTGATATGCTTGTTTGGATACATATTTAAAAATGGAAAACTAATATTTTTAAAAAATACATAAAAAATAAATAAGTAATTTTTATGTTACTTATTTTACTGAAGCGTTAGATAAAATTAATATGTTTAATTGATAATATACATGCATATGTTAAACACAAAAAAATCAAACATATAGCTTATAAAGAAAGAAATATTAGTTATTTACCACAACAAAAATACATTCAATGATTAATATATGGCAAAATCCTAAGATATTAAAATCCATGACAACATAAAGAAGAGATATATTGAAATTGCAGAAAGATAACTTGATTAATAATTTATTTATTAATAACTCAAAATTCACTATAATTTCTACTGGAGATAATACAATAGATGCATTCAAGCATAAAATAATGACAAAACCTCGAATACTTCCCTTACTTTCCCTAAAACTCGTAAAAATTCGCCATAAATGGAAAGCGTCGCGACTTTTGGTTTCCTTCGTGTCTTCGTGCATTAATAAGAACCATACATAACCAATGGCTTACTATCATTGTCTTTTTTACTACCATTTATTTATTTGTCGGCTAATTGATTAATTAATATATTACACGAGTCTTGATTTATAACTCATAAAATTAAGAATATTATTTTTTGATACAAGCAATTTACAGTGTCTTAATAATTAATTTTTAAAAAAGTATTATTGTTTATTTTATACATCAATTATTATGTTTATGAAATCCAAAATCCCATTTTCTTATCTCAAAGAAAAATTTAGGAAAAAAAGTATCGTTAAAGAACTCTCTCAATTATATTTTTTAATATAAACTAATGAATAAATTGTAAAACTTCTATCGATAATAATATGTATTGCGATTATTTAAGATAAAAACAGTTTCATCATAATTTTTTCCGTTCGAAGAAAAAAAAATGTACCTAATTTAATAAAAAATAAGTTACAATGAAAATTATCAAAAAAGATTAATTATTTAATAATATATGATATAGAATAGAATTTATATTATTTAGGATTTATAGAGAATATATAGAATTATATTATAGAATTTATATTATATTTAGGATATATCTTGAGAGGATTCTAAAACTTTACATTCAAGTATTATTATACGAAATTAGATTAGCAAAATTATATGTTTCCTTTTATGATTTATTTATAAAATAAGCTGTATATCGTAAAAAATAAATTCTTTGATTTATTATTTTTATTATATTTCTTTGTATGTTTATATATTTATTCATCCTTAAAGAAAATAATTTGAATAAACAGGAAAAATGCGTAACATTTTACAGGACCAAGCTTTTATTTCTTTATGGTTGAAAAATCTAGAAACTTATTGCTCATTACATTTCAAGTTACTTGTTGAATGTACATGAATATTGTGTACCTTCCATTTCTAACATCAAACTGGAATGGCTATCTGAAATATTGAAGTTTCAAAATGGAGTATGATTTTCGTGTACATTGCCAAGCCAAAAAATACTAGAATAATAACACCACATATATTATTTTAAATTGCAAATAATAATAATTTTATATTAAGTGTTAGAAAATTAAATAACAAAAATCACTTATAAGTAATATATCAAATTTCCGTTGAAATACTTACAAATTCTGTTTATCAACAATTATTTTGTTAACGAATTACGTACCACGATTAGTTATTTTTTGCCCTTTGGAATTTTTTTGCAATTTTATAACGAGAAATAGGAATATATCCTAAAAATAAAATTCCATATGAGAGAAGGAATATTTCCCATTATATTGGAGTGTATAATTTATAGATAAAATTTGTAGCTATTTAAGAGCAATTAAATCAAAGTCCTTGTATCATTAATTTTTGAATTCTAGAAAAAGATAGTGTGCTTCAGATTTTGTTATAATATAGTTAAATAAAAAATATCTATGAAGTCACAGTAATACTCATTGCATTCAAGGAATATAAAAAATATTTAATATTAAATTAAATAATCCTCCAAAAATGTATTGCTATTGAGTTGAACAATAGTACAACTACAATAAAAAATATTATTTTTGTAAATATCAATAAATATAAATGTGTTATAAAATATATTTATTGTCATTATTTATTGAATATAATGAGAAGAAAATGTAGTTTGAATAGGTATTTAAGAAGGTATAATAAACTTTTTCGCTAAGAAAAATAAACGGTAAGCCCACTAATTTAAATAATTATATTATTTTCACTTGAAAGGGGTGTATCATTTCTTGAGATGACAAATTCGAGATATCTCAAAGTGAAGTTTGTACCGAATACCTTGTTGATCTGTTCCGAAGGACAATTTTTTAATGTGACTAAGAGGGTAGTACAAAAATGAAAAATTCCAAAATACCTGCATAAATTTATACCAATAGACTAATAGTAGTTCAGTAGTCGTATAATAATAAAATTATCTATTTTCGTGATCATCTTACTTTCATATTCCAAGCTAGAGTCAGAGCTATTATTAGAAGCAATTGACTAACACAGGAGAAACATGGTAGGCATAAATGTTTTATGACCATTTATTTATTTATTAATGCTCGTCTTAAACACAATTATAATGTATTATAGCAAAAGTAACTCTAGCCTGAATCCTAATTTATCATAATTTAATAAATATCTAAAAAAAATTATAATTGTAGGGAAAAATTGACCAAATAGGGATTTCAAATTAACGAAACTCATAATTAGTAATTACCAAGGAAAAGTAAAAATGACATGAAACTTACCGTTGAATAAAAATTTCTATAAACAGAATAATTATCCTAATGAATCGAATATCAAAAATTCCATAATGCTGCATGGAAAATGCATAAATGTCATTTTATAATATTGAATATATCAATATGTACAAAAATTGTTAGCGATGATATAAATTGAAACAATTCGGAAATCAAACTAGAGAAGCGCCATGGAATGATTGGTAAAATTATTATTTCAATAGTCCAATGGCTAAATGTGGCAATAATAAAAGTTAAATTATCGATTGGATGCTTGTGACGACTTAACCCTCACCTGGCTGCATTTCGTTACACATATACTTATGTTCATTATCGGTTTTAGATCTGTATAAATTGTAACTGTAGAGAGTCGGTGTGGCTTATCTTCGGCACACCGACTAGTGACCGTAGATAATGTTTGGTTGTGGAGGGTATTTCGCGTACCGATTGGAGTAACAGTAAGAGTAAGTCATAGGAGGACGAGGGGCCGAGCTGACGTACTCGTATGTCATTAGCCAACCTCGGGTTGTAGACTCTAGCCACTTGTAATGAAATAACTTTTCTTTCAGATGTCGTAACTCGACACTCCGAACGACGCCGCGAGTTTCCCAAGTTTTTCCCACCAGACCCTGCCTCGCTACCACAATAGGCTGGGCGCTTTTCCACCTTTGCAACCCTTAGTGCAGGGCTGCGCGCGTCCCTCCCGCTCTTCTGCCGCGCCCCTGCTCGAAAAAGCGCGATGGAGATGGAAGTTCGTCGAGCAAGAGAGAGATACGCGTCGTTAATAAGAGGGAAACCTCGTCAAAAACTCAAGAGTCAAAGCAAAATTCGTTATGCGTGCTCTACTGTAAAGGTTATAATTTTTACATAAAATATCAAAACAATTGCTTTATTCATTAATTGCATTATTATTTTAAATTTTCAATTTAAATATTATTGTTACGAATTATTTCTAATTATTTATGAAAACAAAATTTTATTTATATAGTTTAACATTTTAATGAATATTATTGTGATAAAAACAAATTTTTTTTTTTTGCTAATCGACTACATCAATCTCGTTTAAATAAAATGGTAAACGAGATACAAAATATATTATTAAATCAATTAGATGGCTCTTTATTGCTAATTAACCGATAAACCAAAATCAAATTGTTTCTAATTAAATAACAACAATAATCAGAAGTTATTTAATTTTAAGTTTTTTAAAGGTGCACAGAGAATAAAAATAATTTTTTAACTTTAAATAATTTGCCAACTTTTCGACAGAATTATTCCTATCCTCGTCAAGGCAATAAATTATAATAGGAACCCTTAAGATCTGACACGCGTGACTACCACAACGTCAAATTACAAAATGTGACATTTTTTTTTTAAATTAAATAAATTCTATGAACTAATGAGATTTTTATTATACACCCATTCACAGAAAATATATGATACTCGTATAGCCATACTCTTATCGCAAGATAGGAAAATTTTTATCATTTTAATACAGATTATTATAAATATATAACATCGAATCATTAAACCTATACTCACAGGAACATAAAATTTCCACTGTATTACAATTAATTTCAAAATTAAAAATCAAATATTTTTTTTCAATCATATTATGAATAACATATAACTAATAACAATTATAATTTGCTGGGATAATTTCTATATTCAAAATTTTTTTTTTTTTTGTAACTTTCTAATTTAAGTAGAGATTTCGTACTAAATAAAATTATTTTTTATTTTTCAATATCTTCAATTTTTAAGTTATTTATTATTATAGAATATACTTTTTAAATTATTGTAATTGATCTTTTTTGATAATTTAATTTTATATTATCTACTGATATAAATAATATTCTTTATTTACAATTAACTCTATTTTCAATTTAATGTTATTTTATTTATTATATTTATAATATTATAAGGTATATTATTTTTGAAGTAAAATATCAATTAAAAATATATTAACTTTAAGTAAAAAAAATTAAACATTTAAAGATTCAATTACAAAATATTCTAAAAAAATCATAAAATTAAATATAATACGATTCTAAAGATTTAATAAAAAATAATATTTATTAATAATTGAAAAGAAAAATTGTAAAATAATTTTAATACAATGAATTTGAAGTAATTCAATAGTTTCTGTATTTTGTACATTAATCTTTGAACATCAACTTTTTCATAATATTTCCTGTTGAGTTCTGTTAAAACTTTTGAAATAAATAAAAAGAAAATTATTTATCTTTTATTTACAATAATAAAACATACAAGATAATATTTATATATTGAGTATTGCAATTACTTAAATAAGATCTTATAGTTATTATTTATAGACTTTTTTCATTTGCTTGAAGTACATTTTTTTTAATATAATTATAATTGTAATAAAAATATCATTCTATAATTCTAGATAACAAAGCTATGAAGTAAGCTATGAGTAATAAGTAATAATATATGATTATTATCATAATAATACAATTAATCAAATTGATCACAATCTTTTTTTCTTTAGTAACTTGCATTTTATTTTACATAACTCCTGATGTATAGCTTCATATAGTTGAGTATGTACACGTATATGTGAAAAATTATCTTATTAAACATTGAAGTCTTGCTTATCCATCAAGTATATAATACAATTATTACTAATAAAAATTAATTTAAAAATCATTTATGTATCAAAATAGTATTTTAAATATTTATTCATATGGATGTTTATATAAAACTATTTATATATTATAAATCATTTAAATGAAAAAATAAAATAAAGATATTATAAACAAAAAAAAAACTTTTTTTATAAATGCATATTTTTAATAAAAAATTTACTTTGTATGTTACATAACTTAATTCAATAAACCTTTTCTTTATTGGCAATGTTCTATTGAATTGAAAATAATTCATTAAAAATCATTTTCTGTAAGCCTCGAATATTATTTTAATTAAAAATATTATTATTTTTTTGTGAATCATTTACGTAATCAAATCTTTAAAAAAATGAAATATGCAATCATAATCTTGAAGCTAAAAATGTATAAAAAATATATTAATAATAACGTATATAAAGATTTAGAAATAAAAAAAAGAAGAATTAGACGAGAAAATAAAAGAAATAAAAGTAATACAATAAATTTTTTTTGCGATAATTTTATTCAATACAAATAAAAACGATATTGGAAAAATAATTTTATTAATCGTACAAATTGTTGCATTTAAGATTTTAAAAAATTGACGTGTATTAATCAGGAAAAAGATGGATCCACAATGTATTTCTATTTAATACAAATATTTGACTGGAGGTATAATTGGACAAAAATTATTTTGAAAATGAGGCTGATAAATCAATTTGTTATTAGTGCTAAATATCGCGTTATAATGGCTAAGATCTTTATCCTTAAATTGATTAACATTGGCATGGACGACATTTGATTTGAACAGTATATTTCGAAGTGTCATTAAATAATACAATTACTATATAAAACATTCCCAAATCATTTAGATTAAATTAAACACCTGGATTTTGTAACTTAACATCCCGGGATATTTCTTCATGAGTTCATTTTAAGCCACACAGATAGGTGAACGTAATAACTAATATCCATAGATTGAGGATAATATCAAACGCTGCATAAATAAAATTCAACTACATTTACGCAAAATTATTATGAAAAAATTATGAAAAACAAAAAAATATGAGATTTAAAAGAAAAGAAATTTTAAGAAAATTGTCAAATATCAATAATTATAAAGTATATATCAAATTTAAAATGAAGAAATGAAATTAATAGTGAGAAATATATTCATAGGTATCCATAACAATCAAATAAAAAAATGAAGTGAAAGTAAGGTTAATTTTATAATCAAGAATAAATCAAAAACAATTCGATTTTTTATAAATAAGAAAAAAAATTGAAATAAGAAAATAAAATATTTTAAGGGAGAAACTATTTTAAACAAGAAAATATAATAAATCAATGTGATAAAGTATGAGTTAATTTTTGAAAATATTAAACAAAATAATAAATCGAAAATGTTATAAATATATACAAAATTGACAATAATTTCCAACCGATCAATAACATTTATATTATTACCGTAAGACTACATGCCGGCCTCTTTTGATATAAACACTTTCTCTATAGCATTATGTATGGCTTAATTAAATTAAGCTTGAAAAGCTGTTTAAAATGAAAGATGTTTTGTATCAATAATAATTGCAACAACCTCATTTGCTAATGTGAATACTATAATTAATTTCAATTATTTAAATCTTTCTTTATTTTTAAGAACAAAATATTCAATACATTGAAACAAATATTTGATATCTGGATTAGATTCCACATATGTCTTCTGTCTGCAAAAGTAGCGATGCAAGATTTAGAAATGTGATATCTAAAAAAAATTTTAATACTTGTAATTATATATCACATTTATCGAAAATACTAAAATGATATATTATTATACTTAAACTATAATAAAATAAAAAAAAAAAATTAAAATTCATTAAAACGAATTGATTAAAATAATAATAAATAGGTATCAAAAACTTTTATTTATTAAAGAAAATTAATTATTAAATGAAACCATATCAATCGTTTAAAATATTATCTACTATTCAATTGAATTCATATCTTTCAAACTCTGAAACCAATGCTTTTATCGTGAAAATATAAAATAAAAAATATTGTAAAATAAATTCTTTAGACTAATGAATTTTTTTATTTCTACAGCCATTAACAAAAAAGAACTTTAGCGTTAATTTAGCTTCTTATTTTTTTTATTAACAGTTTTCATTATTAAATGCTACAACTTTGAAAAAAAATAATTTACAAATTATACCAGTTATTTTATATTAAAAAAATAAATACATAAAAATATTAATTATTAACTATTAAAATGAATAATATATTAAATATATCCTTAAAAATAAAAAAATATACTGACAAACAGAATGGTGTTCTTTGCACAATTAATTACAATGATTATCAGGGTAGATGTATTGGATAAAGATCAAAACCCATAAAGGTAAAAAATAATTCTACAGTTATATTATACTCTTGTAATACTTACTACCAAAACGTGAAAAAAGAATTATAATAAACACAAGTTAATCAAGATACTGTTATGCAGTATTTTTATTATTAATTTTGCGAAATTTTATAATTTTTTAATTATTTTATGATTTTATTTTAACAGTTTTAAATATTGTGTGCAATTTCTTTCATAGTTTTTTAAATTACATTTCATATTTATTTAATTTTGTAATTTTTTTAAAATTTCATACTAAACGTCTGATGAAGATGTATAAATTCTATCAGAATACTACATAAACTCATCGTATATATTTTATTACACTTAAAAACTTGTCTTGTTACAAAAAAATTTATTTAATTTTAATTTAAATATAACAATGGAAATAATATTTATCATTATTAATATAAATAATTACATAGATTTTCTTAAATAATTGTAACCTTTGTATTTGATTTTTACAATTTACTTTATATATTTATAACAATTACTTTTTAGTTTAATTTATTAATTATATTATTGGTTTAATGTATCCATTTACATTACACAAAACAAAGAAGTTTTACTATTATATACAAAACTTTGATTAATTCCCATTTTTAATAAATAAGATTAGTATTAAAATGTAAAATAATAAATTTAAAACATTCTCATAAAGTGTTAATAAAATTCCAACTCCTGCATTAATTCATAAATTAATGCGTATTTAATTCAAAGAACTAAAAAACATTATTTTATGATTATAGCTTTAATTTAGTCAAATTAATTTAAAATTTTATCATTAAACTTAAAAATGTAACGTTTTAATACATGTAATTATATAAGTAATAATGATTATGACACCTAATAAATGATCCATCTACTTTTGTATCTCTCTTTTTCTCTCTTTTTCTCTCCCTCCCTTTTAATTGGTTTCTGTACCTTTATATACAAATGTAAGGGGAAAAAGTCGATGAACTATAAAACAGATATCAATCACATATTTTATTCTATGTGATTGTCAGATTGACGTCAGCAAGTTAACTGAGTGCACACTAGTAGAAAACTTTAATGCAGTAATAAACTAACCACTAAAACTTCTGATTTTATCATTTACATGATTACATGTTTTACATAATAATACAATTTTGATTTTAAATTTTTATCACAAGTATATCAAAAAATGAAATGCTATATACAAAAATGTTATTCATAAATAACATATTTTGCCAATATCAAGACTTTTTCAATTTTATACAGTAATCAATATAGAAAAAAAATATTTTACCGAATATGATTAAAATATAATACATAAAATACTTGAAAAGTGAGAAATTTTTTTATTATTTAATAAAAGCATAAATTACAAGTTTTAAATAATAATACGTTGTGCAAGGAGTACTTGAAATTCATATATTCAAATATAATAGAATAGATTTTTCTAAATACAGCAATAAATAAAATCGAATTACAAAATAATATTTGCCTTTTAATAATTTTTCGTATATAAATAAACAAATTTTTAGGTACAAATATCCTATGTTGGTATAAAATAAAAAATTTGTTTTAATTGAAACCAAATTACGGTCTTTATATTCACAAATTCATTAAAATGAAAAGTATTTTTACAATTATATTTCATTATTTCTATTGATTTAGATTAGTCAATAAATAAGAGAGTAAGAATGAGACCACGTCGATAAAAAAAAAGAAAATAATGAAGAATACTTCTATACCATGCAATCAACTCTAAACCAAAACATAGTCTAAAAAATCAAAAAGATCTCTTGTAATCTTAAAAAAAAAGATCCATACCGTAATAATGATGAAAAATAATTTTTTAGTACAAGTGCCATTATTAAACTTGTGAAGTATGGTATGTATTATCAGAGGAAACTTTGTTTAAAAAAATTGGAAAAAAAAATTGTAAAAACTAAATTAATAAGTATACTGATCCAAATTCAAGTTTAAAACCTCATTTGAATTCTAATATACACAATACAATGAGTCATTTAACATATTTCGTTGTCCTAAAAAATGTAACGGAAATACAACACAATGTATTTGAGATTTTTTTTATTTATTTTATTTATTTATTATATTCTCTTTAAATTTTTTGAAAATTAATTTTATTTAAAACGAAATCTCTATTCAAAATCAAGCACGTAAATATAAAATTAAGCCTATCATTATTACTGTAGACCTTAGAATTTAAAGCTATGTATTCATGCAGTCTTACTTCATACGGAAACCTAAATTATGAAATACTAATAAAGAAAATAGAAGTAAATAGTTATATAAAATATTTAAGAGAATTTATATCTATTTCATAGCCCACAGCCTGAAATTAAATTTTTAACCAAATTATTTAAAATATTCCTAAGGAAACATTAAATAAACTTGCTATATCATATCATATCATATCGAACATAAGCGAAATGCAGAGAGCATCAGATACAAAAGAAGATATGATTTCTAAACCTTAAGAAAAAGTAATTAAAAATGAGAAAAACTCAAAAATAAAACAAAAAAAGAAAAAAAGAAAATGAAATAAATTTGAAAGAAGCGAAACAGAAATATCATGCAACAAAAAGAAGGTGGAACAAAATTTCAACAAACATATTTTATCCATAAATTTATCGAAGAACAAAGAGGATAAAAATCAATTTCCGCTAATAAAATAAGAATTAATGCAACACACGTGGAAAATAAGTCTGGTCTATTAACCACAATAAACAGAAATCCAATGAACTATAATGAATGTATGGTGTCTAGAGACGGACTCAATTTGATCGATGCTATACTGAATTGAGCCAATTTCTCGAATAGTTACTTTTTCCTTCATAAATAATAGTATTATACTCGTGTATCCTCGTAAGATCTTTAGGATTATTCGTTCTGTCTGCAGTATAAATTAGCCAACTCTGAAGCTGTGTACAATAAGATTCTTAAAGCCCTTATGTTTACATTGATAATATCCCTCGGCGACATATTAAATAAAATAATAAAACGACAGTGATGTTTTTATTAGATTAGAAAACCATTCATCCCTTGTTTATTCCCAAACCATAAAAATTCCTCACTTATTCTAGTTACAGTCCCATTAACATTTTAGCTACTATTAATAAAATAGTTGAAAAAACGCTGTTCTTCTCGGACAGCATTAATACGAGATACCCATCCACTAACTCTTTAGAGCTATTAAATTTATCCGAAATAAATTTAGTAAAAAGAAACAAGTATCCATTGTCCCGTTAGATACTAAACATATATTCAATAGAGCATGGCATCTCGTCCATAAACTTTATACCTTCGGTATTCTTTGCTATTTTATATGCATGATCATATCCTAGCTTTAAAATAAAAATAAATGATCGGGTATAACTTTACTCTCTAACATCTCTATCCGTATCTTCTTTGTTGTGGCTTGAGACTTATTTACAAACTTGCTGTGTTGCATTTCTCTTATCAATTTTTTTTTTATTCATACGTTCCTATAATTTATTTCTTGATCTGTTTCTAAAAAATCATAGTAGTCAAAGAAGCATATAAATTGTGAGATCTACGAAAAAAGAGAAAGTAAATTGATTAGCACAATTTGCACAATTCATCACTTTAAATATTTAACTTTTAGTGGGTAATTCTCTAGTAACAATATAACAACAATGGCGGCAACTTCACCTTACTCATTCATTTTAGAACATCTTAAAAAAAAATATTAATAATTTATACTACTAAAATTAAGTGTATATGTATATATTACTTTATTTTCATATTATATAAATAATTCATATAACGCATTTGAATTTAAACTGCATACGTACATGTACAGCTCTGACGTGTAATTTAACTTGTTGCAACTTAAATTTACAAATACATGTATATGTGTTTGTATTTTCTTAATATTATTTATTTTTAGTTTTAGTAATTTAAATAAACAATGATTATTCATGACATAGTAAAATATGAATAAAATCGACATTTAGTAAGTGCATATTAAAGAAAAAAATGAAATTAAAATGATTAAATAAGCATTTAATAAATTTAATTATAATAGTAATAATAGTGTAAAACAATATTCATAAAATAAATAAATTATATTTATTTTTATGTGTTTAATTATATATATTAAATTTGTTAACATCTAAATTTAAAAATATAAAGCAAAGTTAAGCAATAAGCGTATTCTACAAAATAATTGAAGCATTTGAAAATAAACTGAGAAAATAGATACATGTAAATGGTGACTTTAATTGCAATAATAATAATAAAAAAAATTACAATTATAACGTATATTTTGATACTAATATTAGTTAATATAATAAATTATGATTAAAAAAGCTGCAATTTTAGCACGATATTGAAGTTGTATGTCAGGTGACCCCACACCCATACCCAACCCCTAACCTCCCCCCCCCACCCAATCCCTCGTCCACTTACTGGCCAAGTTGCGACAAAGTAGTGCTTTTAGCTTTGGTGGTAACTGGCGCACGAACCACAGCTGCTCCCGAATAAAAAAATCTGTTTTACACATTTCATAATAAAAATTTTTTTAAAAAATAATTACTAACATTGCACAATGTGTTTGCAGTGAATATCCATTAAGCTTTTATTAAATTATAGAAATATTGTAAATGCACAAATAAGCGCATAAATAAATAAAAATACATAGTTGTACAAAATGTATTTAATGTTGATACTTCGAAATATAAATTATAAATATTTTTATAATTGATATTATTGTTATTCAAAACAGGATTACTTACAATAAAAAGTGTAAATAGATTTGTTTTATAATATATATCGAGTGTCACACTACTACCAAATTATACTTTGATAATATATTATATAGATAACTTTTATAATGCATTATTTATTTTCTCTGTTTTTAATGTCTCTCATTACTCACGTGTTTATAAATATTTTAAATATTACAATCAAATTTTTAATAGCTTGAATTTACTTGTGATAAATCTAAAATCATTTCTTACACTCTTATTAGAGTGATTATTAATTAAAATTAAATTAAATTACGTTAAAATATCTTTGACTGATTTATAATTGGTTATTACAATGATTATCAATTGATAATAAAATTCAAATTAAATATAAAGCACATTTTATACATTACAATTAAATATACACACTATGATGATGATAATTTATTATAATACTAGTAAATAAGATTTAGACGTTGTAATGTTTTTGCTGCTTCAACTATTCCAGTATAACATTCTACTATAGCAATGCAATTACAATATTTTATCTTATACTTGTATTAAATCTCGAAATAATACTGTGCTTATAAATATTATAATTAATTAATCGAATATAATTATAAATATTATATTGGTACTATAATATAATTCTATTATACAGTTCAAATAAATTATTGTTGGTACCATAATTTTCATTCTAAAGTTTTTTATAACGTAGGATAAGTTAACTATTTAAAAATTTTACAATAAAAATGATTAATGTATTTATATATTTTTTATTATAATCAAGAAAATTATAAATCTAATTATTATAATATAAATTTGTTATGTTTTAAAACAATAAAAATTACATCAAATATAAGTAAGTCAGGAAGAATTTGATAATTTATAAACGTATACACATATATATAAAGTAAGATATAAAGATGTAGCTACGTAACCGTAATTTTCAAATGACTCAACTGATTCATACGAAATTTCTTTTAACGTACTGTTAAAAGTATATATTATTATTTAATTATAAAATTGAATAACTTGTAATGCAGAAATATTAGATAAATATGTAAACAAAAATATCAGGCTCTATGCGTTATATATCAATTTAATTAAATTCATAATTCATAATATATCGAAAGTATTACATATCTTGAATAAAAAATAATTTAATAAAAATTAAATTAATTTAATAAATTATAGGTAAAATAATAAAGTTATAAAATATGTATAAAAAAGTGCCATTGATTAAAGTTTTTGTAATGTTCTTCCATGTCCTACTATCTGATTTTATTTTATTATTATTTATGTGCTAAACAAGAATACCTAAAATTCATAAAAAATAAAAAAATCTTGATATCCATTTAAATTTGAAATATAAATACATTTCAGTAAAATAAATGACTAATATAACAAATAATAATATTGATATAAATTAATTATGATAATATTTGGATACAGTATTATAAAATTGTGCGACAATATATTTGTTCAAGATAAGAGAAAATGTATATTTTATATTTCCAATATTAACAAGAGTAAAAAAATAAAAGTTTATACTATTATTTGCAATAACTTTAAATAGAGATTGTTGATAAACTTTATTTGAACAATGATATATATATTTATATATATTTAACAATGATAACTGTTAAAATCGTAAATTAAAAATCATAAGCATTAGCCGTGGACTCTTTAGAATTAAAAATGTAAACAAAGATATTGAATAATAAATAAAAATGGAATAGAGGAAATGTAAGGAAATTGAAGGATCCCGATGATGGCAGAAGAGACGCATCGAAGATGAAAATAAGGGAGGCTACTGCAGGGATAATATAGAGCGCGAGGAGAACTCACTCGGGGAGGATCGAGAGACGAAAGCCACGAGATAAAAAAGCGAAGATTTATGAATGAAAAGGTACAGCTGGGCGGGTCGTGGGGGCAGCACCACCCGTCCTCCCTCCACCCTCCACTAATAATCAATAGAGTCAAAAGGCCGCGCGCAACGGTCGCGAGGGGCGCCCTCCCTCCCTCCCACTCCCACCCCGATCCAACTCTGAAAAGTCCATTCAGCCAAGCAAAGTCCTTAGGCCTTGGCTATTGATTGCGGGGGCGTCGCGGGCAGGGAGGGAGGGAGGAGGAAAGTGGCCGGTACCATTCACCAGAGCCACCAGCCGCCCTCCGCCCTCCGCCCTCCGCCCTCGACCCACCCCTAAAACTCAAAGCGACCCCTTGCGCGTAGGCGGCCCTTGTCCGCTGTCTCCGACTCCGTTTTCGAATATTGAGCTCAGCTTCTCCTGATCCTCTCCTTCTGTCTTTCCTATTTCCAATCTACGGATAATACGCAATCCACAAGACCTACCATTGATCCTTCCTTGTATGCCTTTTAGGCAATAGCTCGGACCTTTGCTCCGCTACGCACACCCACCCGCACACGCATACTTTTATGCATTCCACGAGTACACGCACGCAGGTGCCGTATGAGTTAATTTAATAAACGACCGACGCGATTGTCGTTACAAGCGACACTTTTTCCCGATTATCCTCGCACTTTTAACTCTTAAAAAATTCAAACCCACTTCTAACTTATATTATAAATTTGCAAACGAATTTATCTTTTCTCCATTCTTATACTCTCTTACTTTCTCTTTTTTAATAAATTTTAAATAAATAAAGGATTATTTAGACCAGTTCTGATTTTCATTTTTTTAGAAAGTTTAAAAATTCTTTGCCAACCAAAGAAAATAATTAAATAATTTTAAATATTGAATAATAGTGTCCGAAAATTGTTTATTTTATCACCCCCTAATTTGTTTAGTGCCCCTAAAATCGTGCTTATTTGTTTTGTTTACATATACAACAGCATTATCAATTTATTCTATCTATCTATCTCAACCTAACAAATATTAATATTTGAAATAATTTCCATTCGTTCGGTTTATAAAAAAAAAAAAAAAAAAAAAAACTTCAATTTTACAATATTTAGTTAACAAGTGTAAACAGTACCTTTGATTATGAAAAAAAAGTATTAAATTTTTGTAATACATTAATTCATTTAAAGAAAGCCTTTATATAATTTTAGCTTGCATTACTATACTAGACGTAATATTCCCATTTTTAATGTCACAAAATTGGGACTGAATTTTCTCCGGAAAAAAAAATATGATTTACTCCGGATAAATCATATTTTCCCCCAAATAAAGCCCGTCAACATTGCAAAGTGTTGGCAATCTCGAAAAAATTTTGTTTTGCTGTTGTAACTTTATAAACAAATAATTATAAACGGAACAATTTAAAAATTGATACATAATACAATAATTTTGCTCGTCATTTTTAAACGAATTTTTTATAATCTTGTTTCTTATTAAAATAATTGAAAGAGATAAACACCAATTCCTAATTTATGTTAATTATATCAATTTACAAATAGTATTTTCTGCGGTTCTAACTACACTGGCTGACTTACTCTTATTTATCATACTCTTTTAGAATCATTATAAAATGAAAATATCCATGTTTATATTTTATCAGCTGAGTTTATATTTTTTTGATTCATTGAAACGTTGCTTTAAGAATTGCCAATTTCTAATTCTTCAATTAGATTATGTAATTGTTTTTATGCGCGTGTCATGACTGTATATTTCTTAAGCTTAGTTTCAGTTTTTTTAAAACTGAAACTTAACTATTTACGTGCTTTCTTACTATAAAAGAAAAAGAAAAATTTATCAATGCGTAAAACTTAATATTAGCTTATGCTTAATATAAACTGTCTAACAATATGCAAGTCAATTACAATAGAAATCTGATGCTCAGCACGAGGAAAATGTCAAGTGGATAAGAATCTATTTTGCTCTTTTTTAATAGTACTTTTGGAGTACAATATAATAAATTGAAATTTTAATTTATTAATTTTCCGTTATTTAATTAATCAACAGCATAGCCTCTTAATCAATAATGATCATGTATAAAAAATATATAATATAAATAATAAAAAGAAAATAAATAATAATAATAATAATAATATCTTTGTTGTTGTTGTTCTTGTCATTAGTATTATTTGAGAGTAAACAGCACTTATCTCTTATCTATTGCTAAGGTCAATAGCCGTAAAGAGGTATAACGATAATCCCAGTTCCTTGGACTTTTATTCGGTACTTTGTATGCGGAGAAAAAAGGAGTCATGTTGAAGTTAGTGAACATTTAACATGTATGCATGGATGTGATGTTCCAAAAATACGTTTTGCAAGGAAAGAACGTGCACCATTATCTCAAGGTCAACAGATAATCAATCACTCCAGCCCTGCCAGTCCCACAGGTGAGCACGAGTACGATTGCCTCTCGTAACTTGGCTTGGCTACTGGTAACTCTCCTGCTGAATCTATTCACTACTGTATTGTACACTCCATGTGTGCAATTCTTGTCCTTTTATTTGAATACACTTCTTACACTAGCTATTTATATTTAGTATTTATTTGTTTGGTATTTATTTTCATGCATCGTGTGCTTTTCTTTACTTTTGCATCTAATGACAAAGAGTGTAAAAATAATCGCAAAATTTAGCATCAAAAATAAAAATATTAAATATATTCAAACTTGATAAACCAGTCGTAATAGAACTGTTGCATAAATATCCACTCGATATACCAAAGATAGATAAAAATTATATACAGGTTCATCGAACATATTTTTGATCATTCGGAACATTTTTCTATCAACAAATCCGATTTAATGATTTAAAGTTTTCAAGGATTGACTAAGAAAATTGATGCTTTGTCGACTTCTTTTTAAATTTAAAAAACATATTACATAATCTCAAGGATTTCCGAATAAATGGAAAAATCGATAAAATAAATTTAATTAGAGCTTCTCTAGATATCACTTAAACAAGTTACTTAAAGGTTACTATACCAAGCGGTTACATCACGAAATACCCCTATGGAGTTGCAGAAAAAAATTATTCTTGATAATTAAATACACATAAAATATATTAAAACCTAAGCACTGGATTTTAAATAATAAAATTAATAAACAAATTTAATGAATAAATGTAAACTTTACAAAAATTTAACAAAACCTATCGATCTCAACTGTTTGACCAACATTATTACAAGAATTAAATGAGAAAAACTAAGAAATGATCTTATCAAAACTATTTCATTTTCTTATTATAAAACATAATACAAGCGATCAAGTTATCAGACCTTTCAATGCTATAAATTATTAAATAAATTGTATTCAATCAGTGCCAATCATATTTTCATTATTAGCTATAAACCAATTCATTAGAAAAATAATGATGAAAGTAGATCAATAACGTCGAAATTCCAATATTGAGGCCATAAAAATTTTTTAGGGCCCTTAATATAAAATAAAGAAACACATCTTATTTTCATTAGTGCAGCATTAGGAACTATTTCATAATTAAGTTTACTTGCTAGAATTTCAATAGGTCTGCTTAGAGCATCAATAAAAAATATTTTATGTAAGGTTAATGGAGAAATACAATAGCTTCAACAAAATTTAAGTAACGGTATCATGAGAAGAATAAAATGATTCTCACGACTTCATTTTACAAATACTAAACTAAAAAATATTTATAATAACGAAATCATTCAAATTTTAAGATTAAAATCATACCTTTTTAGTAAACACTATAATCGATCTCAAAACGAAAAATATGGCACAAATTTATTAATTTTGATAAAAACTCTATCGAATGACGAATAATGAAAAAAATATAATAAACTCACATTAAGTAGTATCTATCACCAATTATGTACTATTTTATTCATAATAAAATAAATTTTATATTAAAGCAAAAAACTTATCTAACCAATAATTGTACTATGAAATTCTTCGATCTTGTTTACAAAAAAATAAATACTAATTTTGAGTTGTCATTCCAAAAATTTACCATAAAATTTCTTATAATAATATCTAATATAATATAATATAATATCCATTGTTTATGAAAAATTGATTTAAAAATAAAATTTTTTAAACTAAAGTCTTTTTAAATTTTTTAAATTAAAGAAAATTAGCATGACTTACCAATTAAAATTTTTTCATTTACTCACTCATGAATATCTACATAAAAATTTAAATAATTAAAATAGAATATTATTTTGACATTAAATAAATTTAATGATTAAATTAATAAAAATTAATTACCTTACACGTAAAATATTAATGAAAAAATGTATACAATAACCTTATAACTATTCAATTCTACATACCTTCATCGCAAATATTTACTTTAATAACACGTAACAAATTTTTATTTTTTTTCATGTACACACAATAGTCAAATACCGAATGACCTCAAACATGTAATCTAACTCATACATGAATAATAAAATACTTTTTTAAAACTTTTTAAATAAGTTTTAAAAAATATTAATTAACTATTAGACAAATTTAAGCAATAAATTTTGTACATCTTACATTTAATTAAGTATAGAACTTTAATTTTTATTGTTAATACTCAAAATTGTTAAAAAAAACTCAAAATATCGAAGATTAATTTGATTTTTCTTTGAGTTATCTTGATTTTCACTCTATAATAATTTTTTTATTTTTATTATAATCAAACGTGAACCCTCTGTATTGTACATGACGCACATTATTCCTAACTAGTGAATATGTATAACAATGCAAGTCATAAATATAATTGATGACTTGCATTGTTATACATGAATAAAAAAAAACGCACAGCTAAGATCGCAATTTAAAACGTTACAAATATCATTTTTATATTTATAATAACTTATGATGTGAAAGTAGTTATTTTTTTTAAATGTTTCAATCGTCGATGCACGTTCTTGTTTATAAAAATATACCTACTAATTATAATTTTTTTATCAATAATAATTTAATATAATTTAAAAATACTTAAAAGGATTAAATAAAAACAAACTACTTTATCACTATATTTTTAATTGATTATACAAATTTATCTATATACTAGGCTAGCAATTAATTTTATAACCATTTAGAAGTGTATTGGTAAAAAAAATTATAATTAGTAGATATATTTTTTTAAATAAAAACGTACGTTTATGATTGAAAAATTAAAAATTCATGTAATTTAGATTTAAAATACACTTTGCAGGTCAAAATAATTAGTAAGATTTGTGCGTCACTTCCACTTACACGTGCATTATATCCATTAATGCATTGTTTTATGTATGCACATGTATATATATATCCCAAAAGTTTACATTTTAGCTCTATTTTAGTGCTGTATCTTAACTACCAAAAATCTAAAAAAAAAAACATACGTTTTACTGATAAATCATAAAATTAACATGAATCAAAGCAAAAATGAACAGTAGAGCACCGAAAATTAAATGAAAAAATTTCGAAATATTAAAGGACTAGAGTTGAAATAAAATTTGAATTTACCGCAAATGAAATCTCGAAAGCGACCTCTTCAATTAATCGTGAGTACAAGAATTGTATGTAACACGATTCAAATTACCTTTTAGAACAAACCACTGGTTATATTTATTAAATAATTTAAATTGAAAGCCAGTTTATTAAATGAACAAATTCTAATTATAATTTTTTAGATTTTTAAGAATCGAATTTTTTCTATTTAGTATCGACGAGCCATTTTCCAACATCCAAACAAAACCGGCTATCTACGTGTTAGGTTTACGCTTAAGTACCTTTCCATTATATAACAATAACTATACTTCTGGATTTTCTCTCGTACATCAATAATTGTCTCAAAATAACTGGTGAACGAAACGTCTGAGATACGTAGATCAGTCGTATTTTTAATGTTTAATACAAAACCAGCTTGCATTTGAATTTAAATGAAAAAATGAACAGTGCGCAGTTGGAATAGCGGTAACTTGTTTGTGTACAACCATTCCTTGTTGCACTTTAACAATTTTAAGCAATTAGCATTTTGGTTTGGTAGAAGATAAATAAAAAAGACAGATTCAATAGTTTCCCACTCCAATTTAAATACATCGGAAGTGCATGATGTTAAAAAAAGTCTGGAGCTTTTTGCAGTCACTCGTGCAACCACATCGGAACCAAGACTAACACATTCGAACGTTTAGTCCTATTCAACTTCGGTTTAGTATTCTTCGCGACATCGTTTACGCGCACGCAATGGAATTTGCTTAATTTTTGCAACCGTATTTTATAAGATCATGCATGTAAATAATTAAAAATTGCAAAACAAATAATATTAAATTCTACACTTATTGGCTTTTCCGTTCTGCGTTTTAAATTTGCAGTTCCCATACGACACGTCCACGTGTACACGATACAATTTCAGTAGCATTTGCATTTTATCACAGATTTATATTATTTATATTAATATCACTACTTGATGATTTCATCGCTTCTAGTACTATAAATTGAAATGTGATTTATCCACCATTTACATATTTTCTATGTATCGTATGCAAATATTATTCCATAGGTGTATATTTATCATAAACATTTTAGGTTAAAAATTAAGAACGGCAAGTATTCCTAACCATAAAATTTCAAATCCATTTTTTTAAAAATCAATCATTTTATTAAACAACATTATATTTATAGAATTCGGATGGTTTTCCGCAAACTTTTTAACAATAAGGACCTTTTTTTAAATTATAAAATAATATTTCGAAATAAATATATATTCAAATATATATTTAATCCAAATCGTGATAAAATAATGCCTAGAAATAAAAGTTATATACATGAATTACAAAAACAGCGTAAACGATTAAAAGCTCAAAGTAGTAAATTCCAGCCTCAACGTATTTGTTTGCAGGTAATCATTGCATTTTTTTTATTTTTTTATCTTATGATATAATTATATAATTTCCATCACTTTTACCCAATAATTTTTTTAAAACCGTTAAATTTCATATACTATGTATGATAATTTTATACTAAAAAATTGAGATAAAAACAAAGTTTTAATCAATTTTTGAGTGATAAATAAAATTGTACATGATGATTATTTATTCATCTTTTAATTAATTGTAATTATTTTATATAGATTTCAAAATGGTTTTCTATTACTATTTTAAAAATAATATAATCATATTATAAATTATTCATGATATAATCATAAAATTAATTAAAATTAGAAATGATAAAATAATTGTAAATAATTGCACAAAACAAAACATTATTTAATTGTTTAATAATAATAAATAAAATGTGAATACAGGTAGTTGGTAATGGAACTCTATCAGATCCTAGATGTGTTATACTACAAACAGATCACACAAATTATGTTTTTAATTGTGGAGAAGGAACTCAACGTTTAGTAACAGAATATCATACAAAACTTACAAAATGTGAACACTTTTTTGTAACAAGAGCTACATGGAATAATATTGGTGGTATTTTTGGTGTGATTCTTACTTTACAAATAACAGGTGTACCATCTGTCAAATTGCATGGACCAGAAGGTATACTTGATATAATGGAAGGAACTAAAGATTTTATATTGCTGGATGAATTAGAACTTTTACCTGTAAATATAAATGAAAAATTTGTTGATCAAACAATGTCTATTAGATATATTACTATAAATCATCCTTCAAAACAAAAAAATAATGAACATGAAGTAAACAATTTATTTGTGACTAATACAAATGACTGTGATCATGAAATTAATTCTAATGGTAAAAGGATTCACTCACATCACAATTCCATGCCACTGAAAACCAAAAACAATAATCATGTAAATCGAATAGATGATTTAGTAATTTTTGTTTGTAAGATGCATGATAAATTAGGGACCTTAAACCATGAGAAATGTATAGAAGAAGGTGTAGAAGATGGACCAGATATGGGAAAATTAAAAAATGGAATGGATGTGACACTTTCAAATGGAAAGTTAATTAGAAGTAAAGATGTAGTAATGGTAGAAAAAAAAGGACCCTTAATCATTAGTAAGCGATAATAAAAAATATCTAAAATATATTTTTAAATTGATTATAACTTTTTCTATGTATTCAAATTAATTAATAAATTTATTAAATATTATTTCAGTAATGGAATGCCCTAGTGAAGACTGGATTGATAATATTGTTACACATCCAACTTTTCTAAACTACCAAGCAAAAACTGCTGTAGATGCAGATGAAATAGCCCAAATTATAGTACACTTTACACCTGGAAATGTATTGAAAAATTCCAAATACATAGAATGGATGCAGAAATTTGGTCCAAATACACAACATTTAATAATAAATGAAGAAAATATAGGTTCTTCTAGTAAATCTATGTACAAAATGCAATATCAACTTAGTTTACTTAATTCTACAATATTTCCACTTTTTGATCCTATTAGTGTAAATAAAAATAAAACTGAAGATATGCAATTGGAAATTAATAATGTATGTATTTTTATTTAATTTTTTTTTTTTTTTTTTTTTTTGTATAATAGCCATAAAATAATTCTACAATTCTGCTATAAATTATGTGAATATTAATTTTTTAATTAAAATTTAATAAAATATATCGCTTTTTATGTATTAGGTAGATAGTGAACTTAATATTCGTTACTGTAAACCTCTGGATTTATTTTATTTAAGACCAAGCTTTGGTCTTCATACAAATAAGAATGTAGAAATAGATCCTAAAGAGTTTATTGATGAAACAGTTAATACTACTGATTTTTGTAATGCTCTTGAAACATTGAAAACAGAAATTAATACTAAAACAGAATCAAAAGACGATTTAAAAAAATATCCAAGATTGGTAATGTTAGGCACAGGTTCTTCTATACCAAATAAAATCAGAAATACTAGTGGTATACTTTTACAGTTGGATGAAGATCATAGTATAATTTTGGACTGTGGAGAATCAACTGTACATCAAATTTTTAATTTTTTTGGTGAATCAAAAGGACATGAAGTTATTAAATCTATTAAAGTAAATTGCATATACATTAAATAATAATCATAATAATAATGAAACTGTTTATTTAATATTGCTTTTATATATTATTTTTTTTTTTTTCATTTTTAATTCGTAAGTTATTTTATAATTAAAAAAAAATAAATAAACGTTTTTCTATATAATTTTTAATGTTTTTAGGCTATTTATATATCACATTTGCATCCTGATCATCATATAGGACTTATTGGAATTTTAAAACGTAGAGAACGCCTTAATAATAAACCTATATTATTACTAGCTCCTGAAAAAATCAATGTTTTTCTTAAAATTTATCATAATAGATTTGAGCCCATTGAAAATTTGTTTGAATTAATTCCATTAAGAACTTTATTACTAGATCAACCACTGTTACAGGCATCAATATTACAACATTTACATAACACATTGAATATTTCTAAAATCAATACAGTATTTGTAAAACATTGTATGAATGCATTTGGGGTTGCAATCACTTTAAAAAATGGGCAAAAAATATGTTACAGGTAAATATATAACATAAATTGGAACATTTACACAATGTATATATAAATTTGTACATGATGTATATATTTAAAACAAAGTAATTATTTTTTACATTATTTAAATTCTATAGAAACAATGATTGCATTAAATTTTCAAAGAAGTAATTAAAAAATATATTACATAAACATTAAAATGCTATAAATTATTATTATAATAACTTTCCCATATAATGTGATTTTAATATAAATTTAATTTTTATAACAAAGGAAGTAAAAAATGATATAAAATAAGTATTTAATATTCCAATTTTTTTTTTAAATACTCAATGTCTTATTTGATGAACAATACTACATGTAATTAAACAAAACTATTATGATAATGCATGAATATACAAAATTATTGAATATAAATTAATAAACAAATATCAATTATACAATTTAACTATAAAAAATTGTCTAAAAGCAGTTTAAAAAATAAATACAAGTAATACATAATTAAAAACTTAATGGATCCAAATAAATGTTTAGTATAATCTATATATAAATTAAATTGAAAAAACTAATTAAGAATTATTTGTTCAAGTGGAGACACAATGCCATGTGACAATATGATTCAGCTTGCAAAAGACTGTTTCCTGCTTATTCATGAAGCGACGATGGATGACCACTTACTATCAGAAGCAATTGTAAAACGACACTCTACAATATCACAAGCTATAGAAATAGGCGAAAAAGCTAACGCAAATTTCACTCTTCTTACACACTTTTCACAACGATATAGTAAACTTCCAATCTTGCCAAAGGATAAAAATTTAAAATCTGTCGGCATATCATATGACTTCATGATGATAAGTTTATTAAAAGTTGATTTATTGGCCTTCTTTTATCCGGCTCTTTGTATATTATTCAAAGAATATCAAGATTTTTTTGAAGAAAAAGCTTTTAAACGTGAATTAAGGAAGGACAAGGTGACAGAATCAAAAGCATAATAAATTGTCAGAATTTACATAATTAGATGTATATATATATATATATATGTTTTTTCAAATTAATATTTTTACATCAGCAATAAATATGTTATTTATTGTTAAATTATATATTAGATGGTTTTTTTCAACAAAAATAAATTCCTTTTGTGAATTAAAAAAAAATTTTTTCATTATAATAATAGAATAAATGGTCAAGTAATTATGTATACATACATTTATAATTAGCTTGATATACTACTATGTATTGTTTTTTTGTATTTTTTTTATAAACACTTATTTTATAAATTTTATGCTACAATACTTTATGTTTATAATCAAAATTTATTTATCATTTTAAAACATCAGAATGCCTCATATTTTATAAACTATAATTATGAAACATTTATGATTAATTAGTGATTCCATTACTAATTTTCCATTATTAACGTCTTAATATCATAAAACTATTCAACTACCACCTTTAATATCATCAGCATAATAAAGACATATTAATAATTATTATTTTATAATTTTAACTATAAACATATTATTTCCATTATACAATTATAATTTAACAATATTTATAATTTTCTAAAAAAAAAAAAAAAAATTAAATTTTTATGAACATTTAAACCAGTATTATAAGAATTTTTATAACTTTGCTTATGAATTTAAAAAAAAAAAAAATTATCAATGAAACCGAAAATATTTAAGTTTTTTTTAATTTTAATCATTCAATGTAAAATTTCTGGTAAATGATAATTTTTTTTATAAATATATAATATGTAAAAAGCAAAATTTATATTTAACTCAAAATTGTATATAAACATGTTGTAAAAATATTGTTTGTTATAAAACAATTATATTGTAATTATTTAATTAAATTATTAAAGTAATTGAAAATTATATTTGTAATAATTATTATAATAAGTATAATAGTTCTTGATCCATCTAAAGTATCTGTTAATATTTTATCATTAATATATAAATAAATTTTTGGAAATTTTTTAGTAGATATAATCAATTCAGTTTAAATTTATTTGAATTATCAACAATAAATTATTATAATGTTAAATATTAACTGTGATATGCATCGTACAAAATCTAATGATAACACTAATTATAATTTTTTAACTCAATATGATTAAATATTATTTGCAATAGTTTTAAAAACGTTGCTTTATTAATATACTTATTATTTAATAGTGTATTTATTAACAAATTTTCGTAATTAACAAGTCATATTATTGATTAACAATGAAATCTTTAAAGATTATATAAATAAACAAAACATCAACATTATAATAAAAATTAATATAAATTGGTAAAATGAAGAAATTGTAAATAACGTAATCTATAATGGAACAGCATTTAATGACTAAAGAAAACTAAATAATATTTTAACAACGTAAAAAAAAAAGATTCGTTATTGTTACAGAATTACAAACATTATATTATTAAATCCTTTGCAAACAAAATTTTTTGTTCAATTTGTATAAAAAATATTTTTTTATTTTAAATTCAGAACAAACTTTTTAATTAAAAAATAATAAAACATAAACTAAAATTTAGGGGATTGCACAAAAATTCGGCAAATTATTCGTCGACTTCTTCAGACCTTTATTAAAAATATATACACATAAAATTTATTTATACTATTATTTAAATTAATTATATTTAAAAAAAAATAATACATTGATAGCTACAAAATTATACATAATGCCTACAGTATTATGTACCAAATCTTAAATCATGTTTCGTAACAATATTAATATGTGGTACTATTTTTATACTTCGTAGTACGACTTTGTACGAGTATGTAATATTGTAGTGCATTATGTACTAAATAACTGTTAAAAAATGTGTTAAAATCATTGAAACAAATCTTTTTATCGTCGTTTTCACAATCCAATATTCTGATGTTATTCAAATCAGTATTGTAACATCTCTTTTGTATATGATATTTTAAAATTAATATATAATTTTTATGTTCATTGTCTCTAGTTTTTAAAGTGTATTTGATTTCTCCTATGTATATTTGACAATCGCTGCAAAAGATTATATTTACTACGCCACAAGAGCTCCATTTGTTGATACAATCACATCTTCACTTGAAATAAAATCAGAATCCTGAATCCAAAAAATGACTATAAGAAAAGAATTATTTCAGAAATTTTAATACATAAAATTTAATAATCACACAAGCTGAATTTCAATATTTAAATGAAGTAAGCAAATATTTCAAAATATAAAATAAAGCAGGAATGGAAAATAACCAAATTATAAACTTGGTATTGAGCTCACTATGATCTAAAAATTGTAGACCTAATAAAATGATAAAGAAAAATATAAATGATTACAAAGACTATAAATCTAATATAAATAATATATATAATATATAATATAAAAATAATAATTATTATAAAAACAGAATTTATAAAAATTAAAATATCTCTAAGAAAGAGGAAAGAAATAAATATATCGCGAATAATTGAATAAAATACAAAATAAAGATATTTTATATTTATTATAAACTTTAAAATCGTAATAATAGTTATGCAAGATGATCCGAGATGCTCTTTTGAAGAAACCAAATATTAAACAATTTATAGTAAAATAAGTATCATTATCCTATTGAAAGTAAATAAATATTCTTTGTGCATTAATATGTTAATTTTTGTTTAAATGATATAAAATGAAAATTTGAAATATCAGTAACAAGAAATATTTTAAAGCAATTGAAAATTTGTTGAATCAGGAATGAAAGCCTACCATGTAATTATCAGAATAAAATAAAATTATAAGCAATATTGTAGTTTTATGAACACTAACATATTTTTAAAAATATACATTGCTTGAATATAAGTATTAAAAACAAAATTAACTTTACCTTAAATTTTATATAAAGATAAAATAAATCCATATTTTAATTAATAAATTAACAACGCATAGTGAAATGTACAGTACAAAAAATTATAAGTTATATTACAGGTTTATGTATTAAATGGGATAATATAATAAAAAATAATAAAAAAAAATTTATGTAAAAATTATATAATTCGACTGTGAAAAATGACAAATTATAATTAAATTTTTTTTCATTTAAAAAACTTCTTTTTAGAACATAATATTAATAATCAATGTACAAAATAGGAACGTAATAATTTAAAATATAATGTACATATTTATATTTTCCATAAAAACTATTTATTACTATTATGATTTTAACATATTAGTTTAATTTTATTTTCCTTTCTTTTTTATGCGAAATAATTATGCTTTTCTGTACTGTTAAACAATACGAAATATAAAAGGCGCTTGATTACAAACTAACATTCTTATATAAAATGTACGACAATAATAATAAAATACCTTGAATGTTATATCTACGTCACTTTTTTCTTTTTTTAATAAAAACAAAATTACTGCGAGCTGACGCCATAATGATATTATCAATAGCTATATTTTTGTAAATCAATATAAATATAAATATATATATTTATATATATATATATATATATTGAAGTTAGTATAAAATATTCACTTAATTAAGTAAAATACTAAAGGTTAAGTACAAGAGTATATATTTACACAAAAGACAAGTTCTCTTAAAAACGACCACGTATAAAAATGCGATGATCGTTACTACAAATTTAGCACTGTTCAGTTATACAGATTTATAAAAAATTATCTTTTATGACTGCACAGCGTAAATTTTTTAAAATGATCCATTTTTTTCTCTATAACATATTTTACCAACGAACTTTGTCTTAAATTACGTCTATTTGGTATAAAAGTTTATATGTATGTATAAGATTGTATGCCTGTGCTACCCGTGTACACACGCACGCACACAAACACGCAGTGACATATATATATACATATACGTTCGGATTTAAGTTTATTTTTTAAAATAAAAATTTTACTTCTCCTTTTTTATCCACGTTGACTGTAAAAATATTAAATTATATTTTTTACACATCTTTAGCAATAACAATGATATGAAAACAATAAAGTACGAGGTGGCGTTTTATTTTTAATCACATTCAAAATAAAAATGGGTCAACTTATTGGTTTTGACCATTTTATTAATTTATATTTTGAGAAACATATAATAAATAATATTATTAGATATACAAATACCGTTCTTAAGATATTAATGGTAAAATAATCTTTTATTTCAATTAAAAAAAAAAAAAAAAAAAAAAATGAAAAACAAACCTGGAAATATTTATTTTATTCACATAAATAATAATATTAGAATTATTTAATTTATGAAAATATATTCGAATTTTTGCGTAAGAATCAATATTTGTACATGTGAAATATATTAAAAATAAAAGTGCGATATTCTGCATATTTTCAATTTTTTACTTTTCTTAATTGTATCCCAGTACTACCGAGAACAACCATCTAAACATCTTATATTTTAACTAAAAAGTAATTACTTGATATATCTGTGTATATTGGAAATAATGAAAAATGTATATACCATTGAATTCAATAAATATATATGTAGGGAATTAATATACGTATCGACAAGTCACTTCAATCAAAAAAATAAGATCCCATAAAAACGTATCCTATGTTAAGCAGTACTTGTTTGCAAATACCATTAGAAATACCAAATTACACACATGCGTATAAAAAAAATATCGTGTTTTGCCCATATGGTACTACAGATGCATACGCATTATTTTGCTTTTCATATAAATAAGTTCTGCTCGTTGTCGCGTCACTCCCCTTTTTTAATCCGAAACTTCTGGATGGATCGGCGCAGAAGAGAAACTACAGAATCACGATCGTAGGCTGGGCTTCGGATTCCTTTTGCTTTATTTTCTTGTATTTAATTTTTTTTTTCTTTTTTTCTTGCTTTAAAAAAGCGATGCAGCGTTTTAGCAGGAGGAAGAACAAGGGGGTGGCCGATTAGAACTCCCACTTGGTGGCAGAAGCATAGTCGGTTTCACCGAGACGCAGCGCCCCGTTTTTTCCCGCGCTCAGGTATCGGCCATCCGTAGATTTGATGCAAAGTCGAGAGGGTTCACGCAGCTCCAAGTAGAAGCCACAGGAAGTCGGTGCATCCGCATCGACGCTCACGGATTCGCTGTCTGCGTGCCAGTACAAGTTTTTTTGACCTGCACAAAATAAACAAAATTAACAAAATTATTGTTTTGCGGCATTTAAACAAGAAATTATAAAAATGTTTCTCCCCTTGACACGCTCTTTTGATGAATTCATTCTTTTAAATCACAATTCATTAACACATTGCATCTTATGCACACACATGCACACCTCTACAATTCTGTATTATCATTCAAGCATACAAAAAATTAGGATCTTACATTTCCCCATAAATATAAAATTTAAAAAAACATAGGACTATTCGTCGTGTTTTATCTCAATATATATGAAATTCTCAACAGTATTCTGAATCCTGAGTTTAGTTATTTAAATATTGATGTGCACTTTATTTTTTTTTTGCAGAATCAACTAGTCAATGAAAACATCAGCTTTTGCCCGATAATCTTGCATTCATTATCAAATAATCAAATTTGATGCAACCCGCAAATAGATGAATGGTTTTAGATATTTTTAGTTTAATATAGGTGTTACCAGAATTACTTAATAATTAAATAAGTCCATAGAATACCCTTTACCTATGACTCGATAAGAACAAAACTATTACAATGATTCAAGTATCGTAAATATCTTATTAACAAAAATAAAAAACATGAAATTGGTAAATGTTTTTGACAAAAAGACTGCATTTCCCATTTTTATAGATGTTATCAGTGTACATATACATTTGACTTCAGTACGAGCTGATGACCTTAAAGCAGATGCTTACATTTGCGTGGTCTTGCAAGTTTTTACTTGGCGAGCAGCCCGTGAATAATGTCAAGATAAATAAAAAATAGCTAAGGATAATTTTAAAAGGAAAAACCAATTTGAAAGACCTTTGAACCGGACGACTCCGCGCTCACACCTCTCCACCATGATGGTGTCGTATCCAGCCTTGTTGCACTCGAGCTTGGGGCTGGCGGCGCTCTTGGGGCCGACGAAGCCCTGCTCGCAACGCAACACCAGGACTGGGCGGTTCATCAAATAGAAGTAGTACTTGCAGGCGTCGTTGTCGATGGCATTCACGCTGTCCGCGTTCGCGTAGAGGTGACCCGAGCGCTTGGTTGCCAGGAACTTGCCGTTGTTGGCACGCAACGCCACAGTTCCGTCCTCCGGCTGCCAGATCAGGTCGAAGAGTCCGTTGGAGGAACGCTTGTGCTCCGAGGCCTGGATGCCACCTCCGGACTCGAGACTCCAGTACCGGTCCTGCATCGTTCGCACGTACCACCGCTTCGTCGTCCGGTCGAATTCTAGCTGAAACGTCTCGTGTCCCGAGATCTCATCCTGGTTGGCTGTTACGTCCACACCTGCAATCCAAAATACTCTCTATGAACACATTTTCCAATTCGCAAAACCTTGCAAATTAAACCAGAACATTATCAACGTTGAATAAATAATTTGTATAGTTTTTACTATTTAAATTATATCAGTCACACGTAAAAAATTAAACTTTAACTCTGATTTATCTGAGTAAACCTTACATGACAAAAAACTGATTGATTTTGTAACAATTCTGTAGCCTATTAATCACGAAAGAAAATAAAAAATAGATAACAATGTTCTTTGTGACACTAAGGTACAAATACATCAAACAAAATGAATGATATTTACGGTTTTAATAGATCTTTAATGTCTTCTACAAAATTCAAAGTTCAGAAAAGTTTTTTATAATTTCACGCAACTTGTATAAATGCTTAATTTTGACATATATTAGTTCCATCACGAAAGATTTTAAAAATTATCAAGTATTTTCTATGTAATTGATCATTAATTTTAATAACAGAAATAAACTATTGCTTAAATTTAAACTAAAATTGTAAAAAATAAATTTATTATGAATTATACAACAGTTACAAAAATAAATCATTAAGTTTAGGAATAAAATGTGTAAATATGCCCCCCTTGTCAATTACCTCTTAGATAACATAAAAGTTTTAAAAAGTATAAATAGTTTAAGAAGATTAATACTGACAGTTGTGACCATAGTTTATAATTAAAAACGTAAATCGTGTAATTGACAGAATAGGAAATATTTAATTATTTGTTATTGGTAAAAGGTAGATTGTAATATATAAGTTAAAATAAGTTCCGTAATTATGATTTTAATGAAAGAGGCATAACTTGGATATTTAATGGTACTTTATTATTTTGATTTTTACTAAATGGCTTTTTTGATACAATTAAGAAACTGATACAGTAGCCTTTTGTTGTAAATTTGATTTTGCCACTATTTTAATCCAATAAAAAGTATATAAAGATATCCCATTATTAGTATAACAGGATCTGAATAAGTATTAGATAATTCTAATAAATATGTTGTTACTGCCACACCCGGCTACTAAATAACCCAATAATCCTCATTGATTTTCATTATCTACATTTTTACTTAGCTATTTGGGTCATCAATTTTTAGAAAACTAGGAATTCTCTGCACATAGTTCTATTTTCGATCCGGCTTTTTTATCAATACATTTAAAAAAGTATTGTTTAACATAGGACAGTTTTTATGTGTACTAACAATAAATAAATAAATTCAATAGATTATATGGACATTATGCTTAAACTTAATAATAATAATAATAATTTCACAATGCGCTTTTTTTTTCTTTTTATTTCTTGTCGTTTATTACCATGTCGTCCTGTCTCACATCAACTTTTCACATTTCGTGCATGCCCATCCCCATTCTTGACTTAAAAAATTAATGAAGTATAAAATATAAATGAAACATACATAATGTGTTTACAATTGTTTCAACCCATTATGGTTAAATGTGGTATGACAAAACATAGTGGTCTCGATGGTGTAATACAACATTAAACATCTCCAGTGATGCATCACCGAAGATATTTATAAGTAAAAAATTGTACACAAATAGAAACATAAATATTTTGAAGAATAATCTTCATTCCTATACATCAAATCGCAATCGTCTGATATAGATTATAAGTATATAGTACTGATAAAAAATATATAATGTTGTACAATTCAAATATAGATTGCAGTAAAGATTTATGGTAAACTAAGCTAAAATTCAGGTAAAATGTGAAATTAAGTAAGTTTAAAAGTTATCGGAAAACGTCACACAACAAATATTGTGTACTTCTTTTGCACACAAAACTTTTTATATGGGTTGTTTTTAGTAATAATTTTTGTTAAAAATTTGTTGCTAATTAAATAAAATTCAACTGAATATTAATATATCTAGTGTTTATTTATTGGTGTTTAACATTTTTTTCGAGTCGTCTCAAGAGTTTACCTGCTCATACCTTTGAAAATTTTTTTCTAAGCAAGTAAAGATCTTGCCAATACTTTTTATTTTATAATAGTACAATTGGTTGTAAGCTTTACTAGTGTGGTTAAAAAGCGTTAAGTTAATTTCCAAATTTTTCTTCGAAAGTTCAAATTATTTTTATTTTATTTTTTTCAGGCAAAGACTAATAATTAATGTTTCATATATGTTTAAAAAAAAAAAAAAAAAAAAAAAAAAATCATGCAAATACTGTTGGTGCAAAAACACATGCTTTACTTTCATGAAAGTTGAAGCTAGTATAAAAATCATAAAAAATAACAATTTCTCATTAAACAGTTTCAAAAATAGGAGCTTGATGATTGGGCTTATGAACATTGGGTAAGAGTCAACATCGTACAGGCGCAAATGAAGCATTAATTTAAACAAGAGTATTCTCGCATAATCATTAGATGAAAAATACTTTATAATTAAATTGATATTAAATATATATGATATTGAATATATATAAAAAGCTTGTATGTTGTTGTAAATGTAGGTAATGCGAAAAAAAAGAAGCCCGTTACCGATATCCAACAATTCTTAGAAGGTGTAGTAGCCTCCGAAGAGTGTAGGATTCTTTTTTTAAGTATACGTGTAGGGTCCGAAGGTGATGTTTAGCATGCCAAGCCATAGCACGTATCTCATGAATTTCTAAAAGACTCCGTTTCCGGCTGCAGTCGCAGATTAACAAGAAAGGGAAGAACAAGAGCCTCCTGCTTTTACTGTCTGTGCGAATATTTATTAATCGAAACCCTATTCGTATTTCAAGTATTTATTACAGGCTCCCTACTTTCTATTACTACAACTTATTCACCTTTTTATTGGTTCAACACTTTTAATCGATTTAACAGCACCAATAATGACAATGACGATAAAATTATTATTTCCGTTGTTACCAGGCATGTGTACCAATGCACATACCATTATGTATATTAAAATATATCCTAACACACGATTATTGTACTAAGCATCGCGTAAAGAATTTTTTCCATGTATTTCTCTTCTCTTCGCGCAACCGTTCAAGGTATCTTTATAAATTCATTGTCTACACCATTGTCTACGATACAATAAAGAATATTTTGTAGATATTAAATATAATTAAAAATGTATATTTTTTTTAAAGTTCGTTGGAATTGATGATTACGAGAAAAATTGGCTTGATAACCTTAGCAAAAGCTTCTTAATGTAAAACCTGACCATTCACCGAATTAAACTTTGGTTTTTTTGGTTCAAAAGATAAATAGCAGTTTAATTGTTAAGTAAATGTCGGTTAAAATTGAAGTCAACTCAACTGTAAATGTGGAATAGACACTTGTGTTTTAATATTTAGCTATTGTTCAAAAAATGATTCAAGATGTAAGTCAATTAAGATTCTTCTTAGGTGCTTCTTTAAATCGATGTTGTAATTGAGAAGCCACGGTTTTAACTTGGGATTGAAGGAAGAGGATGAAAAAGGGTCTTAATGAATAGGCAGGCTTACCTTGTTTGACGGAGACGTACCGCTGGTTGAGGGCGGCGACGAACGAGGCTTGGGGCAGCGAGTCCTCGAGGGAGAACAACTCGTCCCGGGTCACGGTGGTGGAGCGCGACTTGAGGACGGCCTTGCTGCCGATCGGAGCCAGGTACCCGCCGCTTATGTCCCTGAACACCAGTCAAACATTTTCTTTTACTTTACATTGCCTCACCAGCTCTCGCGAAAAAAGCTGCAACGCCTTGTCAGAGCGAGTTAAAAAAAAATCGATGACGCTTTTTTGCTATTTGGCCTTTGTGCTCTGCCTCCACGGACTTTTTTCATTTTTTCGTGCTTGCGATTAAAAATACAAGTGTAATACTTGGATTAACGATAAAGCTCGTGTATTTTTCGCTCGAGCTTGTCCACAAAAAAGGAAATTGTTTCGCTTTTCCTACGCCAATGATTAGCAATCGCGAGCTCAATTCGGATCCATCGTTCGCGAAGACCTTCGCTTGGTGTCGTCTCGCAAAGAAAATGGCTTTGGAGGCAATGGGACAGCTGTCAGTGCGTCCTTGGCATCAGGCGTGTCGCCTACACATTTTTTTTTTTTTTTTCTTTCTTCATTCCATATTCCCTCCCCGTGCGTGCTCACCGGAGACTATACGCAGCTTAAGCTTATAACCCCCTCGAAATGGAAAAAGAATCGAGTTTCACGCGATGAGTCATCGGTACGCGAATTACACGCGATTCTCTCTCTCTCTCTCTCTCTCTCTCTCTCTCGCTTTTTATTTATTTGACGCACACAAACCACACACAACGCATACACGAGTAAAGAGACGACTTCCTTACTAAGAATCGTGACTTCTTTCGGATTATTCTCATGGGTAAGTAATAATGTATAGAGGCGCGAGAAAGGTCTTACTCTCTCAGGCGGATTGATTCGTTTTCCAGGTTGCGCTCTATTAGGCCATCATCTCCGTGCCCGTGACTTTATTTCCCATTTTTTACCTCCATTGTAATTAAATTAAGTGTGTCAGCTCCTAAATGACATTGTACGTTTGAATAATTCTAACGGCCCGAGAAAAAACTGGGACTCGTGTGTGTGCGACCAGCACATTTGTCATTTCCCATAATTAACCGTTTGTTACATCTATAAGTACATTGCTGCGTCAATAGTTTGATGATAGATTGACGTTATTTTTGTGCATTTAAATTTCAATAGGGAAAATTAAAAGAAAGTCTAGGTCTCTTTATTTATTATCCTATAATCATTAAACTACTTGCTTATTACTTGATTAACCCTTTTCTATTTAAGATTAAAATTCAATTTTATGAGTCTGCTAGTTCAATAAACGTCATATTTTCTTATTTTTTATAAATGAGTAAAAATTTAATGTGCTCTTTGCTTTTTTTAAACTTATATTTTAACAGATTTATCTAAATAGAAAAATAATCCATTTGAATTGAACTCAAATGTTACTACTTTTAAAAATCTTTAAATGTTATTACAATAAAACAACGAAAATAATTTAAACTGTACAGTAAATTTTTAAAGATATCTTTCAGCTTCTACATTTGTGTGATTTTAATACCATTGGTATCTATTGATATATATACACATTGATAGATATATAGATAGATTTATTCGTGAATCGAAAATTCAATGATATATAAACTTTATATATAACATCCTTCTATAATACTTCTAGAGTTTATTCATTTTAATACCTGATTTTATAAATCATACAAAATTTTTCAGTAATATAATATAATTATAAAGAATACTTGTCAACTAAAAAAAGAAAATTATCGATGTATACTCTACCATAAATAAAGTAGAACAAAGTATGGAATTGTGAGCTTAAAATAATTCGTCTTAAAATGAATCTAACTTTTTGATGTAAATTGTCTTTTACCTGAGTGCGAGTAGACCTGCATGAAATTCAGCTGCATAAAGACAGTCTCGGGTGCAGGTCTCCAGGAGTTTGCCGTCTCGGGCCAGGTACTTGTTGTTGCAAGTGTGCAGGGCGTAATGCCCGACCACGGGTTTACCTCGTGCATCCACGTGCTCGCTCTGGCTGCGAAACTCCAAGGTGAAGAGGGTGTCCTCGCCCCAGGGTACGGGAGCATCCACGTAGATCTCATCTTGGCTAGAGCTGAGGTGGGCAAAACGTTTCCTGCCGGCCGAGCGCAAGTTCACCTGAATAAAAATATTCAAATTACATTAGGGCTGCCGTTTCAAAACTTTTAATTTTTATATGATATTTGCAGTAATCCAGTTATACCTACATATTTAGAAGAGTTACTTTATATTTCTATTACGTAATCATCGCATTTATTAAATTTATATTTTTCATATTTAATTGTATTGATTATATTTTTTAACATAATCAAACTATCTTTGCTCAAATAAATAACGTCAAATAAATTACAAAACAATAAATTTAGTTTTTCTTTTTAATCATGAGAACAGGTATCACAATATAAATTTTCAAATTATGCCTAGAAATTCTTATTAAAAAAGTACCTTGTAAGCAATATAAAATTTATTCTAAACAATGCAAAATAAATTTATAAAATTTCATAACCAATTTTAAAAATATTTAAAAAATACATAAATAAAACAAGAAAAAATAACGGCACATTTATTCATACGATTAAGTATATTGAATAAATTAATACAATTTATTTTTTTTATATACTTAAATTTTAAATTTACAATGCTTATACAAAAATAATAATAAAATATAAGATTACAAAATTTAAAATATAATAAAAATTAAATTGTTTCTTAATTAAAAAAGATATTCTTAATAAATTCTCTTCTTTTATAAAAAAAAATACATATTATTTTGCAATAGTAGGCAAGTCCGCGTACCTTATTTTTTATTAATAATAATTCTTATTTTACATTGATTAAATATATAAAATAAATTCAAATTATTTATGAAAAACATAATAAATTTTATGATCGGATTTTTCTTTCTTAATACTTCAGGTGCTCGTGATTGAAATACAAAAATTAAAATGTAATTACATACAGCAAAAGTATAATATTATACTATTACATAGTTAAAATTTACACGTTTTTCAAATTTTCTAGAATTATGTACAATGAAAATTTTTTGGTATAGCAAAATCTATGATTATAAACTTAATTTTTCAATAATTATTTTAAAAAATACAACTGCTGATACAATTAATTTATACATTTTTTTTATTGTAATTAATTTATATTTAAGCGATTTTTGTTTACTTTTGCACATTTTGAAATTATTAAATATAAAAGACAAAATTCGGAGAAATAAATTAAAACTAATTTTATATTTATAATGAAGTGTATAATAAATATATACATAAATCTAGGTTAAAACAATTTATAAACTCGATTGTTCATATTTTATTGTCTAATTTTTTAATTTGCTTATACTGCACATCTACTAATAATACAACGACCTTTTATTGTTACAATTAAATTCAACATTAAATGTCATGTCTAATGTCGTGGTTAATGTCATACTGACAGATATCATATTACCGGTACTTAAAAGAAGGCAGAGATTGCTCTTATGAATGTTGCAATAAAGTCTAATGCGATGCAATTACTTTTTAGAAATTTAAAAATGCATATTTACAGTATAATTACGAAATAAATAAAGACATGCAAAAATATTATAATTATAAAATCAATACTTTTTTCAATTATATCAAAATCAAAAAATAATAAATAATACATCGCTAAAAACTTTAAATTTAAAAAATGTAAAACTGTACAACATTTATGTGTTATAATACAAAATTTATATATTCGATTTCATAATTACATTCAATGGTATGTTTGGTGACTAAATTCATCTTTATGAAAATATAATGTTCTTATGCAGATAGTTTCTTAACATCCAAAAAAAATTCTAAAATACATGTCTGGTATAAATTTTAATTTTTTCAGCAATTTATATTTACTTTTTTTAATCTCGCGTATTATTAAATTTATCATTATTCTTTGTATCCTCGCCGCTCCAAAAAAGAAAAAAAAATAAATAAAACTCCATTTAATAAGCAAACTATTCAAAGGAATAATTCAGCATTGTTTATAAAAAATATCATTTATATTATTACATTTACGCGATACATTATCCAACAGAGAATAATTGTGATTTTTTCCAATGAATTATAAAAATGGTAAAATAAAATAAAATAATAATGATCGTTTATGCTAATGTTAAATCAAAACTTGCCTCTACATTTAATAATTTATAAATAGCTGATCGCTTTTCCGGCACGAGCAATGGATTAAATAAAAAAAAAATTTTAAACTTATGACTGGAAATACATATCGTTATTTTGTTATTACCTGTGGCCTTGCCGCAAGATGCACAAGCCAATATTCGGATTCTCCTGGAACTTTAGCAGTACATTTAAGCTCATCCTGACTTGAGCCTAGAAAATAGCCTCTTTGAACGTTCTTCAACGCCCATCTTCCACTTCCTATAAGAATAACAAGTCATGGTGTAATAATAAAATGCTTCGCCACATGGTGGTTTTGAAAATATAAACAGATCGAAACAGCTTAAAAATACGCTACCACACTTTATATCAAAACGTTGTACAACGCCATCTCTTCATTATACTTCGAATATAAGAGAAACATCGCTTAACTAATTTATCATCACATAAATATTTTCTTTTATCCTCTAATTTATTTTTAGTTTCATTTAATAATGATCTATCGCTTTTAAAATAAACAAAGAAATGATCTATTAAAGTTAGATATCAATACTTTTAGCTATCCAGTATTCCATCAGAAATAATTATATTTAAACAATACACTTAGTTACAAAATAATGATAAAAAATTAGTGAAACAATAGATTTAATAGGTAATCTATATTTTTAATGCGACCTCTATTGATATTGTCGAACATATTGAATTCTTGAACATGAATTCTAAGACTTAGAAATTTAAACAAAAATGTTTTCATATTCATTTATAGTTATAAATTTAAAAATATTAAAATAACAAAATATGAAAAATTTAATATAAAGTTCAAAATTTTTATTATTATTACTGTTGTTGTTGTTGTTGTTGTTGTTGTTGTTGTTTTTGTTGCTATTATTATACCTCAAATATACATTAGATTTTTCATTTTTTGTATAAAATTAAAGAAAATTTTTATTTATATTTTTATCAATAGCCACGATTTATTATTTTATTTTTATAAGAACTTTTAAGTGTGTTAGTTACACGTTTTAGCCTATAGTTATACTCAAAAACATTTAAATATATTAAATTTAAAAATTTTTATAAGTAATTTAAGAAGATCTATAGGAATTCATAATTTAAAAACCCAATTATAAATTATTAACAAAATTAATTGATTTAACGATCTTCAACAAAATGTATTATTATAATGCACGTAGCCATAAATAAAAGTATTACTGAATGAGCACATTATTGGTGATTATGATAGACATAGAATTAATTAAATAACCGAAAAATTTTTTTATATTTACTACATTATTATATTTATTTTATTTTTTCTTTATATTGCAGTATTCGATTAAACATAAATAGATTTTCAAATACCACGATTAATATAAAGTATTAAAAATGAATTCATTGTCAATTCTTCAATAACAGCAATGCAAATTATATATTTTCATTTATTCCGTTTCATATTTTATTTGATTATAAAGTCTTTGAAGCTAACAAATCTACCCCTTATTGTACACAATTGTTGCATAATTTTCAATGTTTAAAAATCTTTAATACCGCGAATGACCGATTAATGCCAAAAGTATAAAAAAAAAAAATAGAATTACTAAAATTGAATGCCCCCCACATGCGTTATTTGTTAATTTTAAAAAATGTTTTGAAATTGAGCAGAAAATCACATGAGCCATAAAAACAATTATTATTAATTATTTGTTTATATTTACCATCGCAAGCAAGCTGAATCTGAAAAGCACAGCCAGGATCAGAAGAATCTTCAGTTTCACACGTAACATTACCAAACTGATCAACGGCAAGATAGCGATCGAGGTGCGAGCGAAGATAAACCTGATGTTCGTTTCCCTCGAGCGTCCAAAGCTGTTTTTTCTTTAAATTTGCACCGTTTGCATTGATCTTAAAGCCAAATGTTTCCGCTGTCAGATACTTGAATTTTCCATTTATGAGACCAATCTACAAAACAAAATTTAACATTAAGAAATTAAATATTCTAATACATTGCGATGACAATGTTGGCAAACTTTAGGATTAATTTGATATTCTCTCAACAATTTATAATTTAACTTTTTTAACAATTTTTATTTATAAATTACATGGGACTTTCTTGTAGTATTTTAAATGTAATACTTTTTATATTTATCCGCGGCGATTTTGTATATTGAAATCATGATATATTAAACATTATAAATACATGAATATAATACATATAAGAAATAATAATATATGTAGTTGAAAAAACTAAATGCTGCTCAAAAAAAACAAGTAGCATATTTATTGAATAATTTAATTTAGATAAAAATTAGATCTATATAGTAAAAATAAATAATTAATTAATTAATTATATATAATTGTGTTTATGTTTAAATGAAATTTATAAAATATTTTTTAAATATTTAAATCTGTTGCTTTAATTTTTTATTTAAATATGAATTGTCCAAATATTTAAACACTAAATAATTATTTTATGAAATTTTTTATTTAATTCATTTTAATCATTACACATTTATTAAGTAAAAATAAATATTTTATTATTACTATTTTTTAAATTTTAATTAAATAATTAATATTTAAATTTTAAATTAAGGAAAAATTTATTGGAATTTATTTGAATGTATTAAAAATATATTGAAATGTAAAATAAATTATTTGTAATATTGCTTATATTTTTTTATTCAATAAAATGTTTAATTGTGAATCGCAAGTAATAATTATACAATTTTTCAAAAATTTTAATATTAGTTTTATTGTATTTTCCATTGTATGACACGTTAGTTTAGAAATTGCATTATTAAATGAAAGGAAAGAAAAAAGTTGGTTGGAAAAACCTAATCAAAGAAAGTTTCACCCTGACCTTATTAACGACTTGTTTCTTGCATTGTAAATAAAAACTCTTCATGATGTAATTTTAATCTGAAATAATACTCTTTAAATGCTAAATTCATGATTAGGCTACTCTTATTGTGCAAAATGTAAATACTTCAAGCGGATTTAGTTAATCCCTTAATAATTAATTGCACGTAATATTTTCTACTTAAACCTCCTTAGTTTATTGCCTTAATTTATTTCTTTTTCAACTTAAATTTATACTATAATTGAATTACAAATAAATAATAAATTCATACGATTCTATTCAAGTTTTTATATCACAAAAAATTATATTTTAAAGAATGTCTTTTACAATAATTACGAAACTAACAATTCATTTTATGCATGTATGATATTGACAAACAGTTTATTATTCACTTAATTATTTAAATTTTAAAAGCCAATAAATTTTTTTAAAAATTATAAACATTTAATATAATTTTAATTTACATTTTCTGAATTATATATTCTAATAAATAAAGATTAAGTTCATTGAGTAAATGTGAATCCGTTAAAAAACATTATATGTATAAGTATCAACGCTTAAAATACCCAATAAGAATAAAATTAAATTTACTTTTGCATTTTTTAATACATATATTTGTATCTTTTGATATTCTATATTATTATATATATATATAATCATCTAATATTTAAAATAAATTTATTATATTATCCGTTAATATTTTTTTTAAAATCAATAATGAAACAATTTTTTTATCTTTCTTTATGCGTATCTATATGGATGAATTTATGCACATTTGTAAAAATTTATATATATATAATAGTGTTTCGTAATTAACAGATGAAAATACATGAAAATACATTTACTTTGGTTTGAATAACCTTTAAATGTACTTTATATAATTTATCTTAAATTACTAATCAATAATAATCTTGTCAAATATTTTAATATTTTAAAATCAAATAATGCATAATATAACGATAAAATAACAACTTTAATTTATTAACTAAGATAATTATTGACTAATAATATTTGTTATCTATACTTTGTAAATGTTTGTATAATATTTACCTATTTAAATAAAATGCAACTTCCCCTCAACAGCCACATTAATACAATTATCGTAATAGCTATTGAAATTTTTTATAATTAAATTTTTCATTTAAATTAAAATTCAAATTAATAGTAAAAGTTTCCAAGTAAAAGCATTAAAAAAAAAAAAAAAAGAGGAAAATGTCCAAAGACATCGGGTGAGGGGGTGGGGAGGGGGAAAGTTATGAGAGTAAGAAATGAAAAGCCTGTATTTTTTTTGCGGTTAAATGAGTTTCCCGAAGAATCCGATAGAAACGCGCGAGTGCGACTCGTTTTGCATCCTTCCTTTTATCCTCGTCGCCGCTCCGATACTTCCCCGACATTCGCGCACACACAAAAGGACAAACAGACTTGCGAGTCTCTGCATGGGCTTAGTCTCGTGACTAGTCATTCGAATAAAATATCAACCATCGCTGCCGCATCACAAACACAAATCTTCTCAACCTTCGCCAACTCAATTTTAAACACGAATCCTTTTTAAAAGAAGTCCATCCGATTATTTATTATTTTATCTTGTCAAATCGACTGTTGAAACTAATATTAATTTAATATCTGTGAAGTGTAAGAATTTCGCTTGCAATGTCAACTTACCATAATCTTCAAAATTTTCAAATCTATTTTATTTGATATTAAAAGCGTAAATTATTGTTTATAACAATTAGTGCTACTATTACCAGAAATAACAACCAATTTTATTCCACAGATGCTACTGTGCACTAGACTATAAATCCACTTTGTATTCCTTAAAAGCATGCGTAAGGACGAATGGCTATAGTTATCTCCTAGAAATATCATCGCTTTAAAATCAATCAATTATTTTAATTAATCAACAACACCCATCAAAAGCCATAATTGAGAAAACTTTACCAATGCGAAAGATATTAAGATTTTAAATCTTATCTCTTAAGTATCAAAATGCTTGGAGCTTTAGAACGCATATTAACTTTTAAATAAATTTAGTTTACAATAGAATGAAATTGATATTTTAACTATCTTATACATGTATGTGTAAAATTTTTTGTCATTTTTTCTCAATTTGCATATGGCATAATAGTGTAAAATAATTTTTTAAACCTCTCTGTAACAATAATAATACTATCAATCAATATGAATAACTGAAGTAAAACCAAATGATAATCTTTTTAAATGTTGTATTACGAATAATTACTGAATTCTTTTTAAAATTTGGAATCGGAATGAAGTTCGTATTAGATCGATAGCTAACCACTGATGGCTCGAGAAAACACAATTCATTACAGTCAGCATCGATGGTCATTAAGAATTAAAGTTAAATGAAAGAAACGAGAGTCATAAAAATCGAATTATCAAAGATGAACATAAGATCGAGGAGGAAAAGTAAATCTCGAAGGGAAAATAAAGCGGTGCACACTTACATGTGCATACTGCAAGGGGGATGCTGTTGGGGAGACTCAAGGTCGATGGCACCGATGATCCTCGGCGTCCACGTGAGGCCTGGCCCAGAGGACGGAGGACAAAGGGAGGAGGAGGAGCAGGAGGAGGAAGAGGAGGGAAGGCCCCCGCACTACTCCAGCGTGTTTCTAAATTAGGAGCACGTGTGTGTGCGTTGCTCGGACTCCCGTCGAATCTTTGAATCTTGGAGCCCAGCTTCCTCCGCTCTTTCATTCTTTTCTGAACCTTTTGGGCCGTGGCCGACGCATTAATAAAAATCTTCTTGGGCTGTCCTTCTGCTTCTTTTGGGACTCAGTTGCGATTCTCCGTATGCGTTATACTCTATTGCCAAATCTTGATCTTCCCTCTGATGAACGTGCTACGAACTACAAAAATCAACCTCTGACTACTGAAGCGGCAAAACACCACAGTATTTTATTCAATTTCCTAGTCTTACCTCACCAACTAAATCGCTCAAACCAACAGAGAGTTTGAAGCTTATTCAAAATTTATTCAGAATATATGAATGTGAAATTGTGGAAATTAAAATTTAATGCATAAATATGTATCACATCTCGTTATCAATAAATTATAATGCTCTCGCCAACGGCGAGCAGACACTTAAATTACGTAAATATGAAAGAGCCATTTAAAAATTGCCGATGATTCAGTCGTGAAACGTTTACGCGAATATTATACTGTCCTTACATTATACTGACGATCATCACAATATAATGTCCTTTATCGATTTTGCGTGTCAACTGGAGCAAACGAGAAACAACCGTCATTTTCAATGTCCAGATCTGCGGGTTAACATTTCCATTGTAGATCTTTTCAAAACATATGTATACGTATTTTTAATGAGAAATTACGATGATTAACTTGATGATTAACTTATTTCGAGACTTACAACGAAAGAAATTGTTTAAATTTTATTTGTGAAAAAATCCACGATTCAAAGTATAATCAAAATTGAAAACGAATTTAAAACATTGGAAATTAGTTTAATTTCGCGATTAAAAAAAGAAAAAGAAAAGGGCTGACCAAGTGTGGTCTCCTTGGACTCATTCGATTTCAGAGTCACCTAAACCTAATTTTCCTCCAATACCTTGTCAAAACCAAATAAATTGTAAATGTTAAGGGGAGGCTGCACAGAGTAAATGAAATTGAATTTAAGATCGAAGAGAGTGATGGTGGATCGGATAAATAGAAGAGGTTGGATAGGCGAAGGAAAGGAGGAAAAAGGATGGACTTACCGTCCAGCCTGTCCTATCAACTCCGTTCTCGGTGTTTTCCGTCCCGTTGCTCTGCATCGTGGCGCGTGCCTCACTCGACTACGATGTACTTCCGCGTCACCGGTCGCCTTGTCTTGCCCCCCCTCTCTCTCTCTCTCTCTCTCTCTCTCTCTCTCTCTCTCTCTCGCTCTCTCGATCTCTCTTCCCCTCGCGCGGATTATCGGCGTCGTTGTCCCTGCCAGAAACTGACTTTCTTTACCCGGTTGACTTGTTTCTCTTCCTACTTGTCCTCGTCCTCAGGAATTCACTTCTCTCTTTCTCTCTCTCTCTCCGCTTATTCGATACTTCGGTCAATTTATCCTCGTAAGTTTCTCTCTTGCGATAAACTGAAAAATAAAAAAAAATATATTACATAACGGTCTTCTCCAGATTTTGATTAATGCACGACTTTATGACTCGCATGCTAGTAAAAAATTGCAAGAGAAATATCACTGAATATTCAAGGTGTCCCAGAATCCCCCTTTTTTAATTTTTATTTTTCTTTATTTATCCATTTAAAATTTTTATTTTATATTCTGGCTTATAATTGTAATAGTGTTTTTTACTATTAACGATATTTAAAACACCATGAAATCTTACTTATCTCTTACTACTAATAAACTTCTACCGAATGATACAACTTTTTTTAGCTTTAAAATTGTTATTAATATTTTTATTATACATACATCCTGCATAATATATTAAAAATTGAATATCAAATAAAAATGCTCTGTTTAGTAATTTAATATTTGTATTTTAATTACACGAATGACTGTGCTGAAATTTAATCAAATAAAGTACTATTACTTATTAACCTCCATCTCTCTCTCTCTCTCTCTCTCTCTCTCTCTCTCTCTCTCTATTATTTATTAATTACGTTTATTTAAGTTGCATTTTTTATTATAAATAATGAGTAATCATTAAATAATAATATACATATTTTGCTATGTGCATTACTACTTGAAAATTATTATTATCATCATTAGTTTATATTTTTTTTATAAAAAATCCTCGCAAAAATTGAATAATAGTATGCATTATTCTTTGGAAAAAATATATAAAATAATAATTTATGTACGTATCAAATATACATAATAAGTATCTATAATTGAAAAGACAAAAAATATTTTTTTCAATTAAAATTGTATTATAAAAAATATATTTATTTCTTATGATAAATACTGATTTTATTATTTACTATATTTAATATTCACAAACGTTTAATATCAACTATAAAAATCTCTCTGAGGCAGTAAAGAGCTGTAGCTTCTAGTACAGTTATAGTTACTCATATTTGTTTCTGAATTCACACACATTCACAAAAATCAGTTCAATCTACGTAAAAAAGCAAAATACCGTTAATATAAAACAACTCTATCTTTTTTTTATCGATTATATACATTTTTCAGTAAATACAGACATTATTCATAAAATTTCTTTTAAAATTAATAATTTTACTCAAAAATTACTTTTCATTCAAATTTTTATCCATTCTTTTGCAATTTATTACTAAATACAATAATAAACAATTATGCTGTAAGAATTTTTTTTTTAATATTTGCGTTTGACGGCATTTATAACATTTTAACAGATTATGCAAAAACGGTCATAATTATATTCATACATTATTACAATTATAATTATAAAATAATTTAAAAGATAATATTCGAGTTTAAATTTACGTAATCATGTTACATTTTAATTTTTTATTATATTATATAATATTATATATTATATATTTTATTATATAATATATTGTGAATAACTATAATAATTCTTCTCTTTTAATATAAGTAATATTGATGATATGGTAATAATAATAATGAAATTTCAATGCAATGGTTGATATTTTAAGGAAGTTTGAATATATCAGGTCAATAGTTATGTCTAATAAATAAAATCCAAAACTATTGTTTTAGAGTTGCATCTTGATTAATTAATAAAAATGAATGTAGACATTTTTAAGATAAAAGAACATAGTGGTTTTAAAATGTAATATTGCATTAATCTGTGAATGCCTTCGGGTATTTGCAAAGCATAAAACGCTGTATTTTTAACAAAGTATTCAAAGTAATAATAATGATTGGTTTATCAGTGTAGTAATGTAAAGTCATAGAAATAGAAGTTGGTCGAAAACTAGAAAGTGTTGAGTTATGAATTGACAGTAATTTTTTTTTGTAAAAGTCTACTGAAATTGAAAAATGTCCAGTTACCTAGTCTTTTGTAGCATTGAAATATAATTGAAGTAGTGGAACTAATTTATATGGCTAGTCGTATTACTCTATAGCATTAGTGCTTGAGAGGTCAAAAATGTTCAATGAATACATAATTACAAATCAAAAGCACGAAGCTTGTGTAAGAGAAAAAAAATAAAAGCTCCTTGAAGCACATTCACAAAATTCAAAGAACAAAAAGAGAAGAGCAATAAGAATCAAAGGCTTCTTACAAAAAAGAGAAAGCCATGGATAATTGTTGGCATGGAAAAGAATAAAGACTCGAGTCCGATTCTATTCAAGTAAGAATAACAACAGGAGGGGGAGGGGGAGAGAAAGAAGGAGGAATAAGAAAAAAGACGCGTTGCTCCTCCGCGTCATCCGTACGCACAATTGTAAAAAAGTATCGTAAGGTACGGAAAAGGAGATCTCCTAAGCTTTCCCTCTCTTTCTAACCCGAGTGGCTTAGTGGGTCGGGCTGGTGCAGCCTCGAATAAATCCCGAGTCGATGCCATTAAACGAGATGCACTCGGGTGCGCGTGTGAGTGTGTGCGTGCCCACTGGCATTAAGGAGTTGTGGTATCCACGTTAGAAATTGTCTGGGGGAGGGGGAGGGGGGAGGAAGAAAAGGCGCAAGACCGACCACGTGAAATGAAAAATAAACGCGCATCCATTCACGGTATTCGTAATACTTCTCAAACCGTTTTGCCATAAATTTTCTACGGTGTCTGCCTATGCATGTGCGTGCAGTGATTCACACATGTGCACGCGTACCCACATCCCATCTGCTCTTCAATTAAAGACACTTCTTTATTGTTAAATAGATTGTTGAACATACAGGTGCATCAGAGCCCACTTCACTCTTAACAATAATTTTTCTCTTTTTTAATTGTAATTCCCGATTAAATTACTGCTCGAGTTTGGTTGGTTCGATCAAATTCGATTGAACTTTCAAAATACAAGACGAGTGCTAATATATTTACAACTTTCGACTACTGCACCTCGTCGAGGTAAGTTTGAAAAATGTTTTCGGTTCGCGAGCGACATATCAGATTGATGAGTCCAACAACATTTATAAATCATGCGAGTAATCGATAAACTTTATCCGAGTATACCACGAGTCCTTTGCTTTAGATGCTAGACAGATTTGAATCGCATTTCAAGTGACTGATAACAAATTATTATCATTATTATGATTGCTGTTTTTGTTGTTTTTGTTGTTGTTTTTGTTGTTGTTGTTGTTACTTCGACACCGGGGCCGCAGTTGGCTCTAGTCTTTTGTTACCTTTGCATAATTACCATATAATAATTACGGCTCGTATAATTTAATCTTTTAAACAATACGCTATGAACAGAAGATCGGAGTAACGCCTTAATAAAATCGCAATTTATCTCGTACAGTTATATCTGTTAAAAATATTGTTGCTATTACTGATAATTTAAAAAATTAAATACAATAATGATACTTTCTTAATAAAATTATTCATACTTAAATCAATTGTTCCATCATAATTTTTACCGGTTCGTTTAATAAATTATGTTCAACTAAACATTTAATAATCCTTTATATCATAATTAAATTTAAATCTCATCATACAAGATAAAATTATTTAAACACTATAAATTCTTAATTATAATGATGGAAAATTTTCTCAATAAAGTATACTTATTCTTATTTATATTGTATATAAATAATTACTACTAATTCTCAACAATTATTTTAATTCAACACATTTATTATTGCTAAAAATGAAAATCGATTGATTAAATTATGAACAAAATTCTTTTAACCAATATTATTAATGTAATATTAGATGTTTATATTTATATAATTACCAATAGACCAATTTATTTATCGGTGAATGTCAATAGATAATATACATACATTACAATTGAACAAGACTAATCATATTAAAAAATGTACGAAACCAAAAATATCATTATTATTAAAATTGTATTACTGATTGCTGTATTATTATAAACATCAAGATTTTCGTAAATGTTCAAAATATTTATAACTCTAAATTAAAAAAAAACTTAAAATTTATTAATATATAAGAAAAATAAATTAATATACCAAAAGATGCAATGAATAATGTATTTAAATCTAATAATTTAAAATAAAAAAAATTATATTATGCTAAAGCTCAATTTAAATGTTACATCCATTAAATAAATACTCAAGTGTGACCAATATTGTAGTACTATCATATTTTTCGCAAGTGCAGCGAAATATTATACTATTGAAATAACGCTGATAAGTATATAAATATAACGATATTATTAAGTAATATATTAATAATTTGGGTGTTCTTTAATATTCTATGCAATAAGAATTAAATTTTAAATTATGCCCTGTTCGCATTGTTCTAAAATGTACATAATAATAGTTTAGACGTGAATTGTGATGATATAAAAAAAAAGAAAAATTACCCTAACTAAAAATAAAATGAGATTTTTATAAAAACAACTGTGTCTTGAGTGTATTTTAAGAACAATTTTATCCAAAAACGATGTATTAAAAAGTGTTTAAATTCCATTATTATTACTTACTTAAAAAAATTCTATTTTTAAAAAAATTAAAAATAATTTAAGATTGTAAAATTAATTTCTATTAGATCGTGATAAAAAGTATTGGAAGAATATAAGATGTCGATAAATTTCTGTTACAAATAAGATTCACTTGTAATAGTTTTCAATGATTAGTCTTACATTATATAATTTAAACTTTAGGACAAAATATTTAAACTAAATATTATCGAAAAAGAAAAAACATTAGATCGGAGAATGATGGAAATTAAAATTTTGTTTGTGAGGTTTATGCAGTGGCCAAAAAAGAAAAAGAAAAAGTCATGAGAATGTGCGTGGGAGAACAGAGAGAGAGAGAGAGAGAGAGAGACAAAGGAAGGGTGAATTCGTATTGGAGCTTCGGCAGTGGGTATTGATCTCGGAGTTTTCGGGTGAGCTACGAGTGCCATAGGCTTCAAAATTCAGCAGCACCAGCTCTTTTTCTGCCATCTGAATCCAGAATTACACGTGTGTGTATGTTTTCTATTGTATAATGCTTATTATTAACATTGGGCTTTGCTATTGTTAGTGGCATATTTTTTCGCACTAATCAGTCTCGGGTAACTCACAAACAAACGCCGGACAGAAGAATGCGTTTGCATCAATTTACATTGTTGATGAATAATTGATTCATGCAACACACTGATTATTGACATATTTGAAGAATTATTTTCAAACTGCTTTATTGGCTAAATTTCATTATTTAATGTGAGATTTTATTTATTTACGTTATTTAAGTCAATAACACTTTTATAATTTGTTTAAGTTAACAATTATAAAATTGTATTAATCACATGGAAAATAATATTTTCATTTTCGAATCAGTGTTACATTTAAAACGATATTTTACAACTAGTCTTTCCTTTGAAATTTTCTATAAAAATACATAAGATAACAATACGGGTGCTTGACAACAAAAGTTATTATGCGAGGCTGAACAAAAATTCAATGATGGTCAGTCAAACTTGGAAAAGCATCGAACGTGCAAAAAAAGCTTCCTTCCTCTCTATAAATTTTTTTTTTGCTAGAAATATCTAAAGATACCTGAGAGGCGCACATCATCACGTCTACATCACACACAATGTCAACATCTCATTTTTTAGAATTTCGAACCTCATCTCACAATTGCCTCTGAAGGTACTCGGGAGCAATAGATTCATAATTAATATTTAGAAACAACTAACGTACATATAGAATAATTCACTAATATTATTTTTTTTTTTTTTTTTTTTGAATAATAGTAATATTAATAAGCATTTACTAATATTCTATTGGCCGAACTACAAATCCATTAGCGAAACTATATTGAAAGACTTGTAATAAATGAAAAAACGTTATAAAAACTTTAGTTACCCTCAAAGTAGCTGCTTTTCTAAATTTTAAAATTCATCAATGTAATTTCTGTTTCAAAACAAACCAATTTATAAAAGAAATTTTCCATAGCTAAAATTAATTTTATACTATGTTTTATACTATTTTATACTATATAAAATTAAACTCAATAAAATAAAAGTTAAATAAAAGTACATTTTCATCTATTAAAAATAAAATTTTAATGTAATAATGATATCTAAATTCGTATAAATAGTGTATAAAAACATGAACAAACTATAAAAAACAATAAAATCGTAATTGTGTTAAAAATAGAAGAATATAACATAAAATAATGAATTTATAATAAATTGATTATTTCATTATTTCAATAGAATTATTTTATGATATCTTATTATTGATCATTTGCTACTGAATACTTATTGCGTTGATTTTTTCATAACGCGAGTTAAAAAATAAATCTGACTACATAACGTAAGTAATTAATTTAATTTACACAGTACTAATAATATTAATAAGATCTTATTTAAATCAGAGTTTTCAAAAATCCTTTAAGTCCACTAAATTCACATTAAAATAGTTGTATACTTAATATTTTATCGTTTAACATTAGCAGTTAATTTTACTTTTACAGTAATCAGATTACTGTAATTAATTATAAAATATTTTTGAAGTAGAACTAATAAATTCGATCTTAATGAATGAATAAATATTATAATATGATATTTAAAATAAATTCAAGTTCTTTCTAATAATATTACAATAAATTTTAATTGTTCTTTATTATATTATCCTTTGGTACTCTCCGCATAAACCAAACAAAATCTATTGCAACAGAAGAATTAGGCATAAAATATTTATAATTTTACATGTTGTTTATCGAAGAAATTGTAATTTAATCATTGTTAATTTTTTTTTTTTTTTAAAACATTTTTAAAAGACGAAATCAAATTCAAGAAATAGCATTTCGTTAGAAATGGATGCATAAAAGTGTAACTGTATTCAAAAGAAAGAAAGAAAGAAAGAAAGAAAGCACCGCGCTGATCCTGTAAGCGAGAATAATTAATAAGCCAAAAAACGATGATATTTTCATTTAAACGAGGTAAATAAGTGCAGATAATTTATATAAACTATTATCGAGACAAAAATATAATGATAATGGAGAGCGATTAACGAATTGTAAAATTCTCGTCGTCTTGTTTTAGTCCGAAATGAAAGTAGAGGCGAGTCGGCCACTCGACTCGCAGTCGTCCACACACACACTCAGGCACACCAGTCACGCGCGGGAGTTTGCAATTCTGGGGAATGAAGCGATCAAAGGAGAGGTCTGTCTGGCTGAGGCTAGAGTCTTTCGATTTATTTTTATTAATTTCGAAATTATTTATTTATTAATTTCGATTACCTCCTTCTTTTATTACTGCATCGGTACAAGTTGGAAGGGAGTTGACGTCCAGCAAGGACACCAGGACGGACGACGGATGATTTAGCGCAGGGGTCCTTGTCGTTTAAAGGAACGAGCCGAAATGAAAGAAGGCGCACGGGTACCCACGCGGATTTCATTATCGGGCTCCCCTTCACTTCCTTTTATCTTCTTCTTTTTAATATCTCCCATGTGCGCCATTACGACTTCCGGGATGTGTGCCCGTGTATTACGAAAAGAGAAGGAGAACACAAGCGGCGATTCGCCGCCCTTCTTTACTCCTTCCCTACCCTACACCTGTAATTCCCAAGTGCACGCGCAGATGATCTTACGTCGACATCGCATGCCTCCTCCCTCCGAGTTTCGCAGGTAATATGGAACGCATAATACATGTGTGCCAATGCGAAAAAGTTCCGTGATTGCTAAAAAGTACGGATGGCTGGTATTGTGTTGCAGGGTAAACCGAGCCACGGTTTTTCGTTCCTGGCGAAATGTTTCATCGAACAGCAATTGTTTCCTTGAATTGGACGGAAGCCCCAATTTAACACAATGCTGAGAGATACCAACATAATGATACGCACGGAAAAGTAGGCTATTCTCGTGCCGAGGAAGACTGCACGCCAACCTCTCCCCCCCCCCATTAATGCCCGACACACTACTTTAAACAAAGTGCCTCGTTAAAAATAAAAATAAATACACTTAATTTTCATTTTATGGCCATTTGCGATGCTCCGACCATTATCCCCGATACGCCAACAAATACTAATTGCATGAATTGAAATACAATTCTTCGAGCATATCAATAGTCCGGCCGATCGGCTTACCACTACTTATTTTATTCCTACTTATTTAACTTATTTTACACCAGCTCCTCCTAATATTAAACATGAATATCATACAACCTCTTACCCAAAAAATATTTATTCCTTATAAATCAATCGACGCTTAAAAAATAAATATTTCGATCATTTCAGTGATGATTTATTGCAATAATCTTTAGATTCAAAATAATATTTCTAATAAATAATCTCATATCGACTTCGTCTAATTGTTCGTTTCCATTGTTTCCATTTCCAGTTTTCATTCTCTTCGTGCGCTGAATCCCTGCACCACCACCCTTTAATTTAATATTTATATTCTAAAAATAATATTAAAAATGCGAATTTCAGTCTCTTTAAATTAGATATTAATATTGGGTGGGCCCTTCATTGCAATTTCCTGCACTTGATACGATCGTATCAAATATAATCGACAAGATAAAAAAAAATGATTGATGAAATAATGATATAATATATATATATTGTCAATAAAAAATTAATAAATTACTTGTTTTCGAAAGAATAGTGGACCAAATTTCCAAATAGTACATCAAATATCTAGTGAGTAAACTTCATTGATATTAATTCACGTGACTTTTAATTAATATTATTATAAAAATTGTCATATTTAATAAATAAGTACAATAAAATTAAAATAATATTATTGATTATTAAAGGTATTTAAGAAATAATGATAATTCAACATTAACATTTGAATGATCAAAATAACAATCGTATATTGCAATCATTTTTAAATAAATAAATGGCATAAGATTTACGTTTTGTTAATGCATTAATTCATTCGTTAGACTATAATTAAATATCCCGAATGAAAAGACGATTCTTTTTATTTTAAAAAAGTGTTATCTTTATTTTACATCGTCAAATTCACTAAGCAATTTGGTAAAAAGAGAAAGAGATGCTTAATTGACCAGAAAATAATATATTTTAACAGGTTGCAGAGAGTTTAAAATAATTAATTACAGAATATAGAATTTTTATTTTAACATGGCTTAATATATTATGAAATTTATATAAAGAATATGATTGACATAAAACATTGATTGATTTATTAAAATAAAAAGTCACAATTGTAACTTATATATCATCTTCCAATGTGCTATATTCTTTCAAATTAATCGATGAATTAATTTTAATCTAAAAAGAATAATTTTTTAATTAAAAAATAGACATGAGATATTTATTTAAATTGTAAAAAATGACGCAAATCGTAAAGATAATTTAGACTGATTCACGATTATTAATGGAAAATAAATCGATGAAAGAATTGATAAACTGATAAAAAGGTAGAAAGATAAAAAGAGAGAATAATTTTGATCAAATTTTTTTATTTGAATCATTCAAACAATATTGATACTTTTTTGATAAGCAATTTTTAGGTGGAGATTTTTAGGTAGGTAAAGAGATAAATAAATTTTAAATGATCATTTCAGATCCACCAGAATATATATTTGTTAAACCAGTCAATATGGAGAAAAAACATAAACATACAATTGTACTTTAGTCTGCTTTAATTTATTTGTGTTTATCCTAATCTCATTATAAGAACCAAATTATTAATTAAATGAAGATAAAATGTTTTATCAACCATTACACAAATTTATTTTTAACACGTGATAAATCATTTGAACGACTGCGAACTAGCAACATATGCACTTAATTATAAGAGCAATAAATTAAAATCAAATACGGCAGTTACTGTAATCAATAGTAGCATTTTTTAATGCCCAAGTACATTTTTTTTAAGACGGTATTCGCTAATTGCTTTCTGGTTTTTGCATAGCAAGAAGAAAAAACTAATTGGTGTCATATCGCAATTGGTATAGACATTCCTGCAAGTGGAATCGAGCGGAAAAAGCAGAATTCTGCCGGAGAAGATGCGCTTCTTCTGAATTATTGAATGAACGGGTCTGGTGTCCTTTTATTGAAATCTTGGCCAGACGCAAATGCGAGCGTTAAAAAAAAAAAAGTTAAAGCTAAATTAAAATGAGTTGGGTATGATCGTTTTTGCCTGAACCCGCATCCTCATAACTCGATAAAACCGCCAAAAATAGATGCGAAACGAGTCTGTCGTGCAGTCACGAAATACAACATCCAGCATCCATTAATCGAGCCCACCCCCCCCCTCCCCATTGGTCCACGAGCCTGAACCTCACAAAGGTTTCTGTCGTCCTCGCTCTACCTAGACCTTCTCGCTGGTGAATTGTTGACTTCCTCGAGCCCTCCCTCCCTCTCTCTTTCAGCCGCGCCAAATGTTTACACCTCCACGTTCTTCTTCCATCACCATACCTTCTCCAAATCTATACAATCATTCTTTTTTTCGTTCAAAATCATTATATTCACATTTACACGTATAGACTCGTAGGTGAAAAGGCGTTGCTTACATGTAAATAATTAAGGACTTTCTTAGAATTCTAAAATTTTCATTGCACCTACTTCCTTAAATTGGCACTTCGTATTCATTATTATTAACCCGCTTTCCTCATCAAATATTTTACAATTATTACCATAAATAAAATCCATCCCTTGTATTAAACTGGAAATAAAGAAATTATTATCGAATAAAAATTTCTTAAAATAATTAAAAATAATTATTAGTAATAATAATGATTAAAATAAATTTTTATTGAAATTTTATCGATGATTTCTATTTAAATATTTTATCCGCAAGCTTAATTAACACACGACCAAGCAATTAAGAAAACCTACACCATGTCACATTTACCGCGTGATCAAACTTGTTTAGCGACTTGTAATTCTTAAATTCTCTATTAAATTATTTAATCCGACTTCTTGAATTTTGTTAATATTAAGATTTCGAGTATGACTCATTATTCGAATATGAATAAACAATAATCTCACTAGATTCACGGCTTTATCCGAGTTAATATAACCAAATGAGGTAGTAAATTTCACACGATCTCTATTTCATTTTTTTTTTTTTTTTGTAAATGCTCTAATAAAATGGATATTTTTTAAAATAATAAATACACATGTATATTTTTTATAAATTTAATATAAATTTACCTTTTTTGAATTTTTAACATAGAGTATTGCGATAGTTACAATACTGAAATCTAAGTGCATTTACCTATGTAGAAGATATGCAAAAAAATTTTTAATAATGTTTATTTCTGTTCAGAAAATTCTCCGATGATTTTAATCTTAACTTAAAAATAAATATTTGATTTCAACCCAACCAATAATTATCGTATCATATTTTTCTAAATGTTCATAGTAAATGTACATTAAAGTTACTTATTCCATTGATATTTCCATTAATACGAATGTGTAGTAGACTCTCTTTTTTACAGATATTATTTTATTGCTAATTTAGCAATACTATGATCCACTCAATTATATTGTCTTGTATCTTCATTAATAATTTATAATGATATATTATATTAAATTTAGTCCTTATAAAATCATTTGTAACGATAAATTTGAACAAAAAAATTTAAATTGACATCCAATTAAAAATTGTTGGTAACTGTACTATTCGAATGCCAGAACAATCAGTATTTTAAAGATCATTTCCAGCAATGATATGCTCGTGTGTACACTCGTACAAACATAAATTAAAAGACAATTTGTTAATTATAAAATTAGCAACGAATAATTTAACAACCAAATTTCTGTATTTGAATTTTTCAAACACTCATTAGAAATATTAAGCTTGCCCTTTGTTTTACTTCCGCAATCACTTAATAGAATTCGAAAGTTTAATAAATTCAAGAAACACAGTTACTCTTACACCTTTGGAGCGAATGATAAATAATGACGTTGAGGCATAGAGATAGAGATGTGTAAGTAAATATATTTAAACAGATTATCAGCTTGTGGATCTCTCCATCCAGTCGCGGACTTGCGCGCAATTTTCATTTAGAGAAAAGCTGAGATAAACGGAAAAATCGGAAGGCGAAGGCACTGGAGCACTTGTGAGAAACAATAATAATTATATGGAAAATAAGCGTCGCGTCCAGCTGCGCAGCGCACCTTCGGATACAATCGGAGAAAGCCACGCCTGCCCATGTATAGCATATGCATGTGTGTAGATGTGCGCGTGTGTGAGGGAACGTCCTCCTCCTCGGCTCCTCCTAGGGCGATTTATTAGGAGTTAATTAGACCTGCTAATCGACGCAAAATCTTTCTTTGATCAATTCTCTTCAATTTGCGAAGAATCTCCAGATTAGTAGATTTCAGGAGTACCAGAACTTCCTCCATCACCTATCCTTCTTTTTTTTTTTATTTACTCAAATCGAACCCAATCGTATTTTACTTTTTTCGACAGCCCGAGACCTTTTGGAGTCGCTGCTTTGTTTACGCTCTGTTGGGGCCCGGATAATCCTCGGGAAGCAACCGATTGTCGGTTTAAATTCATATAATTCTCAGTCCACTGTAAAGGACGGTTTAAAATTAAAAAGCCGAAAATAAATTGATATTCACACTATTTTTATAGCTTCAACATTAGGGAGACATTTTATTGTGTCAAAAAATTTAAATAATAACCTTTGGACCACACTTTCCAACTAAATTGTTTATCGTTGAATTACACAAATATATTTGTACTCCGATTCTTGAGTTTACAAGCATCAACATAAGAAAAAGAAATTTTATCAAATGTGTAAATAAGCCCTGACAATAAACATTAAACCCTGTTTAAATGTATTTCAAGGTCTTCGAAAAACCAATGGAACAAGCTAATCATTGGTGGTCGGTGACTTTTTCTGCAAAAAACCAATACTCCAACCAAATGTACGTGTGAATCAGTTCTCAATAAATATTGACGGATTGAGTGCATGTGGAGGTGGGGAGGGGTGAAACGACGAGGCCCCCTTTACTTGACGTCAATCAATTGTTGGCAATTGCATACATGGAAAAAAAATCACCCAAAATCAACAGACACGTATCTTTTTAAAATTGTCCTGGACATGACAACAATGATAGTTGCGTGTCATGAGGTCATTATTTTATTTATCAAAATTGTAGGAAAGAACGTAGAACTTCTCGTTCTCGACTAATCGTTATTAGTGCGATATTCCTTTTAATTATCCTTTTGCTCATCGAGTCCGCTGCTTATGATTTATAGGACCGTCTATTCGTCAGGTCTCGGGAAAAAATTATTCAATCATCGACAGGGGAGACGGAATTTAAATTTTTCGATAACCCACACTCGCATCCTTTTACTCCACCATCAAAAGTATCTAGCTAGTAGACTTTTAATCCCGACATTTGAATTTACATAATTAAATTGGTACTCGGACAGACAATTGGCCATAAGTACCAGGCAGACTTTAACTTTTAAATTTAATAACTCCATATTGCACCATAGAAATATTAAACGGAAAATAACATGCAAAAGTAGCTCAAAGAGCTTATTAATTACTTTACCGTCCATTGTGAAATTAATAAAAATTATCAAAAAAAATTAACTTAAAATACTTAATTAATTCGTAACACTTGCTAATAGAGTTACTGTTTATATGGAAATATTTATAATTCAAAATTTATTTTGTTGTTTTTAATTTAATTTCGTCGAAGACAGTAACGAGTATTACGAGTTAATTTAAAATGTTGTGTACCCAATCACTTTCATATTAAAAATTTATTCATAAATTTATGTTACATTTGAATGATATTTGAAATGATAAAAATACAAAATCAATGTAAAATGATACTACATAATAAAAAAGTATGAAATTCATTAATATTAATTAACACGTGTCACAAATATCTTACAATTATTTGTTCCTGTAAGCCGATTAAAACTATATTTAAATACATTGAATACACAAGAGTAATAATCCGATATTGCAACCGTTAATAAAGTCCTTTTTTATCCAATATTTTTGTAAAATTCTTTCACACTTCTGAATACAATAAAAATGACTCCATTTGTCAATTGTAATTTAATTAAATCAGTGTATAACTTTTAGAAGAAACAGAAAAGGAATATATAAACATTATTAAATATTCCAATCTATCAGAACGAAATATGAATAACAGGTAAATAGGTTCTTAAAGGAAAAACAAATCGACTATGCCTAGTAAGAAAAATCTGTAAATAATACAAATTGTTTATTCTATTAGGATGATAGAAAAGTTAAATAAACACATATAAGGAGTTACTGAGTGTACGCAATCAAGTTTTTCTATGAATTCTTGGACTGAATTTTTTGTTTATGTTTTCGAGGCTTTGCACGAAATTAAAAACAAAATAAAAACATTCGACGTTTTTCTATCTATTTCTCAATGAGACAATTATAACGATCTTCAAGTACGATTAATGAATTATAATTTATACGTAACGTAAATTGCACTTGCTAATAATATAAATAAATACATGGTAGGGAAGACCTTGTGATGTATAGAAGCAAAGTGTTTACTTTTTTTGGATACAGTAAAAATATATGTAGCAGCCCTGGTTCGTTCAAGGACTTAAAACCTCGAGATAAAAAAAGAAAAGATAAGAAATACATTTGGAAAAGAGGGAGACACAGTTGCTCCTTGACGAGACGAAAGACACCCTTGAGGAAATGGGGGGATCGGAGATGGAAAAGCATTGGAGAAGCGTTGGAGAAGCGTTGTAAAAGCGTTGGAAAAGCGTTGGAAAAGCGTTGGAAAAGCGTTGGAAAAGCGGCGAAATCCAACGTAATCAAACTAATTTTCCCCCTCGACGTGACACGAAATCAGTAAATTGCTGACTTGAGAAATAAAAATTAATCTCTCTCTAAAGCAACTTACACTCGGTAACGACCTCGTGACTTTATCCCCGCTGGTCAATTAATACAATCTCGCGGCGACAATGTCATAAAGCTCCGTTTTTTTCAACCTCAAAAACGCCTTTTATCATCATTATCACTCGTCGCAATCATTTTGCACCAAAGTAATTGCATTCGAGGCTCATTGACAGTTTTTATATCACAAGCTTCTTTCTCCGATAAGTGAGTTGGCTCGCGTAATTCTTCGAAACAATTTGAAAATAACAAATCTTTAATCGAGTTAAAACTTTTTCCCGTCCCAGTCAATCTCATCGAAAAACAGCGGAAGAAATGTTTGACAAAGAGGACGGTTCAAATAAAGTTTATATATATATATATATATATATATATATATATATACATACATTTTAAATGGATATTTAAATAATAATGTTTTTAAGTAATTTAACATGCTGTCATATTTGTTTATATAGGTTAAATAGGGAAAAGGTTCGAGGGAACGCTTTAATTAAAAAATGTTTAAATCTTGTTTATTTTTGTTTATTTTGTTGTAAAACATAAAAACCCGAGAACAACATACTATAGCAAAAATAATCGGAGAGAGTATGTGAGATTCAATTGAATCATTAACGTTATTACTAGATAAAAGGATAATTTAATTGGGCTCCACGCTTAAACCAAATATAGAGAATCTTCCTTGTTCATTTCTCAACGTCAACAAGTTCTCTGAAATGCAAAATAATAACAGTGCACGAGTATTTCATAATTTTCCTTCCAGTAAAACGTGCTATTTATTGTGTCTTGTGTGAACATTTTGCAAAGAATAATATAAATAAATAAAGTAAATAAGTTAAAACTAACATTCCAGCTTATTATTATTATGTGTCGATACATAGAAACAATCTTCTTTCCTCTCGGTTCTAACGCTGACGGCTCAGGCGCATTATCTCGAGAGTCGTGAGATTTTCCCCGTGGATTTTCCCCCTCGGCAGGTGGGGGTTCGAGTATAAAGTTGGCCTTGCTCGTGAAAAGCGGAAGGGCCAGTTTCGGGGGTCGAGGGCGGCGACGGCGCTGGCAGAGACTCGGGGCGCGACGACCCCCGAACGAGAGGACGATGAGGAGGAGGAGGAGGAGGAGGAGGAGGAGAGGACGTATCGGTGCCGGCGCCTTGGCGAATCGACCCTGACCCCCGCGCTCTCGCAGAGTTCGCGCCCTTGCGGCGAAAGTGCGAGGAGTCACGGGGGGAGGGCGGGGCACGTGGAGCGCATGTGTTGTCCAACTCTTTATTGATGTCCTCGGTTGCGACCCCAGACCGAGTTCGCTCCTAACAGTACGACCTTTTATCAATCTCCCCGCTGCTACCAGTATTCTTTAATTAACAATTTTTTTTTACTTTGATGTTAGTTTTCTTTGGTGTTTTGCAACCTCAGAGACGACCATCGGTATTCCATTCTTGAATTAAGTGCCCGTTCATTAAAATACACATTTAAATGTATGGTTAATATCGCTGACCGTTCTCCGATCTTTAGCAGGAAATTTACAAGCGAACATTGGCTTCTGATGGGTTTTTTTTTTTTTTTACACTTTTTTTGTACACTACTTTCTCTTTACACTTGAGATTTGTATTTTGCTCTTAATTGACACTGCACATAACTATAATGGTCTTTTTTTCTTTCCTTTCAGCAAAAATTATTATTAATATTATTAATTATTACTAGTACTCTTGTTGTTTCTCACGTGGTCTTTGTATTTGGCCAATTGATTTAACTGCATTTTGTAAATATTGAAATTGCTTAATTATAGCAAACTGTACTCGACAGAAGCATTATTTATTGTAACTTCAAAATAATATTATCGCTATTAAAATAGATAATATGTGTGATATATTGGTCATTTATAATGATTTCTCATAAATTATTAGCTCCCATTGGTAATAATGTAAAAATTATAACACATTATAGATTTACAACTTCCTTGCAAAAACAACAATTTAAACTTTAAAATTATTGTCAACGGTATCGTAAAAGATAATAATTTTAAAATTCCAAATTTGTATTAAATATTGTATATAACCTTAAGTCACAATATCATTGTTATTTTAAATTAATTTAACATATTTTTATATTTTATAAAAAAAAAAAAAAAAAAATGCTCGTAATTAAATTTAAAAATTGGCTTTAATAAGTTAGAAAATAATCCTTATCTGACATAATGCTAGTAATTTTTATTATTTTTCTCAAATAAATTTACTTTAAAGAAAATAATAAGTAATTAAATGTTCTATACAATTTTGCTTATTAATTTAATTAGTTACAAAATATTATTTTCTTATTATAAACTTGTAGCAGAGTTTAAAATATTACCATCCTCATTATTATTTTTATATGTTTATGAATTGAATTAAATTAAATTTTACTATTCATAAACGATCTGTAGTTTATTCAGAAGATTATATGCTAGATTTTGTTTTAAATGCTGCCTTAATCTTTAATATTAATATTATTAAAAATATTTTTAAAAAAACTTATGTATTAAATATTTAATTTATAATACTGTAAGATTTTTAAAACAAAATTTGTAGCTAGAGTGATTAAAATTATAGTTAAAATTAATTTGTTGAGCTTTTCAGTGCACAATTATAAGTTACAAAACCAACACACGACAGCTACATATTAAAACTGTAAATTTTGAGATAATATTACTATTATGAAATGATTTTCACGAAGGATCTGTATTTACATTGCAATTAAGAGAAGAGTAATTTTTTGTTATTACATAGCAAGTATTTCATACATCGTGTTTTAATCCATCTTAATTATTGCTCAGATTTCTAGAGCGAAAAATGAGTAACTCGAAGTTCACAACTCCATCTTTTTCTATACAATATACATTAAGAAAAGGTTTTTTATACATTATCTTGGAAAAAAAAAAAAAAAAATAAGAAACAACAAAATAAACAATAATTTAATACGCTAGCTTTGATAAATTTGTCTTTTCGCTTTACTTATCATTTGGACATGTCGTTTGTCGTTGAGACACGTACAAAAGACACAAATACAATTCCAAATTTACAATATTACTTGATTAAAATAACAAACGACTGATTTGAAAAAAGTGCTTCTACCTAAAGAAGCCTTAATAGATTTAATAGATTCGTATGAAAAGCTGAAAAATGTCCTAAAGGGTAATGAGAAAAGATGTTGTGAATATTTAAAGGCAGTACCGATGCCAATGGCATTGTGTTTCACATTTTGCATATTTTACATTTCACTTAAAAAATTGGAAATAAAGGTCGAGCGAGAGAAAGTTGGTCAGCGTTCAACCGGAAGTTCTAAAGGTAGTGGAGATGGAAAAAATCAAGAGAACCAAGTCCTTCGAGAGCTTTTGCAATGGTCTTTTATCAGTGTCAGCCCTTGATTGTCCTATTGCTATTATTATTGCCTATTGCCAAAACTCGCAAATGGTGAATGTGCTGCGTCGGTGTTGAGTCGTTCGTTTTTGTCGTATTGGTGTGGAGCTGGTGGGGCGCGTGCCTCGGAGGGAGGTGCGCGCAATGTCCCAGGATATGAAAATTAACAGATAATATCGATCGCGACGTTGGTCGAGCGGAGGAAGCAGGAGAGGAGAGAACGCGGCGCGCCTACAATGGGGCGAACCCCCCGAGTTGCACCGGGGCGGGGGGGGGGCGAGGGCCGGGCGCGTCCTCAGCGGGGCCCAGGACGCAGACACGTGTGCGTGCGTCCGCGCAGACTTCGGAGGAGAAAGACACTTGTCAAGACACTCACCCCGTTGACGGCGAGCACCAGGGGATGATGACCACCAGGGCGACGACGTTCGGCCTCGAGGAAGGAGGCAGCGCGGAGCACAGAGCACTGGACACGGACGAGGAACCGGACCGACAACTAACACTACTCCCTGACGCTTCTCGCGCTACTGCCGGGACCGCTAGTGCGAGCCGAGTCCGGGGTCGGGATCGGGGTCGGGGAAGGAGAGCCGCCGCCGCCGCCGCCGCCGCCGCCGCCGCCGCCGTCGCCGCCGAGGACACCAACAGAACGCGGAGAAGGGAGGTGCTCCGAGGGAGGATGCAGGGACGGAATCTTGGCCCCGGCCCAAGGATTTTTAGAGGGGAGCGCCTCCAAAAATGCGCGTTTCACGATCCTCCATCTTTCTGTGTCTCTCTACCTCCCTCCCTCCCCCCCTCTCTGTCTCTCTTTTCCCTTGATTCTTCCCATAATTTTCCTCTCTTTGGCCTCTTTGTTACACACCCTCAATCGCAACCAAGAGCCCTGGATTTCCATTTCCCCGCACCGGGATACCTTCCCTCCCGCCAACTTGTTTATCGACAATTGGCCGCCCGCGCCTTCGCTTCCTTAGATTCGGCACATTTTTTTTTTTTTTTCATGAGCAACACATATTTCGAGACTTGAACTCTCGAGCACTTACGTGCTTGACTCAAAAATTTTGAGAAAACTAATTCACTCTAATGTTAATCACAGTTTTTTCTGTTTGAAAAAATGAAACAATGATAACATGAGTATAATTATCGTGATCCAATTCAACACTTGTTCATTATTACAAATTCTCATAATTCGAATAAAAACTTTGTTAAATTATCTACAAAGCTCTTATCGTACAGGAAAATTCGTCATATTTTTATCAGGAAAAAGAAAATATTCTTTTATTCTATTATTACCCATGGTTTCATCGAACCGAATTATTCATCAATGAAATAAGATATACTTCGAAAATTATAAACAAAATCTATACCAAAACTAGTTCTATTCATTGAAAATTTAAAGACTACATTCATTCTTTGTAATAAAAATAAAATGAAATGATAAAAAAAAGTGTATTGCGTCTAAAAAATGTGTCCATTGTTCGAGTAGATTTAAAAATCAAATTTCACCAAAGACCCAATTATTTTTAATATTTATAAAATCCTTACTTGCCTTCGTGCATTTCAAAATTCAGATGGAAATGATCGTAAAATTTCATCTCTGTGGGATATTATATAAAAAGAATTGGGTGTTTTCAGAAAAAATAGTAGTTGGAAAATGATAAGACTATAGTCACAATCATTGCCGGATAAATTTTTAACAATGTCGCTCATTTCTTTGAGCTCCAATCTAAAATTAGAAAGAAGAAGCCGCTTCGGGAATTGATGTTTTTGGTCACATTACTAAACTAAAACAACAATGACGAATTTCCAATTGCAAATGCGCGAAGAAAACTTTTAAAAATCCACCGATTGAATTTTAAACTTAAGAGGTAATAAAATTATTAAACATGCATCGGAATAATTAGAGAAAGACGTGGCCATCGGCTGAGTAAAGCAAACCGGCGAAAAGTGCACAAATTACAAAAGATCCCCGAATTTGGGTTTGTGTCGTGAAACAGAATTGGAACAGAGCCGGAATTGGCTAATCGTGTGAATAATGACTTTGTGAGAGGTGGTTGAGCATGTTGTAAAGGATCTGTGAATGAAAATGCGAAAATGTAAAGACGTCGCCGGAGGGTTGAGATGGAGATAAAAATAATGATTGTAGCCATTGGAGGGGGACGAGGATCGAGTTAGGCACGGCACTGCCGGCGCCGGCACAGTGGGAGGATCAACAGAGAATGTGCATCGGACTTGCACGAGTCGGTCCGAGGTGAGGTTAGGTTACGGATCGGGCTGGAGGTGCGTTCGGAGTTTGGGGCGGTGAACCCGAGCCGAGCCGAGCCGAGTCGAGCCGAGCAGAGCAGAGCATCGCATCGACTCGCAAGTGTCACTTGCTCTCTTTCCGACTCATTCCCATTCCCATTCCCATTCCCATTCCCATTCCCATTAGCATTCCCAATCTCATTCCCCCTTTTCGTCCTTTTTCATTTATTCTCCCTCGATCGCCATTTCTTCCTTTGTCCTTCTTTCTCCTTTTGCTCCTACGACTCTCATTCAATCCGAGACGTACTTACACGTACTCACCATCTCTTCTCTTCCTACCACTATTTTCAAACTTTTCTTTAACTTACTCGTCTACCTTTTTTTTTCTTTCTTTTTTTTTTTTCTCCCCCTAATTAACCAGATCGTTAACCTGACGCTATTCCCTTTTTACCCATGTAACCCTAATTAGCGTGTAATATTTACCGTTTACCTACATCTTATGTCGACTGATTATATTAATAAAAAAAAAAACACTTTTAATGTTGAAAAATCTTCGGGCTACTTATTTGTTCATATCATAAGAAAACCATGAATTTTTCTTCAAATTAACATTCAAAAAGAAAATATCAATTGTAAAAATAAAAATTTTTCAAGATAAACACCAATTATTACGAGTATAGTTTTATCATGATTTACTTTTAAAAACTAGATACACGTAATATTATTTAAGATTTAATGCAATGTTTAAGTAATTCAAGTAATATCATTTTTACAATTTTAACATATAAACAAAAAATAGGAATTCATTAAAAATTAAATTATTGAAATATCAACAACGCGTATTTATTGGGTTGAGTAAAAATAATTACAACAGATAAAGTATGGTATTTTAATACAAATATTTCATTTTGATTTTAGTACTTTTATTTTAATAATTCATTTACACTTATTATTTATAATCATGTAAATACATTTTAAACATTTTTAGTTTTTCTAAATCAGTTGAATGCTCATCATTTTTATTAATTTGTATTAATTTTAAATGATTTTTATTACTAATATAAAAAATTCATTCTCTGATAATTTATTTAAAAATATTACATTCTGATTAGTTTTTTGTTTTACTTACAAAATAACATTGTAATGATATTTACCATTTTAAAGTCCCAAAAAATATTAATTATAATTAAAATAAAATAAACATTAATATTGAAATATAATAATGAAACTTAATTATTACTATAGACGTATTTTTTTTAAAAAATAGATAATTACTTTTTTACTTCTAATTTACAGTTATTTAATAAAATGAGAAAGAAAAATTTTTGCATATAAATATTTAAACATTATTTACGTAATTTTAAAATATTATAAATATATATAATTTTAAGAAACTAATTTGTTTATATTCATTCTTGATTTTATTCTTATTTATAAATATCAATTTAACTTTTTGAATCAAATAAAAAAAAATTAATAAAATACCTTTCTAAACTCATTCTGCAACTTTTCCATCCTAACGATCTCATATAATGATTTAGTGCCAGCAAAAAATTAAATTTTCTAGTATCTGACACAAAAATGGTTCTCGAGTGATTAGAAGTTGTATTAGTTTACTTTTACACTTAACTATTAAAGATAAAAAGATTTCATATAAAATTACAAACAAAATTATATTCAATTTTTAGTTTCATGAATATTTATTCAATTTTTAAATTTATTTATGTACATTTTTTAAGACATATAATAATAATTTAATTTAATTATATAAAAGTAGTTTATATGTATAAATGTAGATATTTAGTTAAACAGAATCAATAATAAATAGTAATAAGTACATTCAACATGTACCTAGGTTAAAATCAACATGAATGTATTATTAATTCTTGATCAAGATGTTCCTAATAATTGTATTTTTAATAAAACTTGTATGTACTTAATGTACAACTAAAGTTAATTATAATATATTAACATGTATGGGTTAACTCATAAATAATATTGAACTTTTTATCCAGTCATCAAGAATAAAAACATTTGAGGGAAATGTTGATCCAAGTCATTAGATATAAATGAATTTTGAAATATAAATGAATGAAATTTACAAATGAACAAACACCTATTTTGTTTTTTTTATCATTTTGTATATTGATTTGCATATATAAATCAAGGATGTCAAAAGTACTTAACAAATATTTATTCAGTTTTATCTTATATTTTATAAATAAAGACAAGCCTGAACAAATATTTTTTTAACATATTCGCATTTAAATTACTTAATATGGAAACGATAATTTTCGTTTTTGTCAAAAATTTGTGTATGTCTTAAAAATTACTACTAAGTTCACAAAATTTGAATGATTTTTTAATAATTAAATTTAACTTGCTAATACTATGTTTGGTAATTAAATTGTTTAAGAAATGATTCTACAAAAATAGTAATTTCTTTAATTATTCTTAAGACACTAATAATGGTTGATCCTTGCATACATACTTTCAACAGTCCGTAAAACTATTTTTCATCTTTCTTTTCCATCATTACAGGATATTATGTATAATTATCAAAATTAATTGCATTATTGATTTAGAAATCTGACAAGGAATTTTTTTACAGTTTTAACTTATAAAATCTAAATTTCAAAGCTTTTTTTGTTGGTCTGCACTACTTTCCCACGAAAATAACGACAAACCGCTCCCACACGAACAGTATTTAAAATTCAAAATAAATTAAAGATCAAAATTTATCGTTTATTTGTAGGAATATCCGTATCCGGCGAGGTAGATCAAAGAAGATAATGCGAGAAGTAACGAGTGTTAAAAAACAAGAATGAGAATGGAACTTTCCAAAGGTTTAGAGATTTTTGAAGGCTTGTTGAACATTTAAAAAGCAGTGGAAAGCAATTGCAACGGTCAGGACCTCGAGTAATTTTTTCTCTCTCCACCTCATAAATAAACACCGGTTCTCGGCAATGCAAAACAATTATGGGGGTGGTAGGGCGAGGGGGTTTGCGGTAGGGGTGGGGGGGGGGTAAAGAGGGAAGGATCGCCATTAGCCGGTAGGCGCACCGAGCGGAGCGGCGCCTAATTAATTGCGAATTAATTATCCGCGGGTCCCGCGAGCCGCGCCGTGACTAACGAGTCAGTTCCCCCACCCCCAAAACCAACCACCTGACCATTCGACTCGCCCAAAGGATTTGTGGAGCATCTACTCTTTGTTCGGCCATTGGGCATCCGCTTTTCCTTTACTTTTTCAGTGCGAAACTTTGTTTCCTCGCGAAATCCGTCCTCGAGCTTGGCTTTCGCGAAGTTATAAATATGCAACGCGCTGCTAACCATCGAGAACCCGGACGGCGTTGCCAATTAATTTAACCCCCCACTCGTTTTCTGGGCATCGGTCACGGAAAATTGTGGAAATTCTCGACCTTTCCACTTTTGTAACATCGATTCCGTGGAATTTCAAGACCGAATCAACAATTCATAACCATCCTTTTAATTGGTTAAATTTCTTATTATTACACAGCACCTCCATTATTTCATATTTCACTCTCGTTGATCTATCAGATTTACATTATCAAAACTTTAACACTTTGACGCTTTACTCAATAAAAAAATATACTTTCTTTTATACTAGTTAAGACATTTAAATTTATTGATGTTATGTTTTATTGTTCTAGCAAAAATATTTTTTAAAAAAAAAAACTTTACTACATATGTGGTTACTTATATTCAATCTTTTAACATGCACATCAAATTTTAAAGATTGAAACGATTAAATGTACAAAAAAAGATAAAACTAAAAATTTACTTTCGTCAATAAATAACTGCTTCCTCTATTTTTCATTACAATACACATGTATATTAAATTAAATAAACTTTAATATAATGTTATTTAATATTATATATAATAATTAAGAAAGACTTTTCTAATATTCTGAAAATAATTAATAAAAATGAAATATAATTCTTTATATAATGGTTTAAAATATCGAATCAAATTTAAAATATTCAAAAATATCTTTATATTAATTAATGATTTAAATTTGTTTTTGTTTATTTCATGTTTAATTAATCATATACGTATAATAATTTATTAACAACTTTTTAATAATATTAATTTATACATATATAAGAGGCTGCGTGATAATTGAAGAAAGTGATTTAATTAAAATTTAATAAACGATTATACCATAGTTAAATTCAAGTTTTAATTTCATGTGAATAATTAAAATAATAGGTATGAAAAATAATATTCGTGTTTGTAAAAATATAAGCATGAACACGCGCATATGTGCATATATGTAAATGTGTAATTGTACATAAAATCATATGTAATATTAGTAATTCAATACAATTTAATAAATGCACACAAATTATTAATAAAAATGGATAAAAACACTCATAATTTATTTTAATAAATACTATATTTTCAATTTTTTGCAGATTGAAAAATAAATATATCGACAATATTGACATATCTTACTTTAATATTAATTTAGAATAAAACGTTTTTTGAGACTACTTTAATATGAAGTGTACAGAAAATTAAGAATAAAAAATAATTAAAAAATAAAACTATTTCTATTTACTCGAAAGTTTCCAGTTCGTTAGAGAACAAGTACACAGCTGTATATTTTGTATATAAAGGCAAGTTTGTTCAACCTGACGTGTCAATTTCACATAAAGATTTAAATTTAAATAAATAAATGATAATGCTCATAACACTGATAAGTGTACACAGAAAGTCGGAAAGTAAACGAAGTTTGTAATTTTTATAATTTCTATACAATAATCAAACATTTGTTGATAGTAATTATTTTAATTTCTTTTCTTTAACCAAATCATACTTTTTTGATTTTTAAAGCGTATTTTTTTTATTTTGTATATAATACTGTTTATGTTTAAATATTGTGTTATTTAAATTGGCAAATATATATTATAAGTTTAAAATAAAAATTTTATACTAATTTAAGATTTGTTTTATTTTTCTTACTTTTTTTATTTTCCTTTATTTTATGTTTAATTTTAATTGATTAAATTTAATTTAAATATTTAATCCTGACATTTACATATTTTCCAGTATTATTAAAATATATTATGCCTATAATTGATATTGATACAATATAATTTTATTACAATAATTTGAATCATAGTATGTATAAGATATCGCCCAACTTAATAGGAATTTACAAATATTTTTTTATTTTTTTGTATAGTTATTTATTTAATTACATAGACCAAACAATAGAGTACTTTTTAGGTCATGAAAAATGCAGCTAGTGGTACATATCAAAATACATAAAAAAAATCAATAGATTCTTATTTTTTAAGTAAAAAAACGGCATTTTTTTGTTAAAATTATTAATAACAAAAATCCCAGACTATCACGAGTGGCATTTTAGAAAATAAAAATTTACTGATTTTTTACGAATTTTTATATGTACCACTAGCTGCTTTTTTTCATAAACTAAAAAATGCTGTATTGCTCGGTCTATACATAACTCTTTACAATAATAATGTAGTAATGATGGTGTTATTTCAATATAACTTTATTGATGTAGCGATCATAATAATTTTATGGTTTTTGATGATATTTTTATAAAAATATTAAAATTACAAAAACAATAATTGATTTTAATTATCATCGCTTATGATTATTTATTATAATCATTATTTTTATCGATAAAAAAATAGATTTTATAATTTATATTTATTATTATTGTATGAATATAAATTACTACAGATTAGATTTTTTATGGAAAATGTATTTATTCTATTAAATTTCTCTAAACATTAATAACATTTTATAGTTTTTTTCTATTATTAGCGTTTCAATGAGTTACATTGATATGGAACAGAAGAAAATATTTTATTTTTAAGATGAAAATTCTATAAATCTATTATTAAATTTAAAACTTAATAATAATAAAAAAATTAATGATGAAGATTCATAAAATGTTATTTTACAATAAGAATATAATAAATAATATAATATTAAAGTTTAATTCGTGTTATGGACAAAAATGACTAATACCTATGGCAGTAAAGTTTAATATAAAATGAATATGTTTAAGATCTTCATTCATCCGAAAAATGTTAGTCATTTTTATGTAGATATTTAAATGTTATTGTAACTACTAATTAAATTTTTTATCATGGGGAAGTACTTAGATAAGCATAAGCAACGTATGATTGGAATAATTTAAAAAACCTTTGAGATAATTGATTGATCAATAATCGTCATGAATAAAATTATTTTCTTCTTTAAGAAATAAAAATGAAGTAGGTGAAATAGACTTAATTGAGAACTGCCCTGGGTCTAGTATTTTTTTTTTCTGGGTGCTGCAACAACAGTCGGTCGATAAAAAAAAAGTGCGTGTAAAGGAATGCGCGTATTTATGGGTAAAAAGGTAAGAAAGAAGGCGCTGATTCTGCAGTTGGAAACCGGTCGACTCAATCCGATCCACGGTCTAGTCAACATCTAGTCAATCAGCAATTAAGACTCATTAGGGGAGAGATGAATCAATGATCGATTTCAACCATTTTAACATCGATTCACACGTCAACAGAGCGACACTCGAAATTCGTGACCCACACAACGTATGATTATAATCTAACCGAACTAGATCAATACTGATCAACGCTGATCAACAAACTTCACTCACCTACTCGTTGTGCTCTTTTGCGAAAATACCATTGCGTTTAAAAATATACGTGCGCAATAAATCATTGGCCACCAATTCTACGATTAAAATTCCATTTATTTGGATTAATAACTAATTATTGGGAAAACGTGACATTAACTTTAAAATACAATTGATCTATTTCTATTTTGTGCAAAAAATATGACCAAACCTTTTAAATTTTTAACGAAACACGTAATTAAGGTGTTCAAATACTATTTGTAGTTTAACATTAAAATAAATTACGATTCAGTTAGATCAGTTGAGTATTCAAGCGATACCAGATGATTTTATTCGAAATTAAGAAAATTAATCTTATTATAATTTTTAGCATGATTTCATACATTCCGAAACAAAAGCCCCGATTATCTAATGTATATCAATAGTAATTAACTTCATAATTAATAAAATTATTGTAGTGCTAATGATTTGAAAATAATTTATTACTTTTTAATATTTCTTCAAATCCACCTATGCAGCTTTTCCTTTTAAAAAGAATTAAATCTTTAAGCAATTTAAGCGTAAAAGCAAAAAAAGATTATTTTTTAAAAAAGTCCGTGTAAGCAAATTGCTATAAATTTTTAAAAAGTAATTTTTAATAAAGAAAAAAACTAAGTAGTTTAACAAAGTACTTAAAGTTTTATGATGAAGATAAAAAATCCTTTAATTTCCATTTTTTATAAAATTATTTTATCTTGTAAAATAATTTTTTTAATTATGTGGCAATAGATCCAGGTGTCGTATAAAATTAACAGGAAGCACATAAAAATGGCAACACCAGCCAACGATCGGAAGTTGTTGGAATCCGTGAGTAGAATTTGTACAGTGCCGCACGTTTGAATAACTGCCAAATTGTTCTAAACATACATTTACATCAACCATTCACAGAGCCCATAAAACAATATTTAAGTACTGGATGGTATGACTCTCAATTATTGACCTCAAAGTACATCGCCCGAGTGCCCCACTACTTTTCTCAAACTAATTTAAGTTATCTCTCAAGCGGTTTCGGGAACTATTGCACGAGGCTCAAGCTCCCTGTGGAAACTAACGTCTGCGCATTATCAACAATTTTATTAAACAAATGGTGATGGTATTTTATATTTATCACTTTTTTTAGAATGACTTAAAATACATTATTAATAATTATATAAAAAGAGCAATACACTTATTTCTTATTTTTTTAAATTTTTAGTCAAATAGATACTTACAAATTTAATCTGCATTAGATAGGTATTTAAATTAAATACACTTAAATTAACATTCAAAAATAACATTGGTTAAATAATGTACGCGATAATTACTAGCAGATTCTATATGTGCTTTTAATTAATATTTAAAAAAGAGAAATAGTTTATTAAAGGGTCTCTAATTTCAGTTGAAAAAAATATTCATATTTTTATTGCATGAATAATGATAATGAATAATAAATGAATCAAAAGACAAATTTAGTACATGAGAATTTGGCACTCTACTCACCGTTATAATTGTATACGAACAACAATGTTTCAATACAAAATAGGCAAAATGAATGGAGACAAATGTAAAAAGCACTTGTTAAGATTCTACGACGCGGAAGCCGAGAAATCAAATTAAAAACATCAATGGCATGACGAGAAGTTCACACGTACGACGTTTCCTCCGGAAACAGACTTGGTGTCTCTTTCACCAAGTCATTATTATTATTGTTGTTGTTGTTGTTGTTGTTATTGTTGTTGTTGGTAGTGGTGGTGGTTTCGTTGTTGTGTTGTTGTTGTTGTTGTTGTTGTTGTTATTAGTATAAGCATCATTGCGTATACTTTAAACATTATCCTTGGAACTTCAAGTTCTCATTTACTTTAATTATAATTATTCTGTCTTCAATTCCGCTGCTTCTTATTGTTTCCAACTAATTAGAATATAAAATTGTATTGCATTGTTAATCAATCCTTGTTTTTTTTATCTAGAAACTAATCATCAATAATTGATATCTCTTAAATTATTAATTCAAATAAGAGTTTAAATTATAAAATACATACTTTAAACGATTTGCTTTAGTTGTTGTATTTTATATGATTTTAAGAAACTAAGATTGTATCTCTTTGTATGTATATAAATATATAAGACAAAAATGTACTAAATTTAGTTTTGACTTTTTATAATTTAATAGCTAATTTATAAATAATTATGCTCATGTTTAAAATATATATCACGTAATATGTTTCTAATTTACACTAATTAGTCTAATTGTTTCAATGACTGTTGTTTGATTGTTTACTAATCAATGTTAAAAAGTCAACCTACTTTTAGTACATTTAATATATTTTAATTTAACAAATACAATACTGATTTTTTAATAAATTTTTTAATAAAACTTTATTTTTATATAATTCATTTAAACATAAATAATGGTAAAATCAATAAAAATATACATGAAATTACTAACTAATAATTATATAAGTTCATTTAATATTAATTACGTAGAATTTTATTTTATATAAAATTTACTTACATAAAAAAAACTTTTATACGTTAAACTTTAAGTTTTATAAATTAATGTCAGATACTGTAACAACTTTATTTGTTTTTAAAATTATTTTAAAATATAATTTTTATTAAGACATGATAACATCAAACTCATCCAGGATGCTTATCCATTGATACATTATTTAATAATAACATTTTTCACAGTTCTGATATTTGATGACAAATATAAAACATTTTTCATTGAATAATTATTGAAAGAACGGCTATCGTGTAATTTTTTTTTTTTTTTTAATTTTATTTATCTAACAAAATTTTACCGAATAAGATTTATATCTTTTTTAACTTTCACCAATAATCGATAAAAAACACTCATTATCAAAATTAGACTGATTGATACAAGTGGATAACTTATTTTGTAAATATATTGAATAAACAGTAATTTAATTACAAAATGTTATCCTCGATATACTATAAAAACTCATAAATATAAATTTTAATTTATTATTTGAAAAAAATAGTATGCAATTAGACACTGATAATGTACAAAAGTAAAAGTGTTTTGATTATTTAAAAAAGCTAAATATAAAAAATCATTTTTAATTTAAAGTTAAAATTAAAAATTTATTACATAATGTGAGAAAATTATTTTGAATGTTAAACGATTATGTAGATGTAATTTAATATATTACAGACTTATACTTCGTTTCATGTTGTACGAATACATACATTATATTTATTGCAATAGCAAAAAATAATTCATTGTGTAATAAAAAAATAAAATAAAATTTATATTAAAATTTGTTTACTTTATGTATAATTCAACATAATAAAAATTGTTTTAATTTATAATATAAATACTTATCATCTTTTGAATATCTCGTTTCACAATAAGTATGCAGCCAATGTATACTCAAATTTTATAGATCAAATAAATTAAAAAAAAATATATAATTTATATTAATAATGCAATGCACGGGTCTATTATTGTATATCGTATAAATTAAATTAAAAATAATACTATTATAAAATATTCGATATTATTGTGTGAACATTGATAATAACTACTTAAAAAATATTTAAATAGTTATTTCTTCTACTAATATTTCTACTAACAATATATTTTTGCGTGATTTACCTCATAACTAAAATATAATTATCCCTTAACATTTTATAATAAAATAAATAATAATAAACTTTGATAGCAATTTTTCTAAAAAAATAGTTTATCAATAAACTTTGTATTATTGCATTGATTCATAAAATGAAAACAGAAAAGAAAATAAGTTTTGGTTTACCTAAATTTTAACCGTTTTTCTTCTGATATTAAAACATTAAGCTATGAATGATTTAAAAATTTACAAAAATATTTAAACGATATTAATTATTGAAACATAGTTCTAAATATTATTATATATTCTTGCATTTGAATTTAATTAACGATAAAATTATACATATAATACTTAATATAAATCTATCCTCGTAATTGTAAGGAATATGTATGTACGTATATTTATACATATATGTATACATATTATACTTACGTATATATACATATACAATACACATTATATTTTGGGATTATATAATACTTCAATTATCGCATTCAACTAATTAGATTTTTCTATAGTTACATATAATATATTTTTATAAAAGTAATTCAATCATTTATAAATAATACATTTAGAAAGCTCAAAATGGTTTTAATAAACACAGTTTTATGTGATTTAATTTTTGAAATTTTATTTTATTTACAAATTTTTTAAATTTCATACATAGGCTTTTAAATGAGTAATTAAAAATTATCTAATTAATATTTTTAATTTATTATGATACATTTTAGTTATACAATAAAAAAATTCTTTAAAATTTTGTTTATATTTTGTTGTATAAATTAAAAATAAATGTCATTCAATTTTTTGCATAAAATTGTGTTGATGTATATTTTTCAGATTTGTGTATGATTTAAAATACATAATTAACGATTATATAAATTTAGTAATATTTATGAATTTTATTTTTTCAAATTTTTGTTAATTAAAAAACAAAATAGATTATTGCTTACATATTTAATCTGCATTACACAAATACACAAATGTTAAATTAAAATTATTTTATTTACCTAAAATTAAGTATACATAAAATAATAGTAAAAAATAAACATTAATTAATAATATACAGGATAATACAAGATTCGATATTTGTTTTTAATATTGGAAATAAAAAAAATGTTTACATAAAATTAAAAATTGAAACTGAAAAAAAAATCTAACTTTTGACTATAAAAACATTGATGAGCAAATGATATAATATACACATTATCGTGCTATTTTTTAATTTATTATTGAAAGGATTTAAGATGTAAATGCTATAAAAGCAATAGTATAGATGAGATTTTATATTGTTATAATCGTTAATAAAAAGAAATAGCATTAAAAATACTCTTACATAAACAAATAAAAGAAAATACTAAATATAATAGTAGAAAACGTATATTTGCTTTATTAACTGTATTTATGAGTACAGTATTTAGAACTGCGAATACATACATATTAAATGTATATAATATACAATGCTCAATGAGTATGCACAAACAAATGCATTTCCTTACATACATAATTTGCAGTTATGCAAACTTGTAACATCTTTCATTCCTGCATACCTAGTACATATATTTTATATAGTACTGTTTTCAATGCATGGTCAATTACATTAATGTCTTTTTTTTGACTTCATATTTATGATCAGTGCATAAGGTTTCTTTGTACCACTTGTGTTATGTATGGCTGCATGTATGTATACAGTTTTTATAAAGTATAACTTTATAGAAACACTTAATATGCTTCTGTAATAACTTCTTTTCAAATCATTAAAAGTACTAATTTGTACTCATTTGATAGACAATCTAAAAAAATATTTATTAATCCCTCTATGAATTATTATTTTGAATTAAAATTCGTTGTAATTATTATTATTTAATTACAATAATTTTTAATTATTGCACTTATTCTTTTTAAAATTTATCTTCAAAATTTTCACAAAAAATCTCAATGAAAATATATAACGATCATTGCATAATACTAATATTAATGATGAATTGAATTTGCAATCATCGACATACTTGTTTGGATTTTCAATACTTTTATACAGCACTTATGTTTTAGAATACAATGAATAAATAAAATTCTTGAACACTAATATGTATACTTTATCAGAATAATTGTGTGCCTCATATAACTATGGATACAAAACATACATTTACAAAACGCGGTGCAGCTACAAAGTAAAAGTATAGTATGAAGCAAGGAAAAAGTACTAATAAAAAATAATTAGTGCCCTTATTACTCAATAATAATAGTAATCAAATCTTATGGCATTACTAGATGCATTAATAATTGCGAAGTCGTAAACGCAATTAAAATTCATCAAATACGTTTGGCATACATGAATTTATTCATTTTTAAAGGTTTAGGGTACAGTAATATTTTTAAAGCAATTAATTAAATGAATTGGAATTTAATCAAAAACATGAAACTTTAAAATATATTTTAAATCTTAAAAAAAGTTGTTTTTTTCAAACTAAAAAATAAGTTCAAATTATTAACACCTAATTTAAATTTTAAATATTCATCTTTAACAAAAATAACTACAGAATTAAAAAAATTTTTTTTTGAACATTTAGTATTTTTGAATATATAATATTTTATGAATACAATTCATTTAAATGTTATACATTATCATTATAAATTTATTCAAAACACGATAGGTAAATATGAATAATGTAAACAAAATTAAGAAATTTTTAATAAATCAATAGATGCAGCATAAATAATTAATGAAATTTCATAGTTGATATTTCAAATATATTATTCAATTCAACTTGAAAAATTGAAAAAGAAGACGTCATCATTAATTCGTAGAATTAAATTTTTTTTAACCCTTTATCATTTTTATTATTTTTATTATTTTTATTTTAATTTTCCAATTTAACTTTAATAGACTGTATCAAAAAATAGAATTCTGAGTCATTATTGTACAAACAAAAAATAAGTATTTTTTAAATACAAGAAACATATTTTACATTGTTTATTATAATGAATTATATGTAAAACTTTATTGCAATGATTGCAATTATTTTTACTTTTTTAATATGATCACAAAATTATCATTTTTTACACTTCACTATACCCTAAGCCCTCAATTATGACCTTTAATCATTAGTTGAAACAAAAGCAGCGAGTTTCAATATTAAAATGTTTGTTTTTTATAAAAAAATTGCCTAATTTTATTCTCGCCAATCTTTCTTGATATCAAACGACCATTCCCATTTGAGATGTTCATTTCTATCATCATCGGTAAAAAGTGAATTGACAGTATAAGAACCTCGTGCCATAACACCAGATGGTGCATCTTCGGCCGAAGTCGTATAAGATTGAATCTCTGTCTTAGGCGGATATGAACCTACCATGTGTGTCATTTTATCGACTGAAATAACAAAACTTAAATTTATTAACAATGTTTAAAATGACTTTGTGAAATTGCTGTTTATTAATAATACTATTGTAATGCATTTATTATCTGCATATTTTCACTTTTACCATTAATTCATGTCATGATTTATAATTATTTTCAAATAAATGTAGATAGTAGCATTAGTAGCATTATTAAAACAGTTAATAAAAAATTGAACTTATAGATTATAGAAGATAAATAATAAAATGTTTTAAATTAACAAAATACCTGAGTATTTTTTGTGTAATTATGGACATAATTATATGAATTGAAATTAAAAAATGTCCATCAATATTATGCATTAATTTAAATTTTATCAAACATAAATTAATGTTTTGTATAATTTTCATGTAATTATATAAAATAATTAAAAATAATTATTAAATTTGTACTTAAAAGATACAAAGTTTGATGAAAAAAATACATTTTCACTGAATTTAATAAAAAATATTACCTGTCACTTCTTAAGCAGTACATTTTCCATGAAGGCAAAAAATAGAAGAAGGATACATATTAATTTAACACAAATTTAATTAACATTCTTTATGGAAGAATTTTCTTTTAACGTGTGAAAATTTCTTTTATAAAATTAGAATATAATCCTTGCGTAATTTTAGATTCAGATATATTATTATAGAAGAAATATTATGTTTTATAATTTATCTTAATATAGTAACTTAATTTAAATTAAAACTTAAATAATGTATTGCATTATATATAATGCATAATATTATAAAAATTAAATTTACCAGGTACACCAATACGATAGGTTTTTTGAAGATATTTCAAGCCATGAACAATTTCTCGTTGTACAATGAAATCAATTCGAATTTTGTAACTAACTCCTTCTTTAATAACAAATGTTTGTTTTTTTAACTGTGTTAGATCACCTGTTAAGTCCAATTCCATGTCAGGTCGATCCGTAACACACAGTGCTAACTTTTTAACTATCACTTTCCTGGGATCATTGGGATCTATAAAAATTTTAGTAAAATAAATGTAATTATTAAAAAAAAAAACAAATTTTATTAAAATTATTTTTAAATCAACATTTTCCTCATTTCTAAAACATTAACATGTATTGAATTAATCAAAAATATTTGTAATCCCATTATAAAACTAATTTTTAAATTAGCTAAAGTGAGTAATAAACATTATAAATAATTATATAAAATATAATAACATGTAAAAAATAATTTAATTTTTATTGTACCAAATAAAATTTTTATTTTTTATAAATTAAAAAATTTGAATTTAATTTTTTTTATACTAAATTGTATGGACAATTTACCAACAATTACACCACCAGCCTTTGCTTCACCCAGAAGAGTTTCCTTGTATTTTTTTAGGCTTTCATCTTCCTTGTCAGTTTCCAAAATTTGCTCAATGGTTTTTTCCGGTGGTGGCTTGTAATTAGAATCCACTTCCAACTCCTCATCAATGGAATCTACATGATCCAATGTTGACTCCGACATTTTTTTTACCTCTGAATAAAAACAATAAATATTTTTAAACAAGCAAAAGAATATTTATGCGCAAATATGATATTAAACTGTTTAATCTTGTACTGACATCTGAATTTATCTGAATAAATCAAATACAAATTTGTAAGAAATGACTGAAACATCAAATATTTAATGAAATATTTACAATAATCAACAGCATAAAAATGTTTTAATTTTTTGAAAATATACGGTAATACCTTCAAAGATCAAAAGATTAAAATTACAAAAATTACAGCCTTTTTACTGTCTCTCCGATTTCTTCTCCAGGGGGGTGCTGTTCGCGTCGAAGGAAAAAAAAAGAAACTACTACCAAAAGCTTTTCCGAAACTGTTGGGACAGAAGGTAAATTTAATTATACTTTTACAATGATCAAGGCCAGCACTTTACGAAACATCATTAATTTGCGGTTCGCGTTTGCATTTTTTCATATTATTAACGAGCTCATATCAACATCATTGTCAAACGAATCACGAAAAACACACAGTGCATTTTACATAAATATTCGAAACGATGACACTCGATCGAGCTTCACGTGCGTTTCTTTCTTCTTCCTTCGCTCCAAAATCGGCACAACAAATTAACGCAAACGCGGCCGCTTAAAAAGTAAATAACGTAAAAATAAAAATTTACGGGATGTATAAATATAAACGGGTTGAGAGGGGGGGGTGGTTTGCGCGCGTGTGGGTGCGTGCTCGGGTGCTCAAGGGTGTGTGTACGTGCAGGCGACCACACGCACACGAGTGCCACTCGATCGGGACTGGAGGATTTTTTACAACAAAAGCCGCAAAATGAGTTAGGCGAAAGTGTAATCTTACTTGGAGGTCGGGGCGAAGCCAATTCCTCGTGGTCTTGGTATTTATTTCGGTAGTCGAGCGCAGACTCGAGCCGTCTTTTCTTGTGTCGCGGCACCTTTTTTTACTTCCTTTAGCGGAGCCCCACCGCGCGCGCGACCCACGGCAGAACGGGAAGCCTCGACCAAGATGGCGTTAACTCTGCTCTGATTGCCGGGCGGCCGATTTTGCACACTTCGCTGGCGGTTACAGGGGAGTGTATTTTTGAAAATTTAAAATCGGTCGTTGCACCCGCCCAAAGGTTGACGTCGACGTCGATGTCGATGCGGATGCCGATGTCGATGCCGATGCCGATGTCGATGCGACGTCCATGCGACTTCCGCCGCCCCTCTCCCCTTCACACGCACTACACCTTTTAAAGTTTGGTTTAAATGGATTATTGGGGATTCTTTTGTGCTCTTTTACCTTATCAATGCATTTAATTCCGTTCGATGCGACTTACATAACTTACAAATGTTATTATTGATTCATTCCGCAGTTTGTATCTCAAAACATGTGACCGAGTGTCATCCACCTCTTTTACATAATGACAGCGGGTCGTTTAATTTGATTTTTTAAACTATTGATAAAATCGAGTTCTCCGGTACTTTAAAGTTACGGCTCAAAAATCCAAAAATTAATAAACTACATTTACGCTATCGCTCAAGTATGCTTTTGCCTTTTAAAAACGAAACTCAAATTTAAAGCTAGATGGTTACCGCGAATTTTATATTACATTTTAATGGTAAATAAATGCACACTAACAACGTTTTTGTACAAATAATACAAATAAACAACGACTTATTAATACTTAAATTCAATTCAATTTTATTTATGAATTTTAAAAATTTGAAATATTCTTAATAACAGCTGTATATTGTAAATTATTGATAATTAATAAATAAATTGTTATCTTAATATTAATATAAAACTTATATCAAGACATTATGCTTTTTATTTTGATACGAGATCTTTTTCTTTTAAATAATCTTTAGCTGATTTTACAAGTTGATCTAATGCTTTTTGATTGATAAAATTTTTGCGAGAAGATTCAATTTTTTCAATCAATAATTCTGGATGAATTTTCATAAGATCCATTAGGCAATCTAAAATGTAGAATAGCAATTGCAGTTCTCAAAAAAACTATTTGTTTTACAACTAAAATAAAATTTCTTACCCAGTGTTTGACGTTGAAACTTTTCTCCAGGATCATCAAGATGTATTAATGTTTTTGTATAAGCATATTCAATATGAACATAACTAAAAGAAAGATCATAATTTGCTGGCAAAACTCTCCATATTTCTCTAAGAGCCTCAATGGCTGCAAGACGAACTTCATCATGTGTATCATCCAAGTGAGTTAATATGTCTGGACTAATTTGATGAATATGTTCATCTGTGATGTAAGACATTTCTTGTCCAATATTGAAAACAAGACAAATAGCTTGCAAAGAATATAATCTAGTTTTAAACCCATCATCTTCCATTAATTTTATAAGAATTGGTCTCACTTTTTCAAACAACCATCCAAAATGGTCAACAGATATGACAAATTTATTTTTGCCATCAACTTTTGTCTTATTATTCTCGCAATTATTTACCAACTTATTTAAAAGTGCACATAAACAACAAACTGATGCAGTCCGAATTGCTTCTGCAGAACGACCAGCTATCCAAGTTAAACCAGGAATTATTAGTTTTTCAAGAATAATATTTGAAAAATTAATAAAAGCAGTATTTAGTGGCTTATCCCATTGCTGTATATAATCTGAAAGTAAAATGTATTGTTTCAATCTTACTTTTTTATCACCATCAGCATACATGGTTTTTATAAAAATTGGTTCAATCAAATCCAAATTTCCATAGGTCGATGATTTTGCATAATTTATACATGCTTGAAAAATATAAAATTCATAAGAATGAATCACCCAAGATTCAGGACTATCTTGAATTTTTGTTAAAGTAAATTTAATATGTTTATCATAAAGTTCATTTAAATTTTCCAAACTTTCTACTTTTGTAAGAATGTCCAACAATTCATTTGCAGTTTCTTTAATTAATGAATTTTCTGACATTGCTAATATTGTAAAAATTGCTGTAAACAAATCATGAGAAATTTGAACACAATCTTCTTTGCAAACATTTAAAAGTGATCGACAACAGCTTAGTATTTCTATTTGATAAAGAAATTTTCGACTTTGACAAATATAATTTTCTTGTAAAAAATGTCCAATTCTGGATAATTCTTTACTTAGTTTTTCTTGTGAACTACCTTTTAATATAGCAGCAAAAACCTTTAAATGACCAAATGTAGGATTTTCTTCAAGAGTAGGTAAAATTATATCACAATAAATATTTGGAGGAACAAAGTACCCTACATATTCTGCAGCAAGTTCTACATTTTCTACAACTCTCTTATCTTCCTCATTACAAGCACTTTAAAAAATTAAATTTAAACATTTTTAATCTTCTAAAATAATTCTCAATCAAATAAGTATTTATAAATTACAGTACCGATACATTGATGGAAGTAATTTTGGAATATGTTGCGTTATATCTGCTTCGACATTTAATGCAAGAATGCACAGTAATTGAGCTGCTCGAACCCTAATATCCGCCATCCAATCACTTAATTCTCGTGTAAGTGCCGTAATTAGTTTACTCAAATTTTGTTGAGCTAATGTACGACAACCCAAATTAGGTCTTTTAACTATAAAAAAAAAAAAAATGTATAAAATTGTATGTAAATTAATTAAAATAAAATATAAAGTTAAAGTATATAATTGTTTCATACTCATATTCATATTCATACTCACTATTAGGTGGATAATGATCAAGATCTTCAGGAAGATAATCAAGTTTGTCTTTAAATTTTTTATCAGAATCATTCTCTTTGATATACTGTTCTCCAACAGCTATCCATAACTTTGTTGCTTTTTCTCGAATCTCTTGAACTACATCATTCATTCCCGTAAGCAAAAGAGGAATTAATTTATACCAATAGCTGTATCTGTCTTTCAAATCAGTCATCCATTTTCCAGCAACTTCAATTACAGCTTTAAAAATATTTGTTATTTTACAGTAAAAAAAATTATACGAAAGAAAGTTAATTTATATAAAATTTACTCATATATCAATTATAAAATGTTTTTAGCTTTTCCAATTTTTTTAAGTCATTTATAGTAGATATTATTTAATTTTTACCTGTTCTAACTGCTCCAGATTGATCAAATAATCTTTCAGCTAATGGAGCTGATACAGTTTCTATTAGCTTATTATCTCCAAATAATAAAACTTTACCTATAGTTTCAACAGTACACATTCGTATTTTGTAATGTTGATGAGAAATATTGAATAATATTGGCTTAATAAAAGATTCTGCACGTGAATGAAAATTAATTGGCATTGCTTTAGCAACATCACAAATACATTCACAACTTTCTTTTTTTACATTAGGGTATTTATCAATTACAGTCTTTACTAAAATTGTTACAAAATCCTCAAAATAAGTTATCAACTTGTCCTGATATTTAAATACGATAGCTCTTAATAATA